>JAFIDM010006943.1:3469357-3535910 GCA_023159025.1 Thereuonema tuberculata
CTGAACCAAGGAAATACCAACAGCTGAGGAGCCAACAAGTTTGCAATGATCTTTTTTTTAGCTATATTCTAAAAAAAAAAAAAAAAAAAAAGCTTTCTTGCAAATGAACAGATTTTATTAAAGAATATAAGGTTTATAAAATTGAAATTTTATTAAATTCAGATTTTATTAAATATACCTTCTTTAACAAATTATGAAAATAAGAATTTGCGAATAACAGCAATGTTTTAACGGAGTTTCCATTTCGCAAAAAATGAAAAATAAAAAATCTGAGAGATAAATAAATTTATGATGTTTGATAGAAAGATATAAGATAGATTTATTAATTATCAACCTTCAAATATCTATTTCAAATCACTTCATTACATAAATATATAAATTGGTTTGAGAAAATAAAAAAAAAATAAAAAAAATTGCTTAAGTCTTGACTAAAAAATGTCTTTATATTTGTGGATTGCTTATTCAAAGAAGGTATATTTAATATTGAATTTCTTTGATTGAATTGAAGCAAATGATAAATGAATGTATTACAACAATAAAAAACACAAAAGTATGAATCGTCTCATTTCTACCTTCATTTATTTATTAAAAAATTCTTAAGCAGCAGCTTTAAAAAATTTTTTTTCAGTTTTCTTTAAATTTTTTAATAAACAATGTTAAATATTTTCAGTATCTTACAAGAGGTTTATTTCATGACGTCATTTCTGGTCGTTTTGAATCTCTGCCCAAGATGGCGTTTTGTGGTTCCTTGTCTGAATGTAAACTCAAATGAAATAGTTTTCCTTTGAAGAAGAATTTATTTGCTGAAGCACTAGGAGGTAGATTTTTTAATACTGAGTCAAAATGAGAAACACTTTTGTCACAAAGTAGCAAAATTGTAATAGAAATGAAAAACTGTACGGAAAATTCAGTTATTCGAATTGACAATGATAACCGAATAGTGGAAATCTTTTTGGTAATTTTGGTATTTTTGATAATATTAGAAAGAAACCTTGAACACTATTTTTTTGGCTATTCTACTACTACTACTACTACTGTTATCTTTCATTTATGATAGAAATTAAACAGATATTTATTAGACTTCGGGTTGTTAAGATTGGAATTATTTATTAATTCTTAATAATTCTCTTTATTAATGTAATTGATGTAATTAAAGCCTTCTAATTTACTTGAGAATGTAGTCAAAGATCATATTTATTTATATTTTATATTGTCTTTCATTACATTTGAATCTTTTCTTTTTTTTTTTAAAAAAAAAATGAAGAATTCGGATTATCAATGGATTCATCATATTTCGACGGAATAACACAAAGACAGAAACGAACTTTTTGCTTTTAAATAATAAAAGATACTGTAATAAAAATTATAACATTATAATTTAGTTTCCTAAATAATCGGATTACAATTCCAGAAATTTCCTATTCATTAAGAGAATACACACATTTCTTAAAAGGGAAAAGCTTAGTTTATAAACTTCTTCTCTGGTTAGCTTTTGATTCACTCAAGAAGCAAAACAGTTGTTGCTGCGTCTCCTTGTTCTTTGAGACGCAGCAACATTTTCTTTGGTCAAAAAATTTTGAAGTTAGAAAGCAGTTTCTCAATAGGTAATTATTATGAAAAATCATGAAGAATTAAATAACGTTAATCGTCCAGAGTAATTTGAAAGCGAATGAATGGTATCCTAAGAGATAGTAAATAGTTTCTCATGCGGATAATTACGAAATGATAACTTATAAATATATAGTTGTTATAGTCTTCCAAATCAATAATGTGAGAAAGAAAATTTTAAATTAAAGCAAAAACATGTCTTTGGTAAGTCCAAGAAAACCATTTGCCCAAAAGATAAGAACAATGAGCAGCATTTTAAGCCCCTCCTTGCAAATTAAAAATGATATCAGTGGGAAAAGAAAAGATAAAATCATTTTTGTCCAATTAAGTCTCTGTGGAATCTAATCTCGAAATCTTTAAAATGATTTGAAAATTAAACTTCATTGTGTGTTCTTCTTTTTTTTTTTAAATTCCTGTGCTTAGATCTTGATCAGAGATTAGAAAAAGATTCGTGAGTGTAGATTGGGTTCATGGTTTGTCTCTGATGACAGTTATTGTATTGAACCATGTGTCTTTTCTTCTCCTCCCACTTCTCTGGCATTTAGCCACCAAAAGTGTCTGCTTTGCTTTGACTCAAGCAAAAAAAAATATATCCTCTCATTTCCACTTATTGTAATTAAGAAGAAACTATTGCAAAATAACTTTTCATATTATACAGTAAAACCTCATTAAGTCGTCACCCGGATAAGTCGTCGTTTTCTTTTGGTCCCGACAAAGTCTCATACACAATAATGTAAAATAACCCTCTTTTACCCGTCACCAAAGTTAATTCTACTCCGGTTAACTCGTCACCCTCAAAATGGCCAAAATCATCTTTCTTCTCCATTTTGCATGCCGTGGTGTTGTCTTTTCAGCCCCGTCCCTTCACTTTAAGAAAGTCAAGCCTTTACGGGGAGATTTCGAGCACGCTTGTCGCTTCATTCGTTTCCTACCCCTTCGGAGAATTTGGGTTCTTGGAATCTCGCTGCTAATCATTCAAAGCACACTTCTCGCTGCGACTCTGTCGAGTGTAGAAGTTTTTCTTGACTGCTCCTGAGTGTGACTTCATTTCATAGCGAGTAAGTCACCGCTATAAGGACTATTTTTTTCTCTTGCAATTTCGTGGTTCGATTACGTTTTTAACATCCCAAGGAAATAAAAACTCACCTCGTTATTTTTTAAAGAAAAAAAAAAAGACTTAATTGCACGTTTTGAAAAATCAAATGTCGAAAACAGCTTTTGCCAAAGAACACCATATTCCCACATTAAACGATATTCTTTCAGCGAAACAAAGTAATTGAAAAAGCTGACTGGAAAGACAAAAGAAAGAGAATGAGGAAATCGAAGTTTGACGAGATCGAGGAGATTTTTAGTTCGATGGCTAAAACATGCCAGATAGAAATATATGCCGATTTCTGCCGTGATTCTCAAAGAAAAAGCCATGGGAATTGCTAAAGAGTTAAAGATTGAAGATTTCGGCGGCAGCAATGGTTGGCTGGAACTTTTCTTTCCTACAGCAATTCATGAAAATACTGTATTTCAGTGGGGGTTTTTTCAAAAAATGCCCACTCCGCCTAAGTCGTCACTCCGCTTAAGTCGTCAAAAATGTTTGGTCCCTTGAGTGACGACTTAACGAGGTTTTACTGTATTATTTTTTTTAAACTCAATTAAATTCTTTAGAAACGTAATAAGTTTGAAATATTTTTATTTTGTGATATTTCATATTTTTTAAACTTCAGGTTTTAAACATCAATTTCTTACAGTCCATGTGCCAAAAGCCTGTAAAAAATCTGTTTGGAATTAAAATGGGAAATTGATGATCCTTTTGTTAATTGTGATACGAATCAGATTCGAATGATATCTATCGAATATGGCAGTGAATCAAAATAGGTCCAAGGAAAAAATTTAAAACTTCACAATTCTTCAAAGCCACCTCCGATATTGATTTTATAAAAAGCAAATTAAGCTGATGATTGGTTCTATATTATGTTGCATAGTACATTGTTATCGAGAAGTTAGTTTTTGGTCTTCCTATTCCGTCGATGGGTTTCAATTTAGCAGTAACTTTTGGCCATTATTCCTCACACATCCCCGCAAGATGTCCAACCCATCTCTGATATTTTTATTCATTCAATAATAGCTTGCCCTTGTTGTTTTATCCAAATGTTGGCTTTTCTAACTTTTAGTACAATGGATCTGCCTAGGCAATTCTATGGAACGGAAATGTCTAAGTTCTCATGCATTGGTCGTAATTGATTAAATGCCATAATTATATATATTGGGGTGTCGCGCTATGTAGATGAAAGATATTTATCTTTCATCTAAACAAATGCCGCCCAATCCAATCTCACTCTACGATCTATCATATGTGTTTCTTTGTTATTCTAGATTTCCTCATTCTATTTAATTTCTTCATACATTGTGTAGGTTTATCATAATTCTTGTTGTCTCTCTGGTCCCATTTTTCTTGTTTTCTTAAATTCATTTAGCATCTCTTTTAATCCTTCTGCTTTTTCGGAGATTAAGACATCAGTAAATCTATGGTGATTTAGGTTTCTTCAATTGTATATCTATAGTACGTATAGGACGGATATATCAGATTTATTCTCCATAAGTGAATATAAGTTTAAAAAGGTCGTCTGCTTTAAGTATTAGGTTATCACAAAGACGATAAAGCAACCGATGATAAATGCACGATGTTTTTGTTTTTTTTGAGAGATGGTGTTAGGTCCTGACCTTACCAAGCATCTGAAATAGTCTTCTGTCACGAAGGACAAAGTTAGTCTTCTACATAACTTTGATCAGAATCTCTTCTGACTTATGGTGTGAAATCTTGGGTGTTTTCTAAACAAGATGAAAAGAGATTCTTTGAAAATAATTAAGAAAATTTATGGTGCAAAATTTTAAGGAGGAGTGTGGCGCCGCAGAAACATTAAGATTTAATTTAATGACGTTTGTAAAATTTATCAAGTTAAAGACGCTGAGATGAGCGGATCATCGCATGTACGACTTAATGAAAAGGATCCTGTTAACGTGAGGGGAAAGAGTTAGACCCGATTTACACTGGGAGAAGGTAAGCGAAAGGATAGGGCAAGAGTTGGAAAGCTATTGCCTATGAATGGGTAAGTAGGAAAATAGAAATTATTAAAGAGAGGTCAAGACCTACCCAGGGCTGATTATGACGGGCTTTATAATTATGCTGATAATACTTGATAATATTGTCTTTGTAATATCAAAAGATGTCACAGAAATAAGAACTTCTTTATAAAACACAGCATATCAACTTATATAATACAGAAAGCCAAGAAATATTCTAGCAAAGAAAGTGAATAAAATTATAAACATTTATTCATATTAATTACATTATTACAAATGCAGTTTTTTCGTCCAATTAGGAAAGAATTATAAAATTGGTTAATTATAAATTCTTAGCTTCAATTAAAAAGAAAAAGCTTTACATCATATTTCAAAATCATTTGCATCTGAAGAGTCACGTTCAAACTCAAAATCACTTTTAATATTTTAAAACTAATTAATAATGTTCTGTGCAAATGTCTTTTCAGAACCTCTACATTTATAAACTAAGAATATATTGAAATTCATTTACTAAATAAGAATAGGCCTTCACTATTTTTTTAGAAGAAGCACAACTCAAGAAATTCACCACAATCTTTATAGCAGTAGCTCTGATCATCTTCATTGTTTCTTATCCAAATATGTCGTAGTTTTTGTTTCATCTCCAGATTCCAGTCGAGAGATGTCTTTAAACAAATTATCTTTCGATGGTAGAAAAAAAAAAAAGAAAAGCAATTATGAATGTGATATTTTCAGCACAAAACAACTGCTATCACATATCAACCCTTGTTGCTTCTGTACTCATGTCACATGTGAAGTGCTCAGTATTCCTAATTACAATCACAGCTTAAGATTTTAAAAGCCGCCACAGACTGATTGTTTTTTTTTTCTTAAGAGTCTGAACTTGTATGTTTTCTTGATCTGCACGTGAGGTCGTGGAATTATTAAAGAAATATCTTGATCCAGATATTAGTGATCAAACCAACATGTATTGAAGATAAACTTCTGCTCATTACTGATCCTACGATGATCCTACATTTTTATATTGATCCTATATTTTTAGTATGCAAGAAATACTATAAAGAACTTTGAAAAAATGATAACATCTTTTAAGGCAATCATTAATTATATTTTCTTCATGATTACAGTGAATCAATTGTAAGATTAAAAATTTAGCACTAATATTTAAGAAATGACTCCAGTTTGGAATTCACTGTGAATTGCATCGCTGCTCTGGGGTCTGTCATTGCTAAATGTTTTTTTTTTTTTTTTGTCTTATCGTCATTTAATTTTATTATATTAGAAACCTTAATAATCATCTTTTGGAGGAAACAAAAAAACATAGAATCTGAGCATTGTGTAGTAGTCGGAATCAGTTATTTGCCGATAACGTAATTTCACTTAAGATAAAATTCAAAGTTAATTCAAGACTTTTAAGTTCTTTTTTTATTAACATTAGGAGTGAATCTTTTCTAAAGAAACTATCTTTTACAGAATCTTATAATTTAAGGAATTTATTCAATTAAAAGAAAAGTAAGTAACTGAAATCACTTGTTAGTTACACATTTATTGTTTTTACAAATAAAATATGCTTCATCTTCTGTTTAGGTAAAAATTCAATATCGTTTTAAGTCTTTCATTAAATTTTACGTAAACAGATATTTTGAATATTTTATAACTTATTTTGTTTTCTAATCCCGTTGGGATAAATTTAATTAACATTTTAAATCAAGGAAAAGTATTTTTTTTTTTTTAAGAAACCAAAATGAAAAGGGCATTTGAAACAGAAGTTCATTTTTTTTTCTTAATATTAAAGAAATGTTTTTTTTCTAACTGCCATTTAATCTTACAATATAATCTTCAGCTATAATTAATCTACAAGTTTGTTTTTTTTTTTAATTTAATAGACTTTTTTTTGTTTTATAAAAATAAAAGAATAGATGTAATTTTAGAGTTTAAAGAAACTAAAATTCTATTTTTAATTTTATTAAAACTAAATATTAAGCGAAAGGAAAAGTCAAACTAGAATCATTCCATTTACAAAAATATTTTCCTATTAAATTGCTTCAGATGTAAAATAGTAAGCTTTATTGAAACGATCAGAATAATCCTGAGGCTCTAAATATTCTAATATTACTTTTTTTTAATGTAATTCAAAGAGGAATTACTGTTCTAATTTATCTCAATAACTAATGAAAAATGAAAGAGTTAGGAAGGGAGAGGGGTGATTGTAATAAGGCACGCGATGATACAGATTAAGACTAAGTACAAGGGATGACATTGGAAAATGACATTTTTGATGAGAAAATATTAATGTATTCTCATCTTCAGCCAAGCACACGGCAAAGACCTTTCTTCTGCTCCATCAAATTCTGAAAGTGGAATTTATTTTTTGAGTGACATGGACTGGAATGTTTTTAAAGAGGAATATGAAAGTTTGATGAAAAATGGAATGAATTTTTCTTGGCAGAAGAAAAGAAAAAGAAATTAAAAGAGAAAAAAAAAATCTTAGTTGTTTATTTTAAAGCTCTGAAAGAAAAACGGATTAGAAGCAGAGTATTTATTTTGATAACTTTTGGGTCATCTTGTTAAACATTCACAGCAACTTGTTAAAATACAGAAAAAAATACAGTAAAATGAACAACAATGTCCAATTTAATGTGAAACTAAGAGATAAGTTTTTGAAAAATACTTGATCTATAAGCAGGATATCCTATTGACAACATGAATATTAAATTTGTGAAGTTAAAATATTATTTTTTATCTGAATTTCCCATCAGGTCATTTGTTCTGACGAGAATATCTGTTGATGAATAAATTGTTCATAAAAAAACAGAACATCTGAAAGAAGTGGTGCTACGACTTTGATTTTTTACAGGATAAGTTCATTAGGTAATAAAGAACAAATGATTAGGGCTCGCTGTCATATGTTATATCATATTATATTGATATAACTAATAATGTGTGTTTCCACCTCTGGCATAAATCACTTGCTGTACTCGCCGAGACACTCGACTCAAATAACGTTTGAATGGTGTCCTGTGGAATAGCCATCCCTGTACTGACCCGCGTTTCAAGTTCATCAAGAGTTGCTGGCGGACGGTCACACCACTGCAAGTCCCAGAGATTTTCTATGATGACAAATCCGGTGATCTAGCCTGCCATGGCAGAAGTAGAACCTTGTTATCCCTTAAGAAGGCACGTGTTTTCGCTGCAACACGGGGCGTAGCATTGTCCTGCTGAAATATGGTCCCGGGGATGACTTGCAGGTACAGAAGGACAACCGGCCGTAGAATGTCATTGGAGTCATTGGCATTCTTTATTGTGGTACGGACTCGGACGAGAGGCTTTCGTATCTGATAGCATTCTAGACTTTAATGATTCTTGTTGGTGCGGTAGGCCAGATGCAAATACACTCATCCTGATGCCTCTAACCCTATGGTTCAATGCACCATTGCAGTCTGGCAGTATGTTGCTGAGGTGTCAAAGGTAGCAGAGAAGGGACCGATGAGTCTGAAGTCTGTACTGTTATAGCTGACATGTGAGAATGCGTCGCAGTTCGCCATTGCTGCGCGACCTCCGTTATTGATACAGAACGTCATGCAAAGACATCCTCATGAGATGGCAGTTATCCCTCGGCGTTGTATGTGTATACCTTCTCTTCGTTTCCTATGTCCTACCTTTCTCTTTACCATTCTTTCCACACTGCGCCCCATACGATCGACAATCTCTCATGCGACCTGAGTGGAACTCGCTGATGTGACTGTAAAGCAACCACTGCAGACCAAGCACTGGTCGAGCCAGGCGTTTATAACAGAATGACGTCAGTTTACGGTCTGTTATGTTTCACAAACTGATTTGTATAGATGCGGTTTGCATGACCTTATGACGATGAAATCCTAACCGTTTGTTCTATTCATATATTGCCTAATGAGAAATCCTGTGAAAATAAAAGTCGTAGCTCGATTTCTTTCAGATCTTCTGTTTTCTACAACAGTAGTATATGTCTAAAAGTAAGATCTTTTACTAATTTTTTTATTAAAGAAAGTGTTACAAGTGTTAGAACCTTGGTCAGATTTAAAAGAAGTAATCCTATAGAATTGTTAGTGGTTATAAATGAATACATTCTTCTTTTCTTTTTTAGTGAAATTATTATATTTTATAATATTATATTATAATATTTTTTTAAAGTCTTTTGATGAGTTTTATTATTTTTTCGCAATGAAAAATCACTTTTGATCAATCAATAAAAAGATAATTTTTACTGAAGATAGTCCGTAAATTCATGGAACATTGGGTTTTTATTTATAATTTCCAATACTTTCTACTGAAAACCTGTATTTAATTGGATAATACTCAAATCATCAGAATATTCCCGAGGATTTTATAATTCCTTAAATTTTTCTTAAAGTCAAGACATTTATCCAACTTAAATAGCTCAGGGCTTAATATTTTATGTAAGATTTTAAACCATTAAAAAGATAATCTATTTGAAAAAGAATATACATTTTTTTTTATTATCTCATAATGTGATTTATAAACAAGATCATAGAAATCGCACTCCGTCGTAAGAAAAGACAGCTGCTGCCAATGGATATCCGTTCTTTTAACGAAAAGAGAGGAAATACCAACCTCAACGCCTGATTACAAACATAGATACAGGTCTCTACCTTGGCCTTAAGGCTGTGCTGAACATACAATGATTGATTAAAGCAAGTGTTAAGTCAGAAATAAACAAATGCTTTGGAATCAATAAATTAATAAGTCTAAAGGGCTACGTGGAAATTATTTTGAACTGCCACAGATGTTTCGACGACGATGATCAACCATATACCAGTATTCTAAATGCCAAGTAATTCACTTAATCCTCTAATAATCTCCAATGAGAAACTAAACAAAATCCTCAGCATAAACATAATTAAGAAGAACTTATAAAGTGATTTTGATTGTTATTAGAAAAAATTATACGTATTATAACTTCGAGTTCCGTGGAAACCTTTAGTGTCAATTAGTTTTCTTTTTTTCCTACCAGCTTTAGTTCTCAAATGGTTTCAAGTGAATTGGAGATGTCGTGGTTTATCTAATTTACGTCTTGAAGAGTTCTAAGATTAGGTCCAGTTCTAAATGATTTATAAATAGAAGATTTCATCCATCATTAACGATTCAGTCTTTTAGGAGAACTAACTTTTGATATCTATTCACTGAAAGATAGAATATCTGTATCGATTTATTATTGTTGTTAAGATTTATCAATAGTTTTGATAATGTTTTATCAGTAGCTTTTGAAGTTACGAAGGTTAATAGAAACAATCACAGAATAATTCAAGTAGTATTTTTATAGAAATTAAAATTAACGCGTGGAAAATAGTAGTAACGGTAAAATAATAAGGCCAACACACTGGGATAAAATTCATGATATATTAAAATACTAAAAAATGCAAGCTTTCCAACCGCCCTGCGGTTCGTTTTCAAGCAAATAAATTTACAATGAAAATGACAATTATAAGAAGAACAAAAAACTAAAAGGATCATGGTCGAATCCACGTGGAGGACGGGTCCAATGACAGGTTTGGGTTGAAGTCTCACAACAGCCACTCCAGTCCATTTCCATTGCGCTTGAGGGGTGACATCTTTACGCCTAATGGAAAAACTTACAAAAATTTTATAAGCAATAACATTACATCAAAAGAGCTGATTACAACTAATTTTTTTTTATAGTGTTTTTATCTTTAAAGTTTTATTTTCCTAAATTACAGAAAGACAATCAAAACTATTTTCTCTGAATATCGAAGGAATTTTTCAGCTTTTTTTTTCTTTCTCTTGCTTTCAGTTTTTCTTTTTTTGTTTTTTCTGTAACCTATATTCATTGCATCATTAGTTGTTTGCTATCGTCAAATTATGTTGGATACTAATATTAAACCGATGAATTCTATTGTGTTAGAAATGATAAACTAGAACATTCCAAAGTAACCTCACCTTCTCCATGATATTTATGTAGTTGAATGAAACGTAATTTGTTGCTTTTTATTTTTACCGTTTGGAAGGTATTTCAGAACAACAAATGAATATTGTATTGTATTTATTACATTCAGTTTTCTTTATTTATATCCTCTATATTGATAAGATTTGCTTATTAAAAATCACTTTTGTTAAGTCTGGTACTCAGCTCTCATAAGATGCTCTGTCCACTCACCTAAACAACAAAGCTTCAATTTGAAGATATTTGTTGAGTTTTAGAGAGATCAATTAAAGAATGAGAAAAAGTGAGCGTAAAAAGAACCTGTGGAAGATTCAAGGAAAGAAGCAGTTTAATTTCGATAGAGATTTCTTCTATAAATCTTTTAAATCGAAGTGAAACGACATTTTCTCTGGAAACCGCGCAGATTTTAAAGATGGCCATCTTTTCCTACCTTATTTCTTTCTATGTTCTTCCTCTTCTTTGTTCTGATTAGTTACGTCAATGAAAGTTCCTTTTTTGTTTGTTTGATCAACAATAGATGATCCGCAACAATTATTTTTCTACGAAGATATCCGTCAAATTCATTTGAACCAATGATGGAAACAAGAAATAGACGTCATTAACAGAATCTTACAAAGAAATGTCTTTTCTGTTACTGAAAGATTAATTTTATCTCCTAATCGATGAAAGATATTAGAAAGTTGTTACGATCACAAAGGTATATTATTAATGCTACCAATTCTTTTCTCTTATGCCACCAATTACTGTTTCCACGATGGCTTTTACCCGAGTGGATCGATGGTCGATCGAACCAGTCATTCACTGAGAAGCAGCCGTGGCTAGTAATAAGACGACATAATACACATTGATCTTATTTATATTTTAGAAGAAGTTATTTCTGAGTGTTTGTAGCTTTATTAGTGTAATAGGAAAAACAGGAAATGTTTCTGGAGAGAAACGTAATTTCCGTGATTTTCCCCCAATTAAGCCCTGAATTGAAAAGAAAATTGAATTAAGGCATCTTTATTATTATTATTGTGTGTGTAACATTTTGAAGAAGTGCCTGTGTTCTATTTCCGTTATTAAATTATTGAACAATTTTGAATTCCTCAGTTTTTCTAAAAATTTCAGAATGAGAAACTGTAATTGAATTATCAATGAAAACCAAAAAAGTAGGAATAAACAAAACAAAGTGATTCTATTTGGATATATTTTTGATTTTTTTAATGACATTGAAAAAGTCTTAGGGTTTTAGCTGAGAGTTTTCTTCACTATCTTCTTTATTCAAGAACCATTCAAATAATTCTAAGTTAAATGATTTTTCAGCGTTTTTTACCAATTTCAATATATCTTAAGAAGGAACAAGCTAAGAATTGTTTTTAAGTTCAAGGATTTTTCTCTTTACTTGAATATTAAAACTATCAAACAATAGTGAGTTTATTTGTCAAAAATTAAAAGTTTATTAATATTTACAAACTTTCAGAATTACATTATAAGTTCAAAAATTAGCCGACACACCTGATTAAAAACCTGATTTTTAATCAGGTGTGTCGGCTAATTTTTGGAGTAATGATATGTGCAACACAGGTAAAATTGAAATTGTGATTATCAGAATTACAATTTGGACATTTTCAAATCCTTCTATCCTACTGATATTTCTTAGGTAGAAGTACTCATTTCCTATAATTCTTTTTAACTGCTTTTTAAATGAGAGACTATTGCAAAATTCTAAAATGTTTTTATACGGTGAGATATTTACAGATTCTCTCAATAGAAAAGAAAAAGGTATTTTAAAAATCAACATATCAATAAATTTAATAAAGATCTAAGAATGAGGATTAAATAACGCTTTATATGATGTAAAAGAATTACTGAAATAAAGGTTAGGCCTATTTAGCTAATAAATAAAAAATAATCAATAATGAATACTTGAAAATAAAATAAGTATCGTTTTCTTTGAACGGATTCTTTGTTGGAAGCGTCAGTGGCTAATGGAGTGGTAACCGGAAATAAAAGACATTCGTGTATCTTTGAACAAAGAACAGCTACAGTTTCTGGCAACGTAGAAGGGAATCTCTCCAGAGGTAAGAAATGGCTCTTAAAGAAAAAGGGAATGTTTGGTAAACGACTTAGTTGGCAACGAGATATCGGATCACATTTCAACCGTTATGATTAATTAACATGATTTAATGCCTTCCGGTCGTAAAAGAACACATCGTGGGAGGGTGAAAAATGGAGCATTTCATTCCAGAAGTTTACTAAAGTTAAAGTTCATTCGATGTTTGTTTTAATCCATTTCCTAGATAAGAAATATTTATTTTTACTGTAAATTAAAGTTAAACGCTAAAAAGAAATTAACTATGAGCTTAGATAGCTTAATCCCTTTCTACTAAAAAAATAAGATAATTTTAATTAGAACTAATTTTGCTAATGTAAATTTTAACATGTAAATTTATTGAAGCTACAATTAAGGCGCAGACACACTTTAATAAGAAAGGTTAACATTTAAAAAAAGAACAATACACAAATGTTAACCTTTCTTTTTAATTGTGTGTCGGCGCCTTTTATTATAATCTAATTTTGCTCTTTTGTCTTAATTTTTATCGTTTTCAAATTAGTATTCAATTCCTTTTTAATTTCTGAGATCAAGCATAACTTGTTTAGAAAATATACACTACGTAGAAGTATTATACACTATGTGATCAAAAATATCCGGACATCTCTCTGCAATAATAAACTGAAACGACGACGTCACGTATCGGTATAAAAGTAGGTAGGGAGTCGTATGTTGTTAATTGATTCAGCAGAATGGATCGATCAGTAGAACTCAGTAACTTTGAATGTGGACTGGTCATTGACTACCACTTGAATAATAAGTCTGTCAGGGATATTTCAACCCTTCTAAAGTTGCCGAAATCGACTGTTGGTGACGTGATTGTGAAGTAGAAACGGGAAGGCGAAACCACAACAAAACTGTAGCCGCATAAGTTGCAGACCGGGATCGTCGAGTGATGAAGAAGGCGGTTCATGAGAAAGCAGGACAGACACCATAGACAGATCCACTAATGGGGAATGTGTCACGGGGATAGTCTGACTACGGTTTCTAAAAGGTGTCCGGATATTTTGATCATAGTGTGTGTAATAATTATTTTAAACAGTTGCTTTGCAAAACTTCTTTCAGGCAAAAGAATAAATTTCATTAGTAGATTTTGCAAATTCGCCAAACATTAGTCTTAGCAGATCATATGAAGTTGTTAGGGTTTATTTGTTTCTATTCTGTTAGCTTAATAGTTATTTTCAAAAACGGGAGGATCACATTCTTTATTTTATCCATATTTTTAACACGTAGGATTGCTGAAAAAAAATCCATGAAATTTATACTAAGCAACAAAAACATTTATCTTCATCAATAGTAATTAGTTTTTAAATGAAGGAGTATTTTTATCAGATTTAGGTTTGTTTGTTTGTTTTTTTGAATAATTTATGAATGTTTACATGTGATTAGATGGGATTACATAGGATTCTTTACGTAGAATGTTCACATGCATTTGGTTTACTCCAAATTTTAACTTGAAACGAGTAGGGTTGTGTATCTTTACAAACATTTATGATCGGGTTTTATATTTTATATCAGAGGCACATTTAATACTTTAATATACAATATTACTTTGAATATGCAATCAAAGTACACTAGAATCTCATTATAACGGACTAATAGGGGCTGAAGGTTGTCCGTTTTAATGAAAGTCCGGTTTATAACAAATAATTCTTAAAGGGGTATAATGCAGCAGGGTGTACATCAATGAAAGTACAATAGTTAACTATAACAACTGTTTATTATATATGAAATAGAAAATAGCCTTCAACATAGTAGATTGAATTGAAAAAGATGTGTACGTATACACTGCATTAATCTTTAGAACAAGGTCCTGGTTCATGTTGATTGCTTACATTCATTGGTTTGAAAAAATAATTTATTTTTTGCTGGGTTTGTTTGCTGCTTATTTCTTCAGTTAATAACTGACGAAGGTGTTCATAATATGCAAACACATTTTCATTTGCCGTTTGTTCAACATATTTAATAACAAAATTTAAATGGTCTTTCACTTCGCTCACCGTAATTGTAGGCTGAGTAGTGTCTACTACCTCTTCTTCCTCATCCTCCGAAGATTCTGCTTCTTCAGTCATGCAGCGCATCCATGTTTAAGCAAAACATCACAACGGTTGATGTTTAATCGCTTGCTTGGAAATGTAAAACTCGTCAGATAAAAATAAGCATCCTTTATTATTACTACAGTATATATTTTTTAAAAACTGTCCGTTATAATAGGGTCCATTATAATGAGGTTCTACTGTAATAGAAATTTCTAGTCAGAATCCAACAAAAAACTGAAACACAAGATGCCTGAGTAAATTTGTTAAAATAAATCATATACTTTTTTTTTTAACTCTTGTTAAAAACCTTTCAGTGTCAGTGAAGTCTCTAATCCTTCTAACTATTCAGTCTTATTCTCAGTTTTCAATATCATAAATTAGCTATTATAAATAATTTACATCTTTTAAGATTAAAAATTAAATGTCCAATTGATGTTTTCTCTAGTTTTAAAGATATTTATACATGAATATAATTTGACTCATTATTTTACAAAAATATTTGTCTCGAGATGATATTAATTAAAAAAGTATTGATTTTGAAAAATTACATGAATATTTTATTAAAATGATTTAACTTTAGTTAATTTTTTTCAACGACATTCTTATTTTTGAGTTTTAATTTACAATAATAAAATATAAGTATATTTTATTTTATATTTCAAAGTATATTAAAATTAATTTAAAATTAATTAATTAATATTTTAAAATTTTAATACAAAATAATATTTTTTTTAAAAAATTAGGGAAACGATTTTCAATGACTTCTGAATTTGAAATATTGAAAAAATTTTTGGTTAAATTTTGAGTTGATATTTTTTTGAAAAGTCTTCAAATCTTCAAAATAAAAACAAAATAAACGTATAAAACCATACATTTATTGAAATAAATATTTCTTAATTTTCGAAAAGACATGACTTCTTTTCTTTTTCAAAGCCTAAAAACAACAACAATACGTTACAAACAAGTAGAGGAAAACGATACAGATATGAGACATTCATGAAATTGTATTGTTACAACAATACTTACAAATGCTATTCTCCTAATTCTTTAATTTTCACCTTATTTTTACAATTTGAAATACATATATTGTTAAACTCTTTGGCCATTTCCACAATAAATTTGTTTACATTAACACCTTCATTTCTATTAATATTTATCTTTTTGGTATTTCTAATTAGTAGACTTTCCATGGTTTTTCTCGTTTTACAATCTTTTTCAATACATACAATTTTGATTTCATTTTTTACACAATGATTTTTATTCATACAGTGTTCAGCCAATTCCGATTTCTCCTCTAATTTGTTTTTATGTATGAATTATGCTCCAATGCCCGTTCTTTTATTGTTCTTTTGGTTTCTCCAAGATAGAACGCATCACAAATCATGCATTCTATTTTGTAAATAGCCCCCATTTCCCCTTTTTTGTCACTTGTATTTATTTTATTACAAATAATATTTTTTATTTTATTACTGTAATAGAAACCTACATCAATGTTAAATTTCTTACAAATCCTTTGCAGTCCAATACTATTTTTATTTTTCATTGAAATAAAGACATAAAGTTCAAAATGGAGAAGGAAGTAAATAAGAAACTAAATTTCCTTGACCTATGCTTAATAAATAAGGACAATAAAATAGTTTTAAAATATTACAGAAAAGAATTCAAGAGTGACCACTTATTAAACTTTGCATCAGGACATAGTTTACATATAAAACGAAACATCATTGAAAATTATTTAAGAAGGATTGATAGGTCATCAAGCTGTGAAGAAGATTACAAAATAGAAATTGATAAAATGAAAACAATTCTAATGAAAAATGGATATACTGAAACTTTTATCGATAATAGTATCCAAAAGTTCAACACATTCAAAATAAAGGAATTGGATATGGATAAGGAAAGGAAAAAAGTGTTTATTCCTTACCTAAATAAAAATAGTATTGGACTGCAAAGGATTTGTAAGAAATTTAACATTGATGTAGGTTTCTATTACAGTAATAAAATAAAAAATATTATTTGTAATAAAATAAATACAAGTGACAAAAAAGGGGAAATGGGGGCTATTTACAAAATAGAATGCATGATTTGTGATGCGTTCTATCTTGGAGAAACCAAAAGAACAATAAAAGAACGGGCATTGGAGCATAATTCATACATAAAAACAAATTAGAGGAGAAATCGGAATTGGCTGAACACTGTATGAATAAAAATCATTGTGTAAAAAATGAAATCAAAATTGTATGTATTGAAAAAGATTGTAAAACGAGAAAAACCATGGAAAGTCTACTAATTAGAAATACCAAAAAGATAAATATTAATAGAAATGAAGGTGTTAATGTAAACAAATTTATTGTGGAAATGGCCAAAGAGTTTAACAATATATGTATTTCAAATTGTAAAAATAAGGTGAAAATTAAAGAATTAGGAGAATAGCATTTGTAAGTATTGTTGTAACAATACAATTTCATGAATGTCTCATATCTGTATCGTTATCCTCTACTTGTTTGTAACGTATTGTTGTTATTTTTAGGCTTTGAAAAAGAAAAGAAGTCATGTCTTTTCGAAAATTAAGAAATATTTATTTCAATAAATGTATGGTTTTATACGTTTATTTTGTTTTTATTTTGAAGATTTGAAGACTTTTCAATAGATAGGATGTCTAGAAGAGGGAGATTTAAGAAGACTTATGGTTGATTATTTTTTTGTTTTTCATTTTAATTAAAAAATTTATAATTCGACAGAATTTAAGTTTTTTTCGTATTAATGAAAGGTTAAGTTTTGTCAAAATAATCCACAGAAGTTAGTGTGAAATTGACAATTAATGCAGTTGTATCAGTGTTTGATTTGTTGAATCTAGTACAGTTACTTTGTAAGCTTTCTATTTTAAATACTCAATATAATCAGTTTTTTTAATTTTTTTCCTAAGACATTTAAAGTGGTTATAATTTCATTTTTTGTGTTTATTATATAATTTGACTGCAGTTGGAAACCAAGATATTACTTATGAGTTGAGATTTTGTTGGTTGTATTTTCCTTGTCAGCTTCTAACTGAGCTCATCTTGTCGTGAAGCTGAGATTCGAGTAACTTCTAGGATTTCATTCGAATGAGAAAGGCGAAGGAGGGCCCTTGTAACCATGGTGAAGAGAGCAATGAGGAGACCCTTTTATAAAGTATCTGCCATTGATTTCAGTGTCTGCACGACCTCAGTGGTCAAAACAATAAAACGTTAATTAAAGTGAATTCATAAAGAAATAAATAGGATAGATTTGTTTATTTTTGGCTTAGGAAACCTTCGTTACTGCAGGCGAATTTCTTTTAAATATCTACTCGAATTTTCTTTTAAAAGCTTCAATTTCATTGATCCCGAAAAAATAATTAGTTTAACTTTTGCATAAAGTTTTTGAAAATTCAAGAGTATAGATTCAGTTTTATTTTAAACGCCCTCGTTTTGCGACGAAACTTATTAGAACAACTTGTTAATGATCCATCGTTTTCATTAATTTTAACCATTTGTATTACTTGCAATTTATTTGTTCATCTCGTATTAATAAATAACATTGTTGAAACTATTTCATACCTATTTTATTATTATGCAGTTTAGTTTAATTTAAAACTGAAAAAAAAGAATTTTCAAAATCTATGAGAATTAATTATCTTGACTGAAATTCTTAAAATAACTATTACAGAAAAAAAGATGGCTTAAAGTAAAAATCATTGTATTGGATGATTTGTCAATAATTTCTGATTCTATGGAAAGCTATTGAACAGCCTCCACACAAGTCAGTCCCTAAAGCTTCCGTGTCTGGAAAAGAAACAGAAAAACAATTAATGTGAAATTTTAATCTCGTATTTTATTATGCTTTTTCTTAAACTTCGAGTATATTAAAGATAAACAATATTAATAATATTAAACTACAAAACAGTTTTTGTTAGTTTTAGAAAGATATTGTGGAAACTTAACTGGAATGTGGAAATTGTTGTGCAGATACTACACAAGCATTTCCAACTTTTTGCAGCGGAAACATCATCACAAATATGCTTTAATGTACATTGGTCAAAGCAATTAGGGAAGCATGTGACTTTGCCGTAACGTAGAAAACGCAACACGAATGTGACGTAGACAGGAGAATCATACATAATTTATAATTAACTAAATTACATAATTTATAATTTTATTAGTGTTTGTAACGTCAGAATGCAATAATCATAATTAGGATGAAAGAAGGTTTCCGGTTATTACTCACTTATTCTGCTGTATTTATCGACACATCTTGTTTCGTAGTCTTCTGCTCGAACGATGATTTACGATGAATCAATGGCATGGAGAGCTCTCTGCAGGCGGGAAGCAGGTCACAGTGGGTAGTAGAAGTTCTTGGAGTGCCACGAAGAAGTTCCTGACTGTGGAATTGATTCCAGGATACTGGAAAGTGTTCGAATAAGGCAAGGTCAAGGCCGAGCAACTACAGCAAGAACCTCCATTATCTATTGTTAATAGCCCGTCTGAGCAGGCAGAAGGTTGTCAACTCAAACAATCGCTTTCACTAAGATGGTCTTATGCACGTAGAGCAGTAATGTATCTCTTTTAATCACACGACACCATAAGGCCCTTAGAAACAGTGACGAAAAACATCTTAGTTCGAGACACGATTCAATCTGGAGTCTGACAATCGATGAGTTCTTATCGGGAGGTAACCCGACACACTTAACTCAGCTTTTATTTAGATTCGGAGGACATGGATTGATGGTGTGGAAAGGCGTAAGTATAGGTTGGCGTGCAGAAGTCTGACGGAAATCCGAAACAGCAGTCGGAGAGGTCTAGAGAAGAGATTCTCAAACCTGTTGTCATGTCGTTCCTTTTCGTGGACGATAACGCTCGACCTCATAGAGCTCTGCTGGTATGTCATCATGTTTGAAGAGGATAAAATTAAGTGTATGGATTGGCCAGCATCCTCACCTAGCTTAAATTGCTGATATCCAAGAATTGATGAACAAACCTAAAAGCAATTTGAATCGCAGTTCCCAACAAGAAATTTCCTATCGAATACCGAAAAGGGTAAAATTCAAATATAGGATCCATATGAACTCAATGAAATCAACAGTACTTTATCCTTTTTGGTGAGATTGAGAATTGTTGGACATTCTCAATGTCATATTGTTGGAACTTAGCTAACCTATTTTACTCCACCAGGTTTATTCACCTGATGAAGTATCTGCAATAACCAATTGTTTTCAGTTGATGTAGTTCGCCTTTCGCTTAAGACATGTCAAATGATAAAAGAATATGAATTGATATTTTATCGCAATTAAATGCCAATCTTTATATCGAGCTGGAATCTATAATTTGTCTGGAAAATGAAAGTGAAAAAATTAATGTTTTGATGATTGAATTATTTCAGTGTAAACAAACTGAATTTAATAACATACAGTAATTATATATTTGTACAACTAAATAGATGGAACGTTTGCTGTAATGAAACTGTTTTCTATTAGATATCCTGAAACACTGTTCAAAGATTTTGATTGTGAGAAAGTTTTGGACCCTTCTCTTAAGTTGTATCTTCGAAATCTTGCTAGTTAGTCGGAGTTATAATAATCCGACCTATTGTCTAAAGGAAAAATTGAAAATTAATATCTTTCTTAGGATTTATCTATGATACGTTATTTTGTTTTAGCGAAACAGCCAGTACTGAGTTCTTTTCGTTGTAACATACATCTTTCAAGGCTTTGTCAAATGAATCATTAGATTCTTTTCTTCCAATGATTTCTTGTTTTGGCTTTTCTTTCTGTTCTGTGAGTCACCGAATGTCTTTGAAATGAAAGCAAAAGCAAGTGGGTAGACAAAATAAAGTAATGAAGTGAATGACATTTCTATGGTATGATAATAAATACTCGACTAGTTTAATTTGAAATAATGTGTTATCTAACCAGTTACTTTGATCTCTTTGACAAGTTAATCAGTGCTCTACATCCCCTGAGTCATAATAAGGAAAGCTATAAGGAATGAAAAACAAAGTATCCCAGAAATCCAGTGTTTGAATTCAGCTAAAGCAATTATAATTCGTGTAATATTGAAATATCTTAGTTCAATCCATGGGAGGATTCTCGAAATTATCTTACCTCGAAGTCTTTAATTGTAAAAACAATCATTGTAATAATTTTAAATCAATCATCATTTTGCATCATTTGTTTTACTTAAAAATCATCAACTAATTGCAGTACAGTAACTTTTTTAATCCTGAAGGAATCGTTAGTTATCCACAGTTAAAAGTTTTTAAACTGAATGATTGTCAGTTATACAACTGTAGTGTTAAGATATTTCATAACTTCTATAATATTTCGAAGTAATATGTTATATAGACATCCAGTCAACACACTCAACTTCTAATATCTTCTAAAAGCATAATATTTTCTTTCCTTAAACAGGAACTTCATCAGGTTCTGAGAACAGGAAAAAAATTTAAAAAATTTTTTTAACGAATTCTAAGAGGAAAAGGAAAAGTTTTTTCCTGTCCTCAGAACCTGATGAAGTTTCCTGTTTAAGGAAAGGAAATATTGTATTTTTAGAAGATGTTAAAAGGAGTATGTCGACTGGATGTCTACGTAGAAATATTACAACAGCAGTGTTGCTTTTTTGGTTAACTAGAGGGTGTCCGACAAGTCCCGCGTCACAGGAGATATCATTTGTTTGTCTTTTATCATAATTAAATTATAATATTTGCTGTATGTGAGTGGCCCTAATTTCCAAATATGTCTGGAGACGAAACTTCATATTATTCAGAACACGGTGTAACATATCAGCAGTGGTTTCACGACATTTTTCCTCGATCCGTGTTCGTAGATGTTGCAGCGGAAAAATGTCATGAAACCACAGCTGTTGTGTTACACCGTGTTCTGAATAACATGAAGTTTAGTTTCCAGACATGTTTGGAACTTGGGGCACTCTGTAGAGCAAATTATTATAATTTAATTATGATAAAAGACAAACAAATTATATCTCCTATGATAACAAATTATATCTCCTTGTTGGACACCCTGTACAGATAACCAAAGACAATTTGAACACTTTCCAAGAGAAGCCAATTGACGCATTTTTCTGTGATGTTAAGGAAATATCCTTCGGGCTTCCGCCTTTAGTAATTTTCGCTTTACTATGGGCATTTCTTTCTGATTATTGCCTAGAAGGAATTGAAATTAAACAAGAATTAGGATAAATTAAATTTTCTGTGTGTGTGTTTTCTTTTAAATCAATTCGAAACTGTGATGATATTAATTTATGAGATATATTTAATTATTAATGTTAATCCTTATTATTGAAAATAATAAACTAGACAAACATATTCATATTTTTCCAAATCTGTAATTAATTGAAAATAAGATAATTAGATAAAAGTAATTGTCCCCTGAGTAACATATTTGCATCGGGTGCAAAATAAAGTTGCATTTATGGATGTGGGAGATTTATTTGGCTTCACAACATCCGTGACCTATTTTACTCCTTTGCAAAAGGATCTGGAAATCTACCAGTTTTTTACGATGAATTCTGATGGAATAGTTAATAGATTCCTATCACTATTCAGCCATTTATTTCTTATAAAAAAAATTATTAATTACTTCAGTTGTTACATTAAATTGAAATATCAAATAATAAGCAAACCAAACCAATAAATTTGAAATACTGTATATCATACAATGCTATTCATATCATAAAAAGTAACTTACCAATACTATCTAAGTAAAAACAACTTTTACCATTTTTGGCATTCAGTACAAATTCCATTTAGTATTTCCTAATGTTTTGAAAAACAATTCATTTACTCGGAATTGAACTGGAGAAAAACTTTGATGCATTGCATCAAACTTTGCATCAACTTTGATTCCAACAATGTTCATTTTTAATACATTTTTTGAATTTATTTAACGTAAAACTAACTTTAAGAAATTTCTCTTTATTGATACAAGGGAAGGAGTTCGTAATACAAGATTCAACCATGAAACTTTTCCTTTCATCGATAATGTAGTATAATATTGTGCCTTGCCATAGAATTAAAATGACATCAGCATATCTCATATATTTAAATTTTACTTTATCCCATTTTAAAATTTTGTTAAATTCTAATCAATTTATGAAATTGGGCTTTCCATTGGGAAACCTTTAATTTTTTTTTCTAAAAAATGTATTAAAAATGAACAATCATACGATTTTATTCATGCAATTTTCATTGATTCCACGATCTTATTGTTTCTTTTAACTTAAAACCATTATTATTCAAAATTATTCACTAGTAGCTATTATTGTTATACGTCACGAAATGTATTGTTAAACGCCACTAGAGATTGTTAATGTTTATTTAATTAATGAAATTCTTTTTATGTAAATGAATTTAAAGAAGAGGGATAAGTTATCTCTATCTTTCTCATCTGAAGTCATCTCGCTCAGAGTTGACGAAATATAATGAATAAATAGTTGTCAAAGGAGTAATTTGCTGTAGTCTGTATAATTTAAAATGAAGTTGTGAAAGTTTCTCTAGTAATATTTGAGATCAAGTCGATGGCTTAGCGCAAAAGTAGCGACTATCCATGCTTAAGCTTATGGATATTCGCTACTTTTGCGCTAAGCCAACGAAATGTTTACAAGAGACATTTCAAAACAGCTGTTTCACGCTTAATTGGCGATCATCAGTTGAGAGTAGTCACCAGTAAATAATAAGGTCTCAGTACGGAGGTGAATGGAAATATCAATAAGAAAAATTAAGGTACCTCCGCAAATCTAAACTAAAAAAAAAAAATGAGATACACATTAAAAATAGAATACAGAAATTCAAGTGCTGGCCTCCGCCACCGTCAATGAATTTCTATGCGCATTTAAATAAAACAAAAGCTCCTGGTCTAAACCTTTCGTGTGTTTGTATATTTTTTAGGCGCTTTGTTTTATTTAAATGCACATAGCCTCCGCCAGTCTCAATGAATTTTCTAGCAAATGAATTTTTATTTTGTTTTTAATGTCTATTATGAAGGTACCCTACTTTTTCTTATTGATAAAGCTATGAATTGTTAATTTTACTTAGATATATTTTATTTCGGATCCAATTTAATAAGATATTATTTGATCATTTCAGGCTTAGAAGAAACCTTTTTACCAGCAAAGACAGAAATCCATCAGCTTTCAGGATCAGTAAGTCCATATTTATAATAAACGAAAAAACAAACAAAAACATTGTTAATAGTAGGAGATATTAGAATTGATTTTCTAGTACATGACATTTTGTTATTATATGTTTGAAATATATTCTGATCAATGGAAAATATTTCACATTATCACATATATCTTCCTTTTCAAGAGGAGAAAAAAAAAAGTAGCAATAACAAAACAAATGAAGAAAGCATTACAAATACTTCCATTTTACTTACTCCTTTTGCAGTAATTTTTTTTTTTTGTTTCTTCACGTTGGACCCTTTGTTATTCGAAAACATTGATGAATATTTTCTGATGATTTTAACGTTCTTCTGTTTTGATTATATTCGTTAGATCGTTACCCCTTAGGACTCTCTTCCCTCATCCCGGTCACTTTGTAGGAGGTAATTAATTCTATAGGAACAACAGAAAAGAAAGAAAAAAACAATCCATGCTCAAGCGATTGTCCTCTGAGCGACTCTGGAACAGATGTTTCATTCTTGTTAGGAGCCAGATTTATCCTCGATGATAGCTCAGACGTCGTAAAAGATTTTGCAGATCAATATCGCACCCGAAACTAACCCCCCTTAATAAACAAAACAAAAAAAAAAATTGCTACGCAATCGTACAGTAAAAATTATTTAACCGCTAAAAAAATAGTAGTTCTACGAAAACCAGGAGAAAAGTATTAATTATTACAAAATAACAAAAAAGAAATTCTCTTAAAAGAAATGTTATTTCATTTTCAATTGAAATTATTGTTCTTCAAAGAATTTGAAATATAAGAAAGACACTTAGATTTTAGTAACAATGCGATCAATACCGCACAATACATATAAAACAAATATTTAAAAAAATGACATGTTTCAAGAGCCCGAAGTTAACGGCTCTCTTCCTCGAACTTCTGTAGTCGGAGGAAGAGAATCGTTAACTTCGGGCTCTCGAAACATGTCATTTTTTAAAATATTTGTTTTATATGTAATGTGCGGTGTTGATAGCATTGTTACTGTTATTTCCCGCACGTTAATTATCTTCACACTTAGATTTTATTGAACGAAACAATGATTTTTCTCATATACCAGGTTTTCTAATTGTTCTGAAACTTCTCATTAGGAAGTATAACTATGAGCATTCATTCCAAGCATAACTATGAGCAACTGTTGATAAAGTTTGTCATAAAGATATTCTGAAATTTAAAGATTTAAATTCAGATTTTATATTGCTCTGATAAATATTCTTCTAGTTAAAGAATGAAGATAACAAAAAATAAATTTATTTAGTTTGCATTTTACGGTTACAAATCAAAGTATATATCAAAAATAGAAAAAAAAATGTTCAAGAGCTGTTTCATAAATAGATGTGTGTCTTTTTAATATAAAATTTAACATGCTTCGAAATTCTAAACATGAGATTGACAAGGAAGACATGACGGCTTCGAAAGCTCTCCTGACAGTAACGTATTTTTAGAATGACTTTTTAAACAATTTTTAACCAAAATTGAGTGTTTGGCATTTATTTTATTATATTTTGAAGAATATGTCTTTCACACTTATTTCAATGATTTGTTGCAAGAAGTTTGACAAGTACTATTCATGTTGATGGCGTCTACTACTGAAATGTATCGTAAACAATATGATTGAAGTTTGCGAGAACGAGACAGTTCACAAATGATAGCACAAGATCTATTGAGGCACCACTGTCAATCGCGCCACAGTGGGTAATTGAATCGGTGGAGAATCACGATTTTCCGCTCCAGTGTTCTGCAAAAGTAAGATAGTATAAGACTTCATTCTAAGAAAAATAAATCCGCTAGCCTGTTTACTTCCAGTCTGACACATTACTGGTTTTTTCTTCTAAATCAAAGGACTGATTCGAAACATTATTTTTGAAAACACACACATGGGATTCCCAAGAAATCAAGTCTTGAATGTTATTGGATAAACAGACTCCGAATCAAAAGAGTAGAAAGTGACTAAAATTAATTCCATATTGTTCTAAATAAAGGATCTCTTAACTTAGCTACAAAATAAAGAAGTTATTTTGATGCCTTACTGTTTCTCTCACATATTTCTAAAACACAAAATCAGAACAGAAGTACATTAGATGTCAAATTCAGTATTTCAGTCGACGCCCGGGTTTTTTTTAAATTTATTTATTAGATATTTCTCCGTTTGAGAAAGAAAAAGAAGTAATTTTCTGAAAATGGCGTGCCTATAATGTTCCTACTTTATTTTTAACAAAAATAAAATTGAAGCTTTCTTAATAATTGGGAGTTAAATTCAATTAGTTTTATATCCTTCTCAATTTATATCTTTTAGTTTATCTTCCCCTTGGTTTCCGCTACGAAGATCAAATGCTCATCAAATCTTTCCGTAGTTTCCTAGTTTGAACAGAATCGGAGAATTGTTAGATCTTGGTTTCTTGTTCCCCTCTTTTTTTTAAATGAAATTTTTCTGAAATTAATATATGACAAACTTTGCAAATTAAATCTGAGATCAATGGAGTAGGAAAACATTTTCGAGTACAATTACAAGAATACAATAGTTTGTTAAAATATTATGAAATCAAATATAAAAACTTAATGTTAGTGAAAGTAGAAGAAGAAGAACTTGTTTGTATCTGGTGACTTTGAGAGTTTGTTTTTTAAGCTTCTTCTTGTCTGTCTTCAGGAATTTCTATGTAGAAGCAGAATTTCTACTTCTATTTATTTCTGCTTCTAAATATGAACTATGCACGTAAAATCATAATTAATATTAAGGAATTTCTAGGTAGGCTATATTCTTAGCTGCCGTTTTTCTGTTTATTTTCTAATTTTGCTGTTTATTTTTTACTAAGTTGATTTCTGAGATAAAAAATAACCAAGATTTTTTTATACATAAGTCTCAGAGACATTCATAGAAGCAGAATCTTTTGTTTCCCTTCAGAACAGTCTTGATTTTCATTGAACATATAAATTGGTTCAAAGTAAAAGATAAAATGGCAAAGAAAGAATTTGGATGTTATATAACTTCTAAATTGTAGTCGGAAAATTTTGTGATAGAATCAATTTCCATTTTTATGATCTGTAAGTTTCCATTGTAGATTTAAAATATAAATTATTTGCTTATTTTCAATTCATGCAACAAACTTTAATACAAGAATTGATGTCTACAAGACGTTTGCTCACTTTGTTATAGATGAGAATTGCTCATTATCTGTAAACATCAAACAAACGTAGTAAGAACTTAAGACTTAATGTAGTTCGAAGTATTTTTTTGACTGCCATTCTGTTGCTTTCAGTGTTGTAATTAAATTCGTCATTTAAGTAATTAGATAATTATTTTCAGAAGCAAAAAATAAAAAAAAAAAATCACTTTTCAGAATCAGAGTCTGAGGACGTAATGATAAATAAATAGATAATTGAAAAAAAATAAACAAAAACATTCTAAATTACTTAATATAACAGAAAATCTCGAGTTGTTAAATTGGATCCTATCACTTTGTTTAAGTGGCCTTGTTAATTGAATATACAAATAATTTGAGATTATTTATTTATTCTGCGCGAAATTAAATCAATATTTCTTTTCTGTTAGGACGGTGTTAAAGATTAAAAAAAAATACGATCAACAACTTTTAATTGCATTGTATAATAAAAAAAAACAAACACTTTTATATATAAGGGGCCGTTCATTAATTACGTTAGGTTTAAAAAATTTGGACCCCCCTCCCTCCCCCTTGGTGAGATTTGGTGGGACTGCCTCCCCCCTCACGTGAGATTTCAAAAAGTTAAAAAATCAAAAAAGTTCAAAAAGTCAATATTACAAAATGTTATAATCTATTATAATGTTATAATATGTATATTCTCTGAATGAAAAAGTTGACGTGAGATTTTCATTGACCCCCCCCCCTCCCCCTTTGTGAGATTTGGTGAGATTTTCGTGGACCCCTCCCTCCCCCTTTTGGTAATTAATGGACGACCCCTAAAGTGAAACAAAAAACAAAACCTAATAGTATGAAGTATATTCTCCTCTTCCGAAGACTATTACAGGAATAGATGCCATCACAGATTAGATTTGAAATAAATGATTTTTAATTATAAATTCAAAACTGACTTTCAACTGATCTCTTTACTGTAGCTTTCATGTGAAGAATCTCTCTTCTCCGCCTCCCCCACACACTTCCAGAGAATAACCAAATCTACACCCCCAATTTGTTGTAGGTGATAAATTGAAACAAATGCTTTAATCACTGTTATTGCCTTTATAAAGAAATATTTGAAGGTACACAAGAAATAATACTTTACTTTACTTCAAAAACTCATACCCGATATTTCGTCCTAATTTAACATTACGGACTTACTCATGGTTTACCATGATTTTGGTTTACCAATTTGAAGGTATTTTGGGGCTTTGATACTGAAAGACAGAACTACCTTTTTTTTCCGCAACTGTTTGGAATCTCTCAATTTCTTTTTACAAATGATTGAGAATATAATTGTATAAGTTGCAGCGATTTCAGTTATCGGTTTAAAAAAGACTCAAGATTTTAAATTTCACTAAACCAATAGAAATGATATAAAAATTTCATTTCATTTTAATAACGTTAAAAAAAACGGCATTACATTAATATTGAATAATTTTTGACATAATTTTGAAGTTTGGCTTTCATACAACTGACTTAAAAATTAAGAAATAGTGGCTTATTTCTGTCAACAGATACAGAAGAAGCACTTTATTTTGACTGGCGAATAAATATCCCCGAAATAAATGTCAGTTTTGTTTTTTGTTTGTTTTGTTTTTTATTTCAAATTGAAATGTTGTTGAAAAAATTCTAAAAAAAAAAAAAAAAAAGTCCTCTTGAATTTTTATTTTTTTGAAAATTCCAAAGAAAACTCCTATATTCATAGAAGAGTATCTCCAAATACTTCTGATGGCCCATTCCTTCTGATCCAAGTTCAGATTCGAATATTCTAGAATTAATTTGAATGAATTCAATAACTGACATTATTTATGATCAGTTTTAATCCCTGATATCATGGTTCAAATTTTGTAAATTTTAATATAAGTCGCCATTAAATATAATTAACAATTTTTCTTAAAATCCTATCATATCTTTAGTCAAAGAAACTTAATCCTCGTGCTTTTCAAAGAAAGGATTAAAATAACTAAATCTTTATTTTGAATGAAGACGTTGTAAATCTCTTTCTAGTGAAGGCCAGTCAACACAGCTGACATTTATGAGCAAATAAGTCAATCCGATAACTCTTCCATCCTTCTGAGCTGAATTTGCAAACTATCATAAATTCTTAATCCTTAATTGAGGAAAATCCTCTGCTGTATTGTCAGTGTTAATCACTAAAATTCTAAATTCTATTCCTCAAAGGCTCTCTGTTGTTCATTTCTTTCAACTCATTGAACTTCTTTATTTAAGCTTATATCTTTTTTCTACACTACGGCTGCCTCAAAAGGTATTTGAACAGAAAAACAGAAATCATAAAGAAGTTACAAACCCTTTAAAGGGTAAAAAAAGCCATCTTGAATGACTTATTCTTCCTCTCGTTCGCCTTTTGAGTTTTGCACTGGCTGAGAAGAGTTCAACAAGCTCGAAACGGCCGTCCCAGGGTCTCAGCTCGACTCAAAAGGCATCCTAATTTCTCTGTTTATTATTTTTATATTTCGTAAAGGTTCATTTTTCAAAGTAGTCGAGGTGTTGTAGATCATCAAAATACAGTAGAGCTCCGATTATCCGCGAGCGGATGATCCGCGGTGCAGATTATGTGCGAGTGCCGCGAAAATTTTTATTAAACCTCCAAATCCAATTTTAAAAACCTCAAAAAAACCAATTTTAATCCAAGCCAACAATAGGGAAAGTACAATAGGCCCTACAGTGCGAAGGTCGAAAATTACTGACAGGTTTATTGTGCATCGTAATCCTATAGGCCTTCTCGGAATTTGTGGATGAGTGGCAGGCTCTTGCTCTGCAGAAAGATTTCTGCTGTACTGTACATATTTTAAAAGTTTTTGCATATTATCTTTTTTGTATAATAAAACGTAGTTTTTATGCTGAAATATTTTTTTGTGTGTTTACACCTCATTTTTTAATCTTTTTTCGGATTATCCGCGATACCCTTGCCACCCAATTCCGCGGATAATCGGGGCTCTACTGTAATAATATTAGCAATGCTTGAATTTGTAACATTACTTTGTGCGGAAAACTGAATATTTATGGATACGAATAGAAAAAATGAATACTAAATTTTAATAAATTCAAAATAAAATAATAAAATAGCTTGCTTTTATTAGAAATTAAAGATCAGAAATTATAAGATTTCGAAATAGGAATTTTTATCTTCAAAAAAAGTTTGTGATATTTTTTGAATTTTTGCAGATGTAACTGAGATGTTTTCCAAATTCAGTTTAAAAGTATTTCTGTGACGTTCGCTGCTTCACAAAAGGGATCTTTGGATTTGGAGCCTGAGTCTGTCTCTTCTTCCTCGATGGCTTCTTATCTGTTTTGATGTTGGCATCTGAGTATGGTTCTCTCTCTCAAACAGAACAGAATAAACTTCAGTTGAAAAAATATTAAATCAAATTCATTAAAAATATCTGCTTACAGTAATCCACTAGTAATTGACGAACCTTTTCATTACTTACTTAAGTCTTTTGTAATAAATGATATTATATACATTGATAAAAAAAGAAAAGATTCAATCGATTTCCTACAATATTCCGTCCCCCTTTTCTACATGTCACATAATTCTTTAACAATAACATAAATATATACTTCTCACTGTTTTCTTAGTTTGGAGAATCTAATGAATTTAGATTAATCAAGGAGGATTTGTTGAATATTAGCGTCCAGTGAATTTTAGACATAAACTAGTTGAACTGGATGATCATTACAGCTCCTCTTGTTCCTCTTCAATAAAGAAATTCTAAGGGATCAGTTGAAAGTAACTAGAGTCACTTGAGTAACTAGAATTAAGATGACTTTGTTTATTAATAAATTAAAATTTTGATAAATATAAAGTGAAGCATTGCTTATATTAATAATGCATACCGTATACGTAAAAAAATGTAAATTTTATATTAACGTAAATAGACTCTATTTTGGGTATAACATTTTTCCTGTAGGCGTATTTAGTCGTATTTAGTGGCAAATTAATGTTAATTGAGAAGAGAAGGTTCAAGTTATTGGATTTTTCTTTTCTCACTTTTGTTTTTCGTTTGATTTAATTGTGTGTTTAATCAGCTTTTATCTTTTGTCTCTCAAATCGGTTTATTTGATGATTTGGAAAATCCATAAATGAAAAAGAACAAACAACAAATAGAATTAAAAGAGGAGCTTAAATAGTTAAAAGGATATCGAAGAAAATGTCATCACCGGATTCAGGCTTTGTTTTGAACAGGAAGTTTCTCCTCCAGTTGCAGGTTGGGTGAAAATGCTCTTCCTCGGAACCGAAAATGGAGAGAATTTGATGTTAGATTGATTAAATTTCTCAATGATTATAATTTCGATTTTTTTTTATAGTTTTAATTAGGGAAAAGAAGAATACAGAAATTGTAAATCACAGACATATATTATTATAATATCTTTATCATTATTCTATTCTCAATACTTCTACGGACGGACTCTTTAATTAGAGAATATGTTAGGCAAATTGTTAATTTAAAAACATATCAAACTTCTTTAAACACAATACATCTTTCTTTAGTAATTATACAATAGTTAATTAATGTTATACAATTTTCATAATCTTTCTTTATGACATTAATTTTTCTACTTTATTTAACACTTCCTTAAAAGCGTCCATAGTACAGTCATTAATTTTAACCCTTGATTTTTGTTTATGCAATTAAAATTCTTTATTCTATAGGACTCCACTATAAATCTTGACTTCTCATCTTTTATTCTTATGGTTCGAATTGTAGTCTTTAATCACAGAATGGTTCGCCGCCCATTCCGATATCTTCATTCTTTTGTTTTTATCAGCTTGTATTTGCTCCATTAGGGCGTTCAGAGAATGTTCGGCTCGTGTTTCTAAAATAATTTGCTTTACAAATCCTTACATTGTAAGTTATATACTATTACATTTTTCTTTATCTTCTAAGATTTTAAAATTTGTATTACCTTTGTTTTTGTATATTATTCTAATATGATTGCTTTTGAAGTTTTCTATATTGTATATTTTTATTATTTTCTTAAAAATTTCTCTTCCTTTCATCTTTGTTAACACATGATGGAGACAGTGACCCCTCAATGACTAAAAGTAAAGAAATAAAAAACAAGAATCAAATGTGGAATTCAAATCCTTGGGCAGCACTCCGGCTACCACAAAAGGTATTTGACCACAAATAAAGGAAAAAAAATTAATAAATAAATAAAGAAATGAATAACAAACCCTCCAATGGGTGAAATAAAAGCAATTAATTGAAATAAGAATGCCTTTTGAGTCGAGCTGATACTCTGGGACGGCCGTTTCGAGCTTATTGGGCTCTCCTCAGCCAGAGCTAATCAGCTAGTGCAAGACTCAAAAGGCGTACGAGGGAGGTAATGGTAACACATGATGGAGACAGTGACCTTTCAATGACTAAAAGTAAAGCAATAAAAAATAAGAATAAATTTGACCTATTAGTTGATCACTTGAATTAATGTATTCCTCCTATTTATCAAATTGTCTTGTTGATCCCATCCATATAATCAATATGTCTTAAGCAGATCTTAAGTAGCTCAACTGGTTTTTATTCCATTTAAGTAATTTTCCATGTTCCAGTTTATTCATGTAAAAGTTGCATAAGGTTCTAGACACCGAACTCCATGTTATATTGTTTATATATTTTGTTTTCTCATTTGATAAAATTGATATTAGAATTTCAAATAGTATATAATGAGTACTTTAAATATAAAAAAGGATAAATAATAAGGACAAAGATGAGACTAACAGATTTTTAAAAAAATTATAAAAATACAACACGGTATGAAAGTAACTAAAAATTTTAGAGAAAACTTCAAAAGCAATGGTACATAAAAACCAAGGTAAATTCTAAAATTCTAAAATTCCTAAATATGATAAGGAAAAAGATAATAAATTTAGCACGGCAGTAGTACACAAATTTAAATATAAGGTGATACAGCAAAAAGAAAAAATGACACAGAAATAAAAAAATATCTGAGCTTTTATCGGTGAGAGTTTGGGACGGACCGTTTCGTCCTTTTTAGGGATTCATCAGCCAAACCCACTCATTAGATGAAATGCTCAGAGAAGGACTTAGCTGTAGTCTCTCCAACAGAAACCAAAACAGGCAAAACTTCAAATCCTGGTTTGCGAAACCGTCAGGCACAAAAGAGTTTGAATTAAAAAACCGAGGCTGAATCCAACCTGGTTTAATATAAACAAAAGATCTAACATGTCAGAAATTAACATTAAAGCATAAAGAAATGATGTATTTACAAAATCGCTACATCTAGGTTTTGACCTCATCTTTCGGTCTTTCTCGAACCTACATCAAGGTTTCGAGAAAGAGCGAAACATGTAGCCATTTTGTTAATACAGTTTTTTTAACTAATTGTATTCGTTTATTTTCATTATATAGAATATGTCCATACGTTAAAACCTTTACTGGAATGAAATACATTATTTTTATATTATTCTTATTTGGTTAAAAATAAATTGGTTAAAAAAAAAAAAAGTAAAAGCATTAAGAAAAACTACTTCACTCGAGATAATATGAAAAATTAATAATAGAAAGATGTTACTAACAACAAAATATCTCTATTTAATTAAAATATTGATTAGTCTTATTGTCATCATTATTATCTGTAATCATAAAACCTTAGACAGAAATATGTTTTAATTCTACACTGAATTCGTAGATGTTCCATCTAGGCCTGATCAGAAAAGGAAATGCATTCATGGATCAGTTGATTAATTATAGAAATCCTATCTATTCGATCCATTTGTATAATTCCAATATACATTGGTAACAATCATTATCATCGTCAATGAGCTATCATCGAAGATGAGTCCTTTTCTCTTATTTTGAGGCCGGCTTTTTTTTAAAGACATTTTCTTATGTTTGCTAACTTATTTTTCTCATGAAATCATGCCATTCTTAAATGCAATCTATGACATCACTTTTTTTTTTTTCATTCTGATGCTGAAATCGCTTTGTCTCTGATCAAAGAAACGGTTCCTCTCTTTTATATACTGTTTTTATTTTAAACATTGATAATACATTATTTTGTAATTGCTTATTTATAATTACAATATCACTTACTACTGAAACTGTTTAAAGCAGTTTAAAATTTTATTTTTCTTCAACTACAAACCTACTGTGAGTATTGAATGGAATCTTTACAAAAGCCAGTTTAATGGAGCACTCGATAACTTAAAACAACTTCGAATGCCTCATATTCACATTAACTTATCTCTTTATTATAAACAATAAATGTTCTCAGTAGTTGGCTAATGTTTGTCCATTACGCGAGCATATAGGCCTATAGTTATTTATTATAATTCATATTATTTTGTAAAAGTTTCTAATATGTTTCCCCTTCCTACATTTGTTTTATGAAAAATGTATTAAGAAATGTTAATCAATGTTTGTATTTAAGAAATATTAATTAAGTATTAAGATTTTAATAAAAATTGTAGCCGTAAACAGAGAGAAATGGAGAAAAAAAAAAAGAAGGGAACGTCACCCCCACACAGAAGAGAAACAAAAAGATGATAAAAAATAGTCAATTCAAATCGTATTGTTACAATGTTTACACATATTACATAAGCCTGAAATGTTTCCCTACAATTTCATCCAATCATTAAGTTTCGAAACTGAAAACACCATTAAGTAAGAAGATGGAATTGACGTTGGATGATTACAGTTTCTCAGAAATCCATCGAACAAAAAAAGGGAAGCTTGTGGTTTTCTTTACTTGTGGCTCATTGCAAAGCAGTCATTATTTGCCCTTTTTCCTTTGAAATGCTCTCTTTTGAAGTTTGACGAAACTAGTACTGCAGGTAATTCCCACAAGACAGAGGAAACCCCATCTGATCGATTGAGGTCCTTGTGTTTTTCAGCCTTTTTCTTTTCCCTTCCATCGCAACACAAGAGACAAAGATACTCAATTGAAGCGCTTCCGAGAGCTGATGAGCCGGAAACCATCCGTCTTTATGTCTTCCACGTTTCCTTCCTCCTTTTCTTTCTTTTCATTTTGTACTTTTCTCGTCTCCGTATTTGACAACCTCAATAGGCTCTTAGTAAATGCTTTCACTTGTTGCTAATACTTCCCTTCTCCGCAATAGAAGAGTCAAGTCTCCAACTGGGAATCTAATGATACAAACTTTCCTCTTACAAACACTCTAGAAGACTTTCTTGTCTTGATATCTTCTATCTTTTGTTTCATATAAATTTCAGTGTATCGCCTCTTAAAGTTATTCATTCAGTGAAGTGAAATGGATAGGTACTCTTTGATATTTTAGATCCCCCCATCCCTCGCCTACGAAGGGAAAGGGCTAGACGATTGAATGATCAAAACTGCAGATGAACGGATCAGTGGTTGATTACCTGTTGTGGTTATGGATTAAATTAATTGAAATTTTTGTTATTTTGAATATGAAATTCCAAACGGGGTTGACTAAGATTGTGATCTCCCTGGCTGGAAAAATTGGATGAGCTAGTTTAAATACTGTGGTATATCGATTTATATAAAAGAATACAAACTATTAAAAATAGGTTTAATATTTAAGGTAAAATATACAAGGTATTTTTAAAGGTGCCAAAAAAAAGTAAGGGGTAGAAATATCAGTAAAAAAAAATGTCATAAACATGGGGTCAAAAATGCATCGTTTTGTAAATATTAATAGTGAACATAGGGACTATTTGATGAACAAAATGTGTCTACGTAATTATAGTATTTGTTTACTATCTATGCTTACGGTACATGGTTCGAGGATAGCCATTGTTACAAGTTTTCACCAAAATTTACTGTGAATGTGCTTGAAATACATAATTGAAAATCCAAAGAAAATACTGCTTTCTTCCTTTTTTCGTATGTACATAGATGCATCAGTGCTGACAGTATAAGTTTTATTTGTTTTCTGAAATGGCAGACACGCATTTGATGATTGGACTGATTCATGGAAGAGGACATGAAGATGTCGCCTGCAACAAGAACATTTCCTGGGTTGACGAATGTCTCACTACTCAACATTTGCCAAAGGTCAAATTTGAGCCACAGTTGAAGGACCAAACGTGTTGTAATTACATTGCCACGAGTGGAACACCACCGAGTACAGATTTCGAAACAATTGTTTCGAAGCTCTTTCATGAGAAGTTACTGTACCCCTATCATCTTCAAAACGTCCCAAGGTTAGTTACCGCAGATTTTCCTTTAAGACTGTAGCTCTGTAGTTGGTTTCTTGATGACCGTATGGATATTATTAACTTTGCATTTTTAATTTTTTTAATTTAGAAAGCTTCGACAACTATCCAAATTGTTGGCAGACATGTATCTCTAAATGAGAAAGTAATTACGGATTATGGGCGACAGAACCCCAGGTCCCTTTTCATTGTTCAAATCCGTTGTTTCCTCAACTAACATATTCCACTACATTGGATTGGTCTGTTTGACCACGTTGGTTGACCTGAACGGTTCTAAGCTTTTAATGTTCTGGATTTTTTTTTCTTATTTTGGAACTGTATTAAAAGCCTTCATCAATCAGATACAGTGATTCACATGTTCATCAATCGAACAATTGCACATCTGAAATAGAGGACTTACGCGAAATCGGAACTCACCGGAAATTTGTCATCGGAGTAAAAGTTCACTAATCCGAAATTTCCAGATGTGTGTTGAACATTTGGCTGTACTTCGATGTTTGTTGTAGGATTCATTGAACACATTTCTGTATCAGTTTTTACTTATTTGTATTCTATTAAATTTAGTCACATGTGCAATAAAACAGAATCTTTTTTTTCTTCGTAATTTTAATCTATTTCCTTTGGAACGTTATGTACTACACATAATTATCGTTACATAAACAGCATTATGCGCGCATTAACCACCACATACTGTATCTAATGTAATAATGCATATTAACGAAGCATTTCCAATCCTATGTTTATTGGACATTTTTATACTGATTTGTTTTTGACACCTTGTTATTGACGTTTGTGGATATCTTTAGAAATCATTGTCTGATGATATCCATATAGTGATTAATAATAAACCTGATGACTGTTTATGCAGGAATTTTTTTTCTACTAAAAAAAAAATAAACAGTTTTTTTTTTTTTTTTTTTGAATAGATAAAGAATTTTTTTAGACTACTTCCTTAGTAATTTTGAAAAAAAAAGCTGTCTTTGCAAAGGAAAAATTAGGAAATTTTGTTGTATGTACAGTAGATTTACGTGTGGATAAAAGCTTTTGCAAGTAATTATGAATTGCGAATTACAAAGGAAGTTCACTTTAACATTTCAAATTACTATAAACTTATTTTACGTTCTTTTTCTTTATCATGATCTAATTAAATGAGATTTTTTTTCTTGTCACATAACGACAATGTTTTTGTCATTAAATTAATTAACCACTACTAAATATTTTGGCATGATTTATGTATGATGTTATTAACATACAGATTTAGGCACATTCATGGTTTAATTGTTCTAATTTATGACGTCATAATTGTATAGATGTTTTGAAACAACAGCTGGATATAATAGGGGAAGAAAAGGATCAGTACTTAAATAAAAAAAAAATATTGGAGTTTCAAGCTTGAAATTACTTAATAATAATAGTATTACTTAGCCATCCACTAAAAAAAAAAGGTTCCGGGTTCAGAGACCTGGTGTTAATTTTTTTTTTTGTCTTGTCAATAAATCGATGAAAAACCAAGTATTATTATTATTATTATTATTGCTTATTATGAGTTCTATATATTTATAACAGTAATGGTTCTTCATTCATAGTTATTCAAAATTTTATTTAAAACAGTATGTCAGGGGCCTAATGTTTGTAAAACTCATCATTTTCTCGTCATTTTTCTATTCTGTTCTTTTCTTGTGCTAGTTGTGTTCAGTAGAATTCTTGGAGAAGAAATTCAAAAGATTTCGTTATTTCTGTGCTTTTGAGTTTGTTTCGATTTTACTGAAATGCCAGAACTTAACAGAAACAAAATTCCTTCAAAATGGATTTGCATCATTCTTACAAACTGAATGTCGTTTCATGAGGTTGTTCATTGTGGATTCGGATGTCTCTAATTACATCGAAGTATATCTATTGGTTATTAGATGTAGCTACTGAAAAGTTTTTTTATTTCTTTTTTATGTGAGTTTTTGTTGGATATTCTTCCATTAATCGACTACAAAGGTTTTCTGTTGAACTCAGGGTAGTTAAGCTCCTTTAATGGACTCAAGTAAAAAACTTGCTTTGAATTTATTGTGGCTCATTGTAAAAGAGACTTGGCTCAAAGGCGCTATTAAAACAAGTTGAGATTCACCGCCAACACTTTAATGGCAAAGGACTGGAGAACAGAGCATCGTCAAATCAGGCAATTGACTGTATTTAAACCATCAAATTAATAATCAACAAGTTTTCCAAAAAATAATTATGGAAGAAAATCAATAAACATCTTTACTTAAACTATGATACCAAAACTATGACATGTATTTCAAAGTTTTATATGTTTGTTCTTAGTGTCTGTGAAATCTGAAAATTCCCTATTTAGCAATTGAAATTAGTTAAAATTAGAAACACTGTAATAGAAATTAGATTTTTAACGTGTATTGATCAAACTATTTTAATTAATATATATACAATAATTCACACTAAAAGTATTAAAAAGTTTTTGCATTTAAAAACTTTATATAAAAATAAAATATATGATATATTAAAAATGATGGTGAAAGAGATGATGGTGGTGAACGTGCGTTCCTCGAAACCGTCCAAGCGACATTTTTAATGTATCGTATATTTTATTTTTATATTAAGTTTTTAAATGCAAAAACTTTCTAATACTTTTAGTGTGAATTATTGTATATTTTAATTAAAACACTGTAGTAGAATTACAATATTTGGCATAAATCTACAAATTTTGTTGTAAATTTGTAAATACTATTTGTAAATTTATGCTAAAAAAAGTTACAGATTTTAATTTATAACAATCTTGAAAAGTGCTTCAGATTTAGCCAATAAGTGACTTACAAACGATTTGTCAATTTAGTAATCACCACAGCAAGAAGACCATTCCTAGAAGCTACCGAAAAAGAATACATCCCTGGCTGGAATGATGTAAGTGAAAATTTAAACCAAGAATAGAATTGAGACTGTTGTAGCCATGGATTTTAATCAATCCAATAGAATGGCTTGGTCCCTTCTACGAAAATTAGGAAGTAAAATCTGAAAAATCTGAAAATCGTGATATACTTACTATAAAACCAAAGAAGATAGCCTCACATATTCACATATCTCACTTCGAGATCATCTAGAGACCGAGAACACATATTATGCAAGTGAAGAGGAAGCCTAAAAGCAGCTGCCATTGCACAGTTGGAATGCTCCTGCCCTTTCATTGATGATGGTATTACATAGACAGTACGGGATGTTAGGCTTATAAAGTACCCGGTTTCAGGTATTCACCCGGGGCTTCTTATAATGTAGATGGTCGAATGTAGATGGCGAGATTTTATACCAATATTTTAAGGACAGGCAGTTATTTAAACAATAAAACAATAACAATTCTGAAATCACGTAAATCAAATAAAAGACCAGAAAACTACGACCCTATTGCATTGCTTAGCCTTGAGTATAAATTATTAGAGTGGCTATTATAGAACAGAATAAGCTCAAAGATCTTGGAAAGTATAGCAATTGAACAATCTGTCTTTAGACTCATAACTTTATCAGAACAGTTTCTTTTTATCATTTATAATTTATGAAGTGGTAGGTTTTCAAAAACAATTAACAACATCAGTAGCATTTTTTGATGTTACTGCAGCATATGATAGGGTTTGGAAACGGGGAGTTATCTTTAATCTCCTTCGCGAGAGGCTCTGTAAAATCATTGCTGAATTAATAAATAATACGTTCAGTAATAAGCTATTTTCCGTGCGGAAACACAACAAGTAACTGGAGGAAACTTAATAACGGCGTACCTCAGGACTCTTGTTTTAGCACCATTCCTGTTTAATCTCTATCTGGCAGATGTGCTGTAACGTAAATCTAGAAAATTCGGGTAAGCTGATGACTGGGCAATAGCTACAAGAAGTAAATGAATGAATGAATGAAACAGGGGAGACATTAACAGATGACTTGAACATTTTAAGGGAATATTTTCTTAATTGGATTCTTACTTCAGTATTTCTTGTACTGAGTTTATCTTGTTTTCATCTAAATTAGCTTACAAGGAGCTTAAAGTACATTTCGGAAGCATCATCATAAATATCCTAAATACTTAGGTGTTTAAGGTTCTGTCAAGTGTCACTTCTATCTAAAGTTGTTGCAAACTTAAGACTAGAAATAATAAAAGCTATGCGATAAAACCTGAGATTCTTCAGCAGACACGCTTCGAATAATTAGTTTTCAACTTTCAGCAATATTTTTTTTTAGATATTTCGTAATTTTCATAATACATAGTTTAAACTTGTATCAAAGTAATACAGGATGTTTCAGTGGAATATGACGATTTTGAAAATTGTGTTTTAAGAAAGTGGGATTAAATAAGAATCTAATGTCTTTTGAACTGCATGTTATTTACTTTTTCAAAATAACAAAGAATTGTTTTTTGAATAGTTCAGAATTGCGTGCGGTAATGTATAGTCTTGATATATATTATATGAAACATAGTCAGAAACTGTTAGATCTGATGATCAAAATGGCGAGTTGGTGGTATAAATTGTAACATTACTCACCTTAGAAACGGGATTGCAAACACTCCATAGTCTTCCGTGCAGTGTGTGCTATTATCCAGTCCTACTGAACCAGATTTCTCATCAACCGACGTCATTAGATATTTCTCATCAACCGACCTCTACAATATTTGTTGGTATTCTTCTGAGGTACAAGTCACAGTACGATCTTGTTTGTAACAAGAAGAGGAGTTGGAGTGTTATTTAGACTATCCGTAAAAGTCATATAAAATTCCCCTCGAGAGACCTTGGCAGCACCGGTGATTGTATTCGTCAATTGAATTTGATACGGATGAAACTTGTTGTGACAATACAGGACGTCGTAATGTCTGTGGAGAGAGTTGAACTCTGCTTCTCTGGAAATGTTTTCTTACAAGCATAGTTCTTATGCTACCCACAAAATGATCACAAATATTGATTGTAATCTTTGGCAATAGCTTTCTTAACCATAAATTACTTTTCTCATTAATCCAATATTATCCATTGTTTAATTAATAGTTGGAATCAACATATAATCGTACATTTACCACCATTAGCCTATATTTTCTGTTTTCTAAGTAAAGGTTTGTGTGTGAAAATGTTAATTGAATGTGACAACATTCAATTTGTTATCTTTATAATAACGCTGATTAGTTACTACATTTCATACAACATAAAACTGTAATGATATTTTTTAATCAATATCTCATTATGGCTCAAGTAGTGTTTTTACTGTTTACAAAAGATTGTATTTTTGTTTGTTTTTTTTTTTTTTTTTTGACGATAAAGAATCGAATTCTATTCTTACAAGCTATTCCTTTTTATCATGTAACTAAAGAAATCGATCGATCGATTCCCGGCCTCGGCGGAGGGCGGGAATTTTTCCACTCTCCATTCTCCTCCAAACGAGTCCTAGGGCCTACCCAGCCCTCTGTAGAATGGGTACCGGGTTTCTTTCCCGGGAGTTAAAGGCAGGCGGGCGTCGGGCTGACCACCCGACCTCATAGTAATGCCGTTGGTCAAGAAACGTCGAGAGCCTTCCCTCCCGCGCACCCATGGGCCTGTATGGCCTGTTTGGGGATAGCTTTAAGTTTTAACTAAAGAAACCCATTATCCTTAATTCATCTAAAAACAAGTCACAAGATGTATTACAAATATAATGTAATCTAACATGTTTCGGATGTTATTTACATTCATTTTCAAAGTTGGCGAACACAAATTTCAATCGTAGTCCAATAATAAACAACAATACGTATTATACATTTCCCAATAAAGTTACAAATATGCACATTTTATAATAATTCGATTTTCAACAAATTTGTTACATCCGAAATCTCATGTTTTCTATTAATTGTTTGCTACATTTTTGAATCAACAATGCCTTTATTTTCAGTCTATACTAGTTAACATCTTTTGATAAAATATTTACCTTCTTTCAAATTACAAATTACATGAGTTGACTTAAATGATGTTGCAGATGTCATCAGTTTATGCTGTTTTATAGTTTTTATCAACAACTGTTGAGACATTCCAATCTATTTCTTTTTACTCATCCCGGAATTCCTCGGTCAGAATCTCCAATCTTTTCCAAGAACGATCCTGGGAATATCTGTTTGAGAACCGTAATTTTAATTTAGTACAAAGTATTTTTAACTTTATGGGGTTCTCGAAATACCTTCTCGTTAACACTGGCTAAGAAGAAACAACCCAAAATAACCAACTGCTGTTGGTGTAATTATGAGCTCTTCGTCAGTCCCCATAAATTCATTGGATCAAATAGAGCCACTGGGGAGGTCGTGCTTTAAGTGGTTCTCTCTAATAATTGATTCCTCTTCCGTCACAATGAATTAATTTCCATCTCACAACTTTATAGAAAATCATTTATTATCAATTAAGTGCTACAGAAGCTGTTTCGGTTATTCATTCATTTATTTAATTAGACAGACAAAAAAAAAGCAATTAGGCTTTAACCAATTAAGCGGAAAGACAAATGTTTCTTTCTTTTATGTAGTAGACAAGGATATTTATTTTTGTGAAGATATTCGTGAAACGACTGACTCTCGGTTATCCAGATTTCGAGTAAAATATTGCATTTGCTTAGAAAACTAAACTCCTATTATTTTGGTTTGTGGCTTCAAATTGATCTTGTTCTGTCTTTTACATGATATTTTATGTCCTGTTTCATTACATCAAAATATCATTGGCTTAAAAAAGTTATAAATGATAATTTCATTCAATTGTGAATTTCTACTTTGTTATAAATGACTTTCTATTTATAAATAAGATTTAGTTGGTGTGCTAACTTTCGAATACGTAGTTGATGTAAACTTTGAGCAATTAGTTTATAATTTATGGTTATTTATTGTAATAATGGCGTTTTTAGATTTTTATGTATTGGTATTTTTCAACCCCTATGGGTCCAATTTCAATGAAAAATGACAATTATTGCTCATTTAAAATTGCATTCCTTAGCAGTATTTTTGTCGTTCCTTTTCTACGGGTTAGAATATGTGAAACAATAGGAATTGTGGTTATAATACACCTATCACAAATTTTCAACTGCCTAAGATATAGAGTTTGTAAGTTATTTTGATCGTTCGGACGGACTAACATAAGTATTCGGACTTAAAATTGCTTTTGAACATTTTTTTTTTATTCTTACTTTTTGATCTACTCAATGAATATTAAGAAGAATTGCAACGATTAGATGAATCTTGAATCTTTAATCTATGGTATCCTAATAATATGGATCAAATTAATGAAATAATAACGTAATTAAGTAATATTAATTCATTATTATTATCTTGAGTTTCTTTTCATTACATACAAATTGAAGGAATAAAGTATAATTATTTCTTTACTGATTTCATCAGATTTGTTCTTGAAAGAAATGTGTATCATCCACTTACAGACCTTTGAATTTCCAATCAAGAATTGGTTTATGGTCAGTAGATGACTTTCAATTATTCATTATTATAAAAAGTAGTTCCTTAACAAATTTCCTATCTAATGGATACGGATTTGCAGTGAATTAGCGATGGTCAAATTCTCAACAAATGCAAATGGGTTTTGTAAAATTTCTTCTTTTTCATTTCAAAATGCATTTTTTAAAGATTTAGGAAATAATTTGAGCAGTTTTTATTCGTTGTTTTTTTCTTGGTTCAGTAAAGGCATCTTTTCTTTTCATAAGATCAAGCATCCATCTAATGGTATTTATTCTCCGCCAACACAAAAGAAAACAGTTGCTCAGGGGCTTTAGATAAAGAGACATCTTTAGTTGCTCGTGAATTCGGTTCCACAGAAGAAAAAAGAATTTGCTTTAATTACAAGTAACAAACAAGCAACGATGTGGCTGATGATTCCCCCATCATTCTATTTCAGGGCAATTAGTAACGAATGATTTGAAGAAATCTAAAAACTGCGAATTCAATCTAATATATAGGTAGTATTAATAAGCATATTTGAAGATGAAAAGAGGGAAAATTAAGATAAATTGAGATTTAAAAACAAAAAATGTTTTAAGTTGTTAAGGAAAACAAAAAAAAATAAGTTAAGCTGCAGGTTTGGTTTCTTTATGGTATAATACACTGCAGTTTCAAAATTAGTTACATATAGTGTAGCCAATATAAAAATTCTTAAACATAATAAATACGTTGAAATCATTCAAAGATTAAGTATCACATGAAAGTGATAGTTTTAACTCCTGTCAAAGGTATTTAATAATAATGTTTTATAAAAGACAAAGTTTCTAATTCATTATTAGCTTAAAAATTAAAAAAGCTAATAAAAATCAAATAAAAGTAAAGGTAAGTTTTGAACAAGTTTAACTGAGAAGTAAAAAAGAACATTCAAAAATCTACTTTAATCATTAGAGAAAAGATCCTCTAATATTATGATTCAAGTGCCTTTTACCATATTAAATTGTTAAAATTTGACGGCTGATATTTCGGACCTTGTTGCATATTTTTGAGTGAAATTTTGTAAACTGTTTCAAAACATCATAATCTACAAGGATACCAAAAATTATTAAAATCGAACTAACCAAAACGAAAATCTGGATTTTACAAATTTTGCCACTGTTCTTGTTGTTTTTGTAGCCCTAAAACCGAACCTTCAGCACCTTCACTTACGATTGATATGTCATTAGATTCGTCTCGTTGTCGCGAAGTGCCCTCCTATGCATTTTTTTGATATCTTAACTGGATCCGAGATGTTGGATCCTCCAACAAGCTTAAGTACAGAACACACATAGTGCTGATTTTAGTTTTTATTTCTAATTATAATAGTGGTTAGAGTAAAGCATATTAGAAACAAAATTTCCCCGAGAAAGTAGTTAAAAATGATTGGATAGTAATTTAAGTAAAAAAAAAAATTGATTTGAACCCGGGATATCTCAGCAGCAGTTGGCGATTGTAACCACTAAGCCACAGGACCTTCCATAAATAAGCAGTTCTCTAAGTTATATTTATTTTAGATCATTTATAAAATGAAAAAAAATATATTATCAAATATGCTTTAAGTTATGAGTTAATATTTGCTTGCATGTAGACTAGAATGGCTACTGCTTCCTATTGATACTGTAAATTAGCTAGGCTATATTGAGGTACATTCAAAAAATAAGTATTCTCAAAAAAGTGACAGACATCAACTTGTATAATTTGCTAATTTCATCTGTCTGTCTGTCTGTAACTCGATATAATTAAGCTATTAAGATAGATCCAAGGTTCTCAATGGTACCATTGAATCAAGGGTACTCAAATTGGATGAAATATTAGTTCATTTTGTCATTCCATGTTGTTTCCGTGAAATTTTAACTGAAATTCTAACAAAACATACGTTCAAAACCAAATAAGTTTGTTACCACTGCACCGATTTTAATGAAATTTGGCATACTTACTCATTTTTTTACGCTGATTTTGAAACTCAAAACTATTTTTGCCGTAGAAGCTTCGGTCACAAGTTAGCGCAGTATTTAGACTATACAAAGGTGAGTTTTAAATGCCTTTCGGCGTTATCAGTCAAAAATAATAATTATTCTTTAGATAAATTAAACTTTAGATATGGTCCGTATTTCGTTTTTCTTTTTGGGTGGAAAATGATCCTTTAGATTAAACTCTCAGAACCTATATTACAGGTGCACAGGTAAGAAGTACACCTAAATAGGTCTGATAAACATTAAAAAAAAAAAAATGTTTCAAATCAAATATATATATAAATAAATTGGCTAAGTTCGTCTGTCTGTAACTCGATATAATTAAGCTATTAAGATCGATCCAACGGTTCTCAATGGTACCATTGAATCAAGGGTACTCAAATTGGATGAAAATATTAGTTCATTGTGTCATTCCATATTGTTTCCATGAAATTTTATTCTTGGAACTGAACTGACCTCGACAACTGAAATTCTAACAAAACATACGTTCAAAACCAAATAATTTTGTTACCATTGCATCCATTTTAATGAAATTTGGCATACTCACTCAGTTGTTTACGCTGATTTCGAAACTCAAAACCATTTTTGCCATAGAAGCTTCGTTCACAAGTTAGCACAGTATTTAGATTACATTTACTTTACATTTGATAGTTGATAATAAAATGATTTTTCAGATTTTTTTATGTCTGTCGTCCGACAGGCTTTGCTGCTAGTTGATAATAATAAAATAGTGGTTAGATTAAAAAATATTTTCTCAAAGTCCAAAAAAGTTTCAATAAATTAGTACTTACAAAAACATCATAGCTGGTGTGACATAAAAAAGGAGAATTATGATTCAATTTTATTAAAAGTTTAAACCCTAAAAGGCCCATGGATAAAGTTTTAATTTTGGTTTAGATAAAATAAAAAAATAGGAAAAACAAGAAACTTGAAAGATATAGTGCGCATATTTGGTAAAGAAGGATGAAGGAATGTGGTTCTACGCGCATATCAGTTTGTTCTATCTCATAAAATGACCGGAGATTACTTGATGACTAAATATTCATGTGTGAAAGTCCACACGGAACTTTCATAAAAGTCGCTAGATAATTTTAATCATAAATTAAAATCTTTTTTAATAATTCTTAACTAATATATATTTTTTAAAATTAAAAATACTTGTGCTTCCTACTAAACACCAAGATTAAGGTAATACAAGAACCTAATTTTCGAAAATAAGTTAAGAAGGACTTACCCCTAAAAGCACAAACTAAATGGAATTTTGATAGTTTAATTCTATTTTAGCTAGATTGTTACAACTTACCTTTACCACATTGGAAAGCTAGCTAATTGCATTTAGATTCCTCTACACCCAATATGAGGCATTTATTCTGTTGATTCAGGATGTTTATATGCACTATATGATTCAGATTTCTTGTTTTTCTCAATTTTGTTTAGCCTACAAACTTCATCTGTGGGCCTTTTGGGTTTCAATTTTCAATAAAATTAAGTCGTAATTCTCCATTTTTTATGGCACACCAGCTGTGACGTTTTATAAATACTAATATATTTTTAAGAAATCTAAATTTTAAAAAAAAATCAATGAATTATTCTAGAAAGCTAACTTGATTATAAACATTTTTCTTCTTAAATTATTGCCTTTGCCGAGTGATGCAGTGTACTCAAATAGAAATTCAATTAAGAAGTCTATATTAAAAAAAAAAAAAAATGTCATTTATTTTCAGTGCATTAGATTTATTGAAGTGTTTTAATGTGTACAAGTCTTCTCAGAATATATATCAATTGACCAAAAAATTTAAAACATTTCTATCTTAGGTCTTGATTTTAAATTAATTTTCTTTCAAAAGCCAAGATCTGAGTGTAAACCATTACGAAAAATTTCACTTCCCTCAAAATTATAAAATAATAGACAAATTTTAACGTGTATTAAGGACGATATAATTTACAAAATTACAAAAAAAACGCAAAAAAACGCACAAAAATTAAAGGTTCACTTAAGAGCTATTTTTGGATATTTTGCACCGGGAACCCAACGGAACCATTTCGAGATTCCTATCTCTCATCGGTTTCAATTATAAAATGAAATTGAACCTTTATTTGAATTCCTAAGAAAACTAATTGCATTTGTTAGTGGTGGTGACATCTGTATCATTACGTCCTCAACATGAAATGACAGCGAGGGGTCAACGACTCGGAAACTGCATCGAAATTAATTGTTCATCTACACTCAACATTAATTAGGTACTTTTATTTGATTATTTTTAAAATGTTAAGTGGAAATTGAATAAAAATAATGAAATCTTTAATTTTGATTAATTTATGATAATAAATATTTCTAAGCTTTTTGAATGAATCAATAAAGTACTGAGGTTACTCTGATTTCATTTATATTAATTGTAATCCGTTCCATTCAATTTAAAATTAAAAGAAAAATGTTTTTAAGTAACTTCTACAGCGTTTCTGATTAAATAAATCTAATTTAATAGAATACTTACTTAATTCGATTTTATTTATAAGCTCTTAATTAAAGGATCGACTTTCATAGAACAGATTAGTGAGAGATTACCTTACTTTTAATTTTGAATAAAAATATTCAAATTGTGTTGATTTTAAAGGAAATATGGAATTTTAATTCTTTAATTTAACACCCACTAATAAGTGAGTTGCATAGAAACAAAAGATTGCATCTTGATCCAACTAACTTTTCAAATATAGAAATGAGTAAATCAAATATCTTCAGAATTCAGCCACTATTTTAGAAGTTAGTAAGAAAACATACAAACATGATGTTCATCCTCGGAAAGTCAACTGGAAACAACAATAAAAATCTTACAAATTCAGGTTAATTAAATTTCAGGTAATTTGTTTAAAAATCAGTTTTGATGATTCTTACGAAAACATTCAGTTACTTAATTAGACTGAGAAGATTTCAATTTAGGTTTTGTTCTCTTGAATCCCCTACGGTAAGAAGCGACTAGTGATGACTGACTGTCAACCACAGAGGAACAGACTGATTCAGTCAAAAACACACAGAAATAAGCGAAAAATCGAATTTCTATTTTAAAGCGTTTTTTAAGCCCTCTATTTATACTATTGATAAAAAATGTAGATTGGTTAATCGATCATAATTTTTTTCTGGATTTTAATTTTCAAAAATGTTTTTAATGTCTATTTTTCGTGTCTTCACAACAATCTCTTAAAAGGTTTGGAGCAGCGAATTGATCTTGAAATTTCCAATGCGTATTTAATGATTCAGATACTTTCTACTAAGGGTAAGTAAAAAAAAAATTATTTTAAACACCTTTATATTATTTTAAAAAGGTTTTTTTTTACAACCACGGATTGCAAGAGAAATCCTAATAGGCTAAGAATGAAAAGTTTATTAAAACTAACCTTGTAACACATCATTGCTTTCTTTTATTTCATTTTAGACACAAATCAAAAGATTCAATACTTCTTAAAACATTTATAGAATAAATGAAAACAAAAGAATGAAAAGAATATTGTATCATAGTCAGAGAAAGAAAAGGAAGCAACAAAATTGAATTCCTAAGTTTAATATAAGAATACAAGAATAAAATAGAAGCGCATGAAAAGAAAAAAAAATTAGTAACGTAATTTAACCGGATAACTCGATACTAAGTTAAAAGATTGAATGGAACCATTTTAACTCAATATCAGCTTAAATTTTTGTCTTTAAGTAGGGATTCGAAAGCTACTCATTGGGTTATTGGCATTATTGCAAGACACTCTCAAAATGAGAGAAAAACAGAATCCAAAATTTTTATTTCTTGAAAATTGGGGTGTGGCCTTTTTATTAAGTATACTTAGTTTCAACATGATTACAATAAGCTGCCAAATAATTTAGTGTCGGCAACGATACATTGAAGTGTCCACTAAGAGATTTTTATGTTTTCAACATTTAGTAAAAATACCATTTTAAATTTAATTCTCTTCATTTCATAATTTGAAGGTAAGGAACGCTTAAAAAACAGCTTATTCAGAAGGAAATGTATTTCAAAAAATATGGGTGATGTAAATAAACCGGGATTCACGAAAACCGTGAAAATTCTTGTTCTATTTGTATTGAGCGCTTCTCAAACTATTTACTTTAAAAGACTTTTCACGACTTTATATAGAAAAAAGAAAAACAAATGTAATAACATTAAAAGAGAACCTAGTGTTTATCAGTGCAGAGCGCCATCTCCGAACAGCTGTTTCTCGGTAATATGCCGATCATCAGCGGAGAGCAGACGCTATAAACCCCTAGGTCCGATTACGGAGGTAGGTATTAGTTAAGGTTGGAAAAGAATGGAACCTCCAAGCATAAATTAAAAAGCAAGAAAAACACATTAAAAGTAAAAGAAAAGAAATTCATGTGCCAGTCTCCACTGGCCTCAAATGAATTTTCTTTAGGCATCAAATTAATGGCCTAAAAATTATTAAACACATTAAAAGAGGTTTTATGCTTGGAGGTTCCATTCTTTTTCCCACCTTAACCAATACCTACCTCCGTAATCGGACCTAGGAGTTTATAGCGTCTGCTCTCCGCTGATGATCGGCATATTACCGAGAAACAGCTGTTTGGAGATGGCGCTTTGCACTGATAAACACTAGGTCCTTTTTTAATGTGTTTAATAATTTTTAGGCGATTAATTAATGATGCCTACAGAAAATTCATTTGAGGCCAGTGGAGACTGGCACATGAATTTCTTTTCTTTTACTTTTACTGTGTTTTTCTTGCTTTTTAATTTATGCTTGGAGGTTCCATTCTTTTTCCAACCTTAAATGTAATAACATGTTGAAGGTTTTCTTGTTGGTTATTGATATTGCAAAGAAAATAAGAAGCGAACAACCAACTTTTTTCAAGTTCTTCATTAGTTTCTGCCTGACTATGATGACAAGACAGATCAATTTCTGAACATTTCCCAAGAATACATGGCAGCTTCTGTTCATGTGTTTTCAGTTGGTTGTTCATCGAACATTTAATCAGGTTACATATTATGTTACAGAAGTCTAATATAGTTTATGAAAAACAATATTCCTCTTTACAACATTTCAGAATGATATAACACTGGTAAATATAATTTTTTGTCACTTTCAAGCGTTTAATCTTTTAAGAAATTTTGTCTTGCTGAAATTAGTTTTTCTTTTACCGTAGTTTTTATGATTCGTATTCTAAATAGGCATTTTACGCAAATAACTAATTATGATTACGCTCCATTATCCTCCAAACGGGTCCAAGGGTCTACCCAACCCTCTGTCGAATGGGTTCCTGGTTTTTTTCCCTGGGAGTTAAAGGCGGGCGGGCGGGCGGGCATCGGGCTGACCACCCGACCTCAACTTAGTCCCAATTGCCCTGAAGCGCCGGGAGCCTTACTTCCCGCGACCCCAATGGTCTGCACAGACCTGTAGTGGAACACTTTAACTAATTATGATTTCTTAACTATTTCTTTTTACTTACGTAATATTAAAAACAGGTCAGTGGGTAATAAAAAATCTCTACAACTACACTAGACATTAGTTGTGTTCAGATGTATTGGGTTCTTGACGTAGGCTTTGTTTGCAAATGCTTTACGTCTTAATATGGTAATTTAATGTCAAAAGCGGATTAAGCATTAGAGGACACGACCAATGTAATGGTCCTCTCCAAAGTGGAATATATTTCAAAGGATTTAGCCTCGGAAATTTAGAGCAATAAAAAACAGGGATATAAATAGGTTAGCGAAGTCGTATTGGCCAGAAATTTTGCTGAAGCTTTGATTCTGAAAACTTCAAAATCGATTCAAGATTCAGGTCAGTGAGCAAATTAAAAAGTGGCAGAAATCATTTAGTAAGATTTTTGTTTAGTAAAGTACTTGATCTTTTAAAACAATTTCGGAAATGGAGAGAAGGAAATTCAGCAAGGAAGCGGGGGGGGGGGGGCTTCATAAACCCCAAAGATTTTCTGCGGAGAAATTGGATAAATTTGAAAAGGAATAATCCCTATCTGGAAAACAATAAAAAATGTTATCAAAGAAAAACAAACAATATTAAAAGGAAGAGAGAAATTTCTTTACAGAGACATTTCTGTACATTATTGAAGAATAATTTATATTACATTAATATTACATTATTGAATAATGTAATAAAAATGCAATATGATCGAATGTACAATGTTGTAATTCTTGTAAACTATTCATACAAGAAAAAATAACATAAGTCTTCTTAATTCTCCCTCTTCTAGACATTCTATCTATTGAAAAGTCTTCAAATCTTCAAAATAAAAACAAAATAAACGTATAAAACCATACATTTATTGAAATAAATATTTCTTAATTTTCGAAAAGACATGACTTCTTTTCTTTTTCAAAGCCTAAAAACAACAACAATACGTTACAAACAAGTAGAGGAAAACGATACATATGTGAGACATTCATGAAATTGTATTGTTACAACAATACTTACAAATGTTATTCTCCTAAATCTTCAATTTTCACCTTTCCAATTTTTATAGATCAATCTATAATCTGAGTTGCATTCTGGGAGGTTCATCTTTGAGCGCGCGGATAATAGACACACTCGATCCCGTCTCGCTGCGCTCTGATTGATCGGAATATTCCAGAAGCACTGATTGGCTAAAATTTTACAGATTCTTCTGGAATTAGTTTTGCGTTTGCTTTATATATGAAAAACTATCTCATTCATTATTACTAAGTTATTTTAGAATACTTGTACGTAGAATTTGCAACATAAAATGATTGCGGCGAAAAAAAGTAAAACCTATCATTTTAATAGTGATTGGGAGGACGAATTCTTTTATCTTTGGCCATAACAAATGTGTGTTTGCCTTGTTTATCGAGCATTGCCTAAACGCTTAGAACTTAGAAAGGCATTATAAAACCGTACATAAAAATTATGAAAATGATTTTCCGCAAAAGAGTGAGTTAAGAAGACGAAAACTTCAAGATTTGAAAAGTAGTTTGAAAGCAGAGCAATCCTTATTCACTGGGCAAGCCAAACAATCAGTAGCTGCAACAATTGCGTCTTTTAAAATTTCCTACATACTGGCAAAAGACAAGAAACCTTTCCAAGATGGAACGGTAGTGAAAGAAGCATTTTTTTGAAGCGGCAGATGTACTGTTTACTGACTTACAAAATATAACAGAGATTACAGCTGCCATCAAGGAGGTCCAGTTATCTCGTCCAACTATTACTAGACGTGTTGAGATCATGAGCAGTGATTTGGAGATCAAACTGAAAAGTAATATCATGGAATATACTTTTCTTTGCACTTTGATGAGTCCATTGATATGACTGATACTGCCCAGTTATGTATTTTCATTCGAATATTATTTTCTGATATGTCGGCTGATATATTTTCTGATATATTGCATCATTCATCAGCAAGTTTTATATTCAAAAATACTAAATATGAAAGATGCCGTGGACACTGCCATGAAAATCGTGAATTCCATCCGTGTGCGAAGCTTGGAAAGACGCTCTTCAAAGTGCAATTGGAAGCTAGCGAGTCTGCTGAGCACACTGGTTTACTTCTTTATAAGATGTGAGGTGGATGAGCCGCGGAAAATTTATAAAAAGGTTCTAGGAATGACTATCTGAAATTATTTCTTTTGTAGATGAACGAGGTGACGACACTGAGATCCATAAAAACGAAAAGTGGCTCTGTGATTTAGCTTTCTTATCAGATGTGACAAATCATTTGAATATCATTAACTTGGAGCTACAGGGTAAAAATCAAACCGTTATCGACATGATTAGCGCAATAAACTCTTTTAACAAATTGAAGTTATTGATTAATCAACTGAACAAAAAGCTCAAAATTTTCTAGCTTTGGAAGCAAGAGCAAGTTCTCACTTAAATTACTATAATTACCAGACAGAGCTAAAAAACATTCTGAGCGAAAGACGTTTCTCTCATTTCGATAAACTGACGGATATTGTAACTTTCATGACTTATTCATTTTCTTGTGAAGACGTTGAAAAATCTGCTACTGAAATATCAAATACTTCCCATATGGAGATGTCTTCTCTCCAAATTGAGGTATTGCAGATAATGTCGGTTATACATCTCAAAGCCAGAGCAACAGATACCAAATTTTGGTCTTTGATACCCGAAGACTAATATCCATGTTTGAAACAAATAGCTCTTCAGTTAGGAAGATTGTTCGGATCAACTTCTTTGTGCGAATCTGCATTTTCAGAAATGAAAATAATTACATTACAATATCGCAATTGGCTTACTGATGAACACCTGTTATCATGCTTGCGGTTGGCGCTCAGTAATTGCATGCCATCCTTTGAAAAGTACGTGGATGACAAGCAGTGTCATGCTTCAACATACAGTCAAAATTAGCAATTTAAAGCTATGTTACAATTATGTAATTAGGTACAAAGATATATAAAATATACATAATAGGCTATTTGCAATAAAAGCATTTTTCTTTGGTAGATATATTTTTTCTTTAGTAGCTATGACTTAGCCTAGTCCTAATAGTCGGCCGTCGATCGCTTGTCGCCTAAATATTTTGTGGTCGATCGTAGACACTATAAGTCTGAGCACCCCTGTTCTAAGTCATACATCACTTCCTTGTGTTATTTTGATATTGAAGACTTTGTATATTTGTGTCAAAATGTTGAAATTAATGCTGAACAATTATGCAATTACTATCAGTGGACTGACACAAATACTAAAGAAATTATTTCTTACCCTTCTGAAAGTGCCAAAAGTGAATTAATCAAACAGTTAAAAGGCTTGCGTAAACACTGTTTCTTTGCAAAAACACAGTTACATCAGATGAAAACTTTAAAGCAAAACCTGTTACCTTATCATGCCATCATACAAGAAGATTTTGTTGAAAACTTTGGACTTAAGCAAAGGATGAATTAATGTTACATTAGTCAAAACACAATGTTACCCATATTTACAGCTGTTTTGTATTCCACAACTTCGTACGCTGTGATTTCCTAAGATTTACAACATGAAAAAAGGTGCCGTGTTGACTTTTAACAACACCATAGTTCAAGATGCATTGAACAAAGGACAAATAAGACATCTCCATATTTTTTTCTGATGGTGCAGCTAGCCAATTTAAGAGCAAAGAAACGCTGTCTACAGTTCTCAGTCTTTCTCTGTATCAGGAACAAATTGAGTCTAAAAACTAAGTTTTTTTTTGGAAACAGACTTGGTAAAAGTCCTTAAATTGGTATTGGAGGCACCTAAAGTGAGCTGTCTGGAGACGAATTTTGCAGCGTCAGGTGGTAGTAAATAATGCAAAAGACTTTGTAGAAGTTGTGAAACAGATTCAGATTATCCATGTTATACAATTGGCAGTGGATAAAGTGAGCACAAAAAGCCACTCTACATTCAATACCAAACACTCGTGGAATTCACTAAGTTCGAGCTTTATCTTCGACATAGAAGTGAGTGCAATGGGACCATTCGTGGATAACATGCATTTAGAAATGAAACAGGTGTCTTTATTTCTTCACAGGAAGAAAGTTCAGATATTGAAAAAGTTAAGTCCACAAGGAATAGTGAGTTTGACATTGGCAGCTACGTTGTTGTTTTTTACAATGGAAAATTTTTTCCGGGATTGTGGTAACCACAGCAGAAAATGGAGTACAGTGTCGAGCATTCCTGTCGTAGTGGATAGATGTGACTGCATTTGGTACACTTTTGAATCAGTTGTGAAGCATCTTGTCAACGTTCCAGAATTATTGAATAACATGAGTGTATTTCATTTCTCAGATATGATTTATGATGATAGTTAACTTTGTGTTTATGTTGAAGCAAGTTTGAAGTCAAAACTGTTAAAACGGTTTGAAGTCAAAACCGTTTTGATATTTAAGAAAAAATCACTAGTGTTTCTACTTTCTGGGAACTGCTATTTCAGTTTTTTAAAAATAGGTCTTTGAAAGTACAACATTTGCCATAATTATTTGCAGAAACTGAAGATGCATTCAAAACTATGCGAACAGGTTACGTCAGTAACGGCAATTAAACTTTCTGAAAATTACGAATTTTTATTTTCATCCAATTCACTTCTGTTAAAACAATGGCCATCAATGGTAGACTAAAATCTTGCATTCGCTTTGTGTCTTCTCAATAAAACTTCACAGAAATTTAAAAATATTTGCAATACTGTGAAATCTGTGTCCTTTCTGCGTAACGTCAGTAACGTTGTGTTCACTATTTTTTTCTGGTAATACTAATACAGATCAAGCCCAATTTTAAGGTTATTATTGACTATCCAGAGACACCTCATTGCTTACTAACAGTCATAAGGATCAGAAATACAAATTTGTCAGGAGAGACTAAAATTGGTTTAACAGGACGCTTTTGACTCAGTAATGATGGAATTACCCTTCTAGATTTAAAAAAAAAATGGAACTTGCAGCAATTTTTTCTTTAATTTGGGAAAAGATGGATGGCATTTCACAAGGAGCTTTAAATCCACATTTAAATACACAAAGTATAAAACATTAAAGAATATTGCATTCGATGCATTAAAACACCCACGGATACTAAATGTGTGCATAATCAATTTCAAACAATAGACAATAACACGGACTCTCCGAAATAAATAAAAATAATTATATTCAAGGCTGGGATTCGAACTCGCAACCTTCTGATTCTGAATCCTTCACTCCATCCACTCTATTACTTCAGTTTCCTTAAAAATAATTGGTCTATTTAAAGAGAATCTCCGAAAAACAAAACAAGACTCAAACCAAAAACTTTAAAACTCAGAGTACACTGAAATTATTCGCACACAAGAAACAAATATTCCTACTGTGTTTGGGTCTGTGAACACGATGGTGAAGTCCGTTTGACGATCCGATCTTCCGTTCGGGAGTTATTAGACACGGACGGACGGTACAAACGTAATAGCACCGATATGGGTGGCTAATTAGTTAATTATCTTCGTAATGTGTTGGTTAGTAGGTGTAAGATTCTTTGACAGACCTGAATTCATACCTCATTAGAATTCGTAGGTTGAGGAATACGTGATGACCTCGGGCGTTATGTAACAGCTGAAAAAAGAAGTAATTACAAATGTCTTAAATACTTAAGAGATTCTAGTGCAAACTTCTACTACTTTGATTAGGTCTTAATCAAAATGACTGAAGTAATTTCCTTTTTTCTTTGATTAGCCTACGAAACCGAGTCTCAACTGAGGCTTACTAAATCGCTCTGTCTGTATGTGTGTAAATTTTCACAATAAACTTTTGAACTGCTGGGGGAATCTTATTGAAACGTTGGCTGTAGTTTTCAGGATAACAGATGGCCTAACTTTTACATTGTTTCCTTGAGTGTCGAGAAATTGACGCAAGAAGATTAAGAAAATTCCCCTTCATTAGAAACAGTAGATTTCTGTCTTCAATCGCGCGAACTTTCATGGGATTAAATTAATTGGATTTAGTAAATATTTATTTTTATAATTACTTAAATTATAATGTAAAAATAAAGAACAAAAATGGATATTTTATATTGTATTACTTTTTCAAGTTAAAAAGAAAATAAACAAAAAGACAAATGCTAAGACTTCCTGTTCTTTGAGTTTTTGTAAAATACGTAAATTATGTTCTATTAAAATACGAATTAAAATTGTAATAATTTCATTAATTTACTTCGTTGCTTCTGAATAAACAACATTTAAATGTGGGTTCTGATCATTTTATAAAACTGTTTGATAGAAAATAATCGAAGAGCAAATGAAGACAAAAATCCTTTCAATTCCTTTCCTTTTTAGTATGTTTAAACTTTGAATAATTGGCTGTTTTTGATGTCAGTGAAGGGAATCTCTTTTTCAGTTAGGTCGTTTTTCTTTTAAAGGATTTTTTTTTATATTTTGACTCGATAAAGATCGTGTTTCTTTTGGGTGACAGTCGTGCGTCACTCAAACACTCGATGATTGACATTATCCTAACATTTCCTGTCAGAGGGAAGAACATATTTCCTTTGGCTGATATCGATTGGAGCAAATACTGGTCGGAGCAGCTGCATCCTTCACCTACTGTCAAATAAGCTTTGCTAAGGTTATTTTTCGCCTCGATTCAAAGAAGAACGCTTTTAAAAGGAAGAAATAGTTTTGCCAAAAGTTATGTTTATTTTTTTTTTTCGAAGGAATCGCGCAGATGGGGATCAAAGTGTTTTGTTTACAAAAGAAGTAACTGGGCTTTTGTTTTAGGATGTTTTTACAAAAACAAAATTCAAATAAATAGAAATAACAATGTCGTCGTTCCATTTATTTTGATCTTTTGTTTCGTTTTCCTTCTGAGCTGACGTTTAAGTAAGACGCTTTCTTCCAAAAGAAGTTTAGACATGAAATTAAATATCCCTTAATCGATAGTTCTTCATAAAATGTTGAATGGGAGGAGGAGCATCAGAAGGAATCCATCCAAGACTGAAGGAATTTTGTAAAAGGGATTTTTGTCATTATCAAGGGAGAAGCAAATCGATGTCCCGCAAATCCTACAGATAATTGGCAGAATCCCATTGGACGAGTTGATTATACGTCGTTGAGACAATAAAAGAAAGTGATCTGTTCATTGAACTCAGTTGACAGAATGAAAGCCAACAGTTGTAATGAGATGAAACATTAAGTCTTTTTACTTCTTAATAAGTCATTGAATCATTGTGACATCGAGGTAATTTATTTCTCAAATTATAAAAAGTTTTATTTATCTTTTACACATTTTATTTTGTCTTTAATATTTACTTCTAAATAAATATTTTGTCTTTAATATTGTCTTTAAAACAGTTAGGTTTTTTTTTAAAGAATGAATGTTTACAGGAGACGTGTTTATTAAAAATGATTTCTAAATATTATTATATTATTTGTTTGTAAATATTGAAAGTTAATCAGCATTTATATTAAATTTGACTGCCTCCATTCATTTTCTACTAATCACTTAAACTTTAAAATGTACCATTAATTCCTTTCCAACTACTTTATTCTCTGTCTAACAATTATTTTCTACAGAATTTCAATTTACCAATCACTTTGTTTTGTGTGCAATTTAGAGATATTTTTTAAAATGAAAAAGAGAGAGCGTGAAGTATTGTTTCAGCCTCTTTCTCACAAGGAGCATTTTCTTAGGGCCAACAGAGTTAAGTTCCAAATTAGAAAAACAGCGTAATGATTAACTTTAATTTCAACAAATCTTTTATTTTATTTTTCATAAATTAAATAATTCAATTTAATTAGATTTTTTTTTTCTCCAAAATTTTCTCCAAGAATTTACAGAAATAATTTGTAGCGATCTATTTAATTCATTGAAAAAAATATTTTTTTTTAAAAAAAAGAAAAACTCTACTGTGATGATATTTATGAAATAGGTTGAAGTTTTTTTTTAATGGTTTGAATAACTTTATTTTGGAATTGTGAAATTAAGATTATAATAAATACGTAGGGTAAATATTTTATAAGATTGAGCTTTTTTAAAATTAGCAATCTAATAAATTTCTATCACGGATTTTAAAATGGATGGTAAGGAAGTCATGATGATTTTTACAACGTTTCAATTCCTAATAAAAATTACATATAGAGACAAAGATAGGTTGGTAGATAGATATGGGTTGGGTTTTTTTTTTCTTTATTTTAAAATGTGACTAAAATTTTATTAGTTTTCTCTTAAGTCATTCTTTTAATACAGATATACAATTTAATCAAGCGTTTAAAACAAAAACTCGTAATAAAAACATTATAAACATCGTTATGTCATTTCACTTTTATAGTTTTGAATAATTAATCAGAGAACTTTGAGACGAGATCCACACATTAAACAAAAAGGCCTTCTCCAATTAACATTGACTCCGATAAAAAAAAGCGAGTTAAAACAGCTATTGGGACTAGGGGATGATGTGCGCCAACATGAATTGGAACCTAGGGTCGAATCAGCCTGCAATTTTCCTTCTGTTAGTCTTCCTTTCAATGTTCTCAATTTCGTACCTTTTTCCTGGCGCAGCGCAGCCTCTCTCGCTCTTCTAAAAACGCACACTTAAATGCATTTGATATCAAAGAAGCAAAACATCTGTTGTTATCAAATTCTTGAGCATCCTAGTACAAGTTTCTTGGTTACAGTTTGGTTGTATCACAAAACGACAAATATGCACGCGCTATAATGAAATATAGATACGATAAAATAAGTACTTCACTTTCTTTTCTTCACTGCTCATTGAGGAATTTAAAAACAAAGGTTACGGTATTAAGAAATTTCTAAATGTAAATTTTATTTGAAAAAAAAATCTTCACCGTTGATATTTCCAAAAGAAAGTTAAATTATCTTAAAAAGTGTTGTATTATTTTGAAAGAATTATTACAGCAAAATGTTAAATGTCTGTGATCCATAACACTTTTGCTAAAAAGAAATCTTTCCAATGTAATGAAAGCGGAATCCATTGTCTCCGAAGAACTGTTAGATCAAACCATTCGTCTTCTCCATGAGGGAATTCCTTTTGTATTTCATAATTTGTGCATTTATAACCATCATTATAAAAATATAATTAGTAGTAATTCCAAAAACAAGATTAAAAACTATGTTTTTAATTATAAATAATAATTTGAAAAAGTAGAACTTAGTAGAACTTAAAATATGAATTCGAAAAATTCTGTTTTCTTCCCAATTTCAAAGATTTTTTTCCCCTGAAAATAAAATTTTCATGTTTAATGATAACAACAACAATTTGTAATTGATAGCTTTGGCAAATTAAGATAAATTATCTAAATGCATCGGATTTACTTGTAGAATACGCAGTTTAAAAGATATCTAAGCAGTATGGATTAAAACAACATGTTCTCGTTTTCTATGCTAGCAAACCTTTTATCTTTATTTTGTTTTGATATTTGTTATTCTTTTGATATTCATTGTTTCGAGTTTTTTGTTTTTTTATTAAATTATAAGATTACCTTGTTGTTTTATTTAAATAAGTGTAAATTCCCGTGACTATAGCTTAACTATTTTGATTATTTGTGAATCATCTAAATAATTTGAGAATGAATGAAAACACAAGAATTGGTTTAGTAACGTTGGGAAGGTATTTTCTTTAACCTGTTCTTAGTTCTGTCAAGCACGAATGAAGCTGTCTTGTTGTAGTTGCAGTTATCTGAAATGCAGATGTTGCTCTTACCTTTCTATAAGTAAGAGGAAGTATTTTCTAAGATTTGTTCTCTTATTTCACTCGATGGAACTCTTCAAATACTCATTGAGGTTTTGATTTATTCAAAGTATTCTACTTAAAGGTGAAAGTAATTCTCAAGGGAAACAAATCATCGTTCTCATATTCAACGATGTCTCCCAGAAAAAAATTCTTTACTTGTTAGTTACCAGTTCTTTACCGGTTTGATGACGTTTGATCTACTGACTCGTTAATGCTTTTTCTTAAAATAAGAGTAATAAATTTATTTTATTACGAACAATGTTTCGTTAATTCACAAGTTAGTACAATGTTATTATCTTTTACGGATCCATTTGTGCTTTTTTTAATTTCCATAATACTTATTAAGGACAATATCTGACTCTATCTTCCTTCCTAAGAATGTCCTTTGTATCTGCTTAGTAAAACTTTGAAAGTAACTACACTCACGAAAGGTTTATTGGTGGTTAAAAATAACAGGATATGTTAGGACTAAGAAAGATACTGGAAAAATTCAATATTAACCTTAAGTCCAGATGGTTTCGATTAGAGTAAATGAAAAGAAATTATAATTGAAACCTAGGCGTCCCAATTTGGATGGCTCAAAAAAAATTTGATTTCATACATATGGAAAATTGATAACTTTCACGTCTTCATAGTTTAAAGCTACTTACCTTTCTTTTTAAAAATAAGAATTTTGCGAACAAACTGTCAAAGAAAATTGTTCATTTCTCAATTGAACGAAACCCAGTTTATTTGAATCTTTCATATTTCGTTAATGAATTTGATTCGGAATAATGTCTCCATTAAGAACATTTAAAATAAAACTAATTAAAGTAAAAATGAGTAAAAAATCAAATAATTAAAAGAAATTTTTATAATAACAATTAGTAAAGATAAATATTAGTTTTAATATACATAATATATTAAAAGAATTGGCTGCAAAAGTTAATATGATTTCGAATCGACATATTTTTTTTTTAAGACAATAGTATTTTTTAATTTGCTTTTCGAGTCGAAACTCGATTAAAATATTAGGAATGTTGCTCTATCGAAAAAAAAAATGTTAACATTTTAATTAAATTCCAGAAAGAAGTTAAAGTGTATTTTTTTGTTACTTTTTGTCCAGTTTCTTTTTGAGTTTTTAAAGTCGTCTAAACATGTCCGAGTGCTTTTGGAAATTTGAATATCTGCCAAATATAAAAAAATATTTGGAAATTTTTCATTAGCTGATAATTAATAAAATCGTCTAATTTAAATTCTAAATCATCCACAGATTAACATTTATTATTAAACATCAATGGAATTTCTTAGTTTCAATTTTCGATCTAGATTTTTTTTTTTTATTTCCCTTACGCTTCAATATCTTGTCAAGAGATCTTCAAGAAAAAACTTGAAGTTTATTGATGGGACAAAGTCTAGAAAAGTCTAGAAAAGTAGACTAAATTAGGACTCTAGCAAAAGTCACTTGATTCATGTTTCTGACTTTCAGTTTTAAAAATTTCGATTTTTTGTTAGTTTTTTTTTTCTTCCATTCCATATCTTTTGCTCTGTTCTATCCGCTGTGCTTTTATTGCATCATCTTTAACACTTGATTTTTAATGGTCAAAGGATGGTAACTCTAATGAACTCTAATGGCTCTTCCTCTGCTGGTTGAACTTTATTCTTTTATTTTATTTCAATTGTTAATGAGATAGTTGAATATATTTTCTTAGGTCTTTCAGTGCTTTTGGCATAAGGGTTGATGTAAAATTATGCCATTCTGAATATAACTTTGTTTTCGTTCTTTCTCTCAAATCGTACTGCCTAAGAATTTCTTTTGTGTTTGTTGGGATGGTTTCGTTAAGATTCGGTTTTTCATCTTCATTAAGATTATAACATTTGTCGTTTAACAAAAGAATTGGCTGCAAAGTTAATATGATTTCGAATCGACATTTTTAGGATTACAAAAATATTAGGTAAATCTTTCACATAAACCAGGTTTAAAGACCTAATCTAAACATAACAGGAAATATTTAATTCTGATTAAAGTAAGTATAATTAATTAATGTATCTATTCAGTGCTCTCTGTAGCTCTAACTAATAAGGGAATGCCACCAGATTTAGATAATAGACTATACCATGCATGGGCAGAAAAATTCCGTTAAAAAACAAAATTAGTTCCAAATTTGTGAATAGGGTGAAGTGAATGGTGAAATAAGAAAATCTATCAGCAGGGGAGCTGTACAAGATTAAATTCATGACAAAGTATCAACCAAATAATAACTAACACAAAACTATAATGAACTATCACGTTTTATGTTTTATTTTTTCAAAAATTGAGACAAAAACTGAACTAGCATGGTAGAGGAAATGTTATCAAAGCTCCAAACTCAGTCCCAGTTGCTAATCATGAAGTTAATTTTCACTGTGATTTCGATTAGTACAGGAAATTGCATTCAGCGCACAGTAAGTTCGACTGCAGAATGTAATGATGATGAACGGAAGTAATGTTTCATACATAAAAACTGTATTATATCATCACTTAAGACAATCAGGTTAGGAACACTTTCTCGATAGATGTTAGCCAAAAAGTCACATAGTGTAGGCTTCGGGGAATGTGATGGCTTCGCAATGATAAAATACTGTCTGTCTTCATTAAAGTGATATCATAACAGCTGCTGTATTAGTCGTGCCTTATCTTTCTTAAAAAAAATGTCTCATACATTCATCCTCTTTGCTATGTTCAGGAAAAACAAAGTGCACAGCATATGATGGTATTTTTTGCTACATTGGATCTCCAAAAAAAATGGTCTTTAGATGAAATTTGAAATAACACATAAACAGACCGAGATTTGGTGAGTTCAATGAGATTTGCTAAATAACATGTGGTGCTTCTGAAGCCCATATACGGCATTTTGTCTTCACAAGCCCGTCGAGATAAAAATGAGGTCATCATCCCACAGAAAGTTCCGTGACCAGGCTTTGTCCACTTCCATTCTGACCAAAAATGTTAGCAAATGACAATCGTTTCTTGGGTTTGCTGGTGGATGATCTTGTATGGATAATAGTGGATTAGGTTTCGAAGAAGTTTCCACATGTTGGAATAAGAAACATTATTTGCCTTGATACCTCTGGTGCGCTACTAGTTCCAGAAGATTATTCAGGAATCGGTTGACTACAGAACAGATACAGGACCTTTACATAAAGTTCTTACAGCATCGAAAACCGCGCAGAGGAGCTGCATCCTTTAAGGTAAAAGAACATTATAACTAAAGCATGTTCAGATGCATTTTTAAGTAGTAACAGCTTCTACAGACAGACTACGCTTGCGATATTAGTATTGTCTGGCAAATGTTAATTTCTACTGTAGGAGGTGAAATGCGGCGATTTTTTTACTTTAAAAATAACATTTCACGCCAATTCAGTTTTTGTATCAGTTGTTTAAAAGAAACTGAAAATATAAAAATTTGAAATTTCATCTTAACTTTGTTTTAATTATTTATTTGTTGTTATTTTGCCATGCATTTCCTCTTGTATAGTACCATTGGCAGATTTTGGAACTAATTTTTTATTTTCAAGGAATCCTTCCGCTTATGTCAAAAATTATGCTTTTTAATTTCGCTTATTGGTTGACGCTTTGGTACTTTAATTGTAGCTACCAGATATATTCTTTTATCTTCTTCTTTCTTCGAATTTGGCCGACTATGGACCACGTGAAATAACTCATGATTATTTTTCTACTTTCTTTCTTCTCTTCCAGTATTCTTTCATTCTTTCACTATGTTGTTTCCTTCTTTCTTCCGTCCATTTTGCTCCCGTCTTCTTCTTTGCCTTTTATAATGATATTCTTTTATCATTATAAAATTGGAAATATTAGCTGTAGATGACAAAAAAGTTAAGTAAAAATAAGTAAATACAAATATGATCATCTTTAAAGTTTGTGCTAGTTTTTAATTAGATTATATTTGATTTGATTTTGTTTGTAAATCAATTAGTTTTTGAAATTATCTATTATAAAAAAAGCAATTAGTTTTCAGTTTTGCTAATAGTAAAAAAGTTAATATTGAAAAATCTAGGTCTATATAGAGTCGTTTTCTATGATGTTAGCTTTTTTGCCATAGTTTATTAACACGCAATGAATATAAAATAACATCAAATAAAGACGATGATTCTTTATGATTTAACAAAATAGAATGGGATTATTGTTAATTTTATTCATTTCTCATTATGGAAAGAAGATTTTTGTTCTCTTGTTTTTAAAATACTTAAAACCTTACGAACATGATGGCTTAGTTTTTTATTGAGTTGAAAGTAGATGATTTCAACAATATCTCTTGAGGAATCTCAAAACAAGAAGTTTTGTGTTTTTTATGGAAATCAAAAATAAAAATCTCTACCATGACTCTGGATTTTTTTTTTCTTTAGAAAATGTTTAAGTTGGAACTGTTCCAATTTTTTGTCTTGTTTCGCAAGAGATGTTATTTAGAATTCATGCAGTTTTTCAGCATATGTTGAGAAAGATGTTTTTAGACAAGAAGTCACATCTGTCTTCCTGTCAATATTTGTTCCGTGTAAATAAATGTAACACAGCCTCCATCTGCAACGAGTTGCTTCGTATTTCGGCTTTAATTTAATGAAGTCGCTAAAGGTCCATTAATCAATATGTTTATGAAAACGTACAATAACAGAATAGGAATTTCATTTAGAATAATTAAAAGTATTCTCAATGGAGAGTTAAAATATCAGGAGAACATCAAGGAGTCTTTTTTTGTATCTTCTTTCAAAATGTAGGAGTAATTTTTTTATTCTATTAGGATATTTTAATGAAGCTTTCGCCGCATCGATTGAACAAAATATAAATTTTAATGTGATTTATTATTTTTTTTCCATTTAGATGATGAAAGTAACAGAATTCATAAAGATAGTCGTTGTTCGGCTAAACTAGCACGAATATTTTGAGATTAAAAAAAAAACACTCATAATCATAAAATGATCAATAATCAATAGACAAAAAAAAAAAAAAAAAAAAAATTCACCGGGATTATAATTTTGTGTTAAAGCATAAATTTAAGGGCGACCCAAAATAATAATAAAAAAATTAAAATAATAATAAAAAAAAGGAAGTACAACACCAAAAGAAAAATTTTAAAAAAAGTTAGGAAAATATGAAAAAAAAAAAAAAAAAAATCAGGCGGACATTGAGAAAAAAAGATTAAGAGAGGGAAAAAAATTGATGTACAGATTCGAACCGACAACCTTCAGTATATCCGAGAGTCGGAGACCTTAAGCATCAAGCTATAGCTGAGAACTGAAATGAGGTGGTTGCATTTCTCACATTTTAGCTAAACGCGGAAATCCAATGCAAACCATGCCAAATATCTCGAAGATGTGGGAGCGTTGTCTTCTGAAAATACCCAATTCCTACAGTGTTTTGTTCTCTGAACACGATGGTGAAATCCGTTTGTCGATCCGACCTTCCGTTCAGGAGTTGTTAGTGGGGACAGCAACGGACGGAATAGCTACCGATTTTGATCGCTATCACAATAACTCCCAAATGGATCACTAAAAAATTGTCTATTGAAAACTATTAAAGACATACTTGGATAACATCTTCTTTTTACGGTAGAAAACAAGATTTGAACAATTTTTTGTCTTCCATAATATTAGTGTGTTTACATATATTAAAG
>JAFIDM010006943.1:3535920-3549998 GCA_023159025.1 Thereuonema tuberculata
TGTTTGAATATATGTTGTTATTTTTGTGTATGGTCCTTTTCTTTAATTTTTTTCTTTTTTTTTTTTTGCTAATGTTTCACTTCTAATGTATGACTTCTTCCTAAAGGTGAAGAGGAATATATCCTTTGTTTTCTCATAAGTTAAGCCTTTAATATCTTGTTGATTATTATCTTATTACATCGTTATCCATATATGGCTTGTAATGCAATGCTAATTATCTGAATATTTGCGGAAGCCTATTTATTAAACTATATAACATTAGATGGCTAATCAATGTTCCAGTTTAAACTATTAGATTAAAACTAAACCAAGCTTTAAAAATGGCTTTGGTAATGATTTTGTTCTTGGATTGTAAATGATTCGTTTTCACGAACTAACTTTCAGACGTTCTTCTCCCACAACTGTTCTTTACCAATGTTCCTCGTCTCTGTTTTTCTATCGTTCGAATGTCTTAGAAAAGCCTTTCGCAATGTTCTTGATTTTGTCACGCAAATGTTGCCTAAAGAAACAACAATGTTGCAACAAGAAATGTAAGAAAATGCGAAAAAAATTCCTATAAATTCTACAGGTACTTGAATGGAAGGGTTCTTTCAATGCAACTATCGATAAATAGAAGAACCTAAACTAACCCAAGCTCTCGTTCATTTTGGAAAACTAAGCAAAATCCTTATATCTTCTTTTTCCATGTTTTACCTAAAATGTAGATAAATTCTATTCCTTGAGTGAAGATTAAAGCAAAAGTAGTCTTTGATTTGGGAAATTGCAAATCCCTGATTTATTAAGGAAATATCGTTGGGTTCTGGTATTTTGTATTAACTTTACTATCTGTCTTCGAAAGAACTATGGTATGAAATAAGCACCTTCTCAATTGTAAGAAAACAGAGAAATCAAATGGATGAGAATCTTCCACAATTTCTGTATTCTTGATATTTTTATTTCGATGTCTAAAAACATTATGATGATTGCTAATGTCTCCAAATTCAAAGTAATGAAAACGGTCTTTCTATCTTGGTTTTCACGTAGCCTGCGATCAAGTAACACGAATGAGAGTCCGAGGCTTGTCCTTTGTGACTGACTTTGCGCTTTGTATCAGAAATATTGCATTACGTCTAAGGACACATAAACATGTCAAGTGCGATTTAAATCATTTTGTTAAGATCTACCCATCGTTTGTTTCGTTTCAAAAGATGCGTAATTACTATTTACTCAGCGTCGAAACCATTTTGAAACATTCAACAAAAAAAGAGAAGCGTGTCCGTGTCTTCATTGACTTTTAACAATCCCGTATTAAAGTGACGCCAATGGAATATCTCACTACTAAATGAATCAAGCCTCTGAAAATATGCTTTTCATTTAAATTCGTTCAAATGTCATTTGAAATTAGATCAAAAGTAAGGGTAGAGTTAATCGAATTCATTTACAAAATTAATGTAAATAACTTGTGCTTACACAGGACTATGGTCAAATAAATATCAACATTATTTGTTTTTATTATTTGGTTTTGTTCAAAACTTTTCAGTATTCCTGAACATTACGTTATTACGTAACGTTCAACTTTGAAACAAAGAAATTTTATTTTTCTGACTGGTATTTCCTTCTACTTCAGTTGATGTGCTTTTGTTTTGTCTGATTCATGTTTGCTGAAACTGTTTCTTCTGACAAGTTGATTAATCGGTGAAATGATTTCTGACGAAGACATCCAATTGTTTGCACTCCTTCAACGAATGTCCTTTGCTTTGCTTCATCGAATGGTTTTTGTAATTACATTTCCTGGTTCTTCTCTGGCTTGTTTTTATGGTAACTAGACTTGATCTCCATTTGCTTATTGCTGTTGTCGTTTCTCTTTGGTTCTCAAAATTTCTTCTTTAGTGTGACAGTGTGATGGATGAAATTCAACTCCTTCGAATCAAGCAATCACCTAATTAAGAGCATCTCTCAATGTTTTAAGGTTCTAGTTTTGTTGAGTTTAGTCAATTCCTAGTTTTTGCAGTATGTTCTGACAGAAAGACTGAATTAATATTAAAAGAATTCATAAGAGGGAATAAAAGGATAACCAACAACTTAACTCTTTTTGCCTCAAGATTCTTGAGCTTTTGAAGCGTGACACTTATTGAATTTCTTTTTCTTTTTTTTTGCGACTACTTTTATCATTTCCAAAACCGTATCAACAACATTTAGAAACTAGGATGCACTGTTGGAGGATGTTTCATTACATTTATGTAAACTATTTTGTAATTATTATAAATGAATTATTATTATTCTAATTATTATTGTTCTATTGTAATTATTAAAAATGAAACTATTTATTTTTAAAGTCGTAACAATTGTGATATATATTTAAAGTAGCAATAAAATGTAGAGTCTAGTGATGAAAGATTGTTGATGAAGTTCTTCCTGGATTCAGCTTCTAATCTTTTCGTTTCTAATAAAAACGTCCAAAGCACTTTTCCATTCCTGATGCGACATTTCAGCTCCATGGCTACTAGTGTCATAGTTGGATAGTTTCTATGGAGATGATTTCCTCATAATAAATTTACGCTGTTCACTTCGTGCATCGCGTGGGTGGATTAACCGTTGGGTCACTCCTATATTTAACGATGCATCAGGTTGTTTATAGCGCTTCCTCCATCCAAACTCATAAAAAGCTCCAGGAATCCAGAATAACTGTTGGCGTGGAAAAATTAGAAGAAAGAACCAAGTAGAGTGAATGTTTGTGTTAATGTGGGTGTTTTGTTTCATTGAGAGCTGAGTATCCAATCGTTAATAGAATCAGTTTGTTCTAAAAAAATTTGTAATTCTTTCATTTGTTCTTGAATAAATAAGTGGAAATTTATTTCCAGTGATTTAACTGATTGAATTTATTTTAATTTTTGTTTCTTTAGTTTGTTGATTAAAATTTCAGTTAATTTTCATAGTTTTGTTTTTCTCTGTTCACTAAGACATAGAAAATAATAAGCGAATGTTTTGTTAAATTTTAAGTAACGTTAATTTCATAGAATTTCCTTAAGAAGTTACAGATGCAAAATGAATAAGTGAATAGTTTGGACTTAAAAAGCCTAATTTAAAAATAATAATGTACAAATGTGTTAAAATCCTTTTCATATGCTTGAATAACCTTCATCCTTTCCACCTTCATTCTTGAACGATGTTCGTTTTGTGAAATGATTGTTATTCTGTTCTAAAGAAAAAAGTTACAATTGTGCAAATGGGAATAACTGAGCAATAGTTTATTATATATTAATCTTTTCTTGAATGAAAAGATGCAAAGAAATTAATCGTGTTTAAAACTGTTTCTCCCCTAGCCTTGTCTTAGCATTTGAAGCCTAATTACTTTCCGAATATTTTTTTTTTACTGAAGATGATTATAAATCACTCAAAGTCTGTTCTGAAGAATATTTTACGAAGGAAAAAGAATGGGACCCAAATCTAAACTAAAAAAAATGAAATACACAATAAAAATAAAAGAGTAGAAATTCTTGAGCGAGTCTCCGCTGGCCGCAATGAATTTTCTATGCACATCAGTAAAGAAAAAAAGTGCCTAAAAAGTGCTTAAAGTTCACCTTTTAACAAATATATTTTGTTTTAGAATTAACATTTCTGCTTTTTAAGGTATTTTAATAGAGTAATCCTCCCGTCATCTGTTTTTTTTTTTTTTTTTTAGATCATGTTTTTTTTAGTTTTAAAACTACTTGCATATATTGATTATGCACCCAGAAATTTTGAAAAAAAAGATAGTATTATTACATTGGACTCCGTCGAGCTAAGGATCTTGGTCTAAAAATTTTACTATAAATTTATTTTAAGCTCTAACAACAAATTGAACTTGCGGAAATAATACTAACATCACATTAAAAAAACAAACACTCACATAAGTAGGGATTCACTGATCTATTTTTAGTATTTTCGATACCGGTAATCCATAACAACTGTTTCAGGTTTCCTATCCATCATCAGCTGGATTCGCCCAGTATCTAACAGCTCAGTGATCCCAATAAACTTATAAAGAAAACATAAGTCAACAAGATAATGGCCCTCCATAATAAAAACAACAATACAGAGTTTCTACAAATGATTGGAGTGGTTTCATGATTGTACTGTGTGTATATTATTTATATATCATCAAAAAAATTATACAGATACATAGAAAAACTCTTCAAGTTTTTGCTCCACTTTAAAGATGTTCGATATGTGTACCGCTAGTGCCTCTGCATACATCAACTCTGTGATGACGTGACTGAGAAGTGAAAACGGAAAGGCGCAATCATAACAAAACCCCGACCGGATAGGCCGCTTATACTAACCGACCGGGATCGTCGACTGATGAAGGTGGTTCGTGAAAATAGCCAGGCATCGATTAAAACAATCACCCGTCAATTTCACAGTAGTACTAACACCCTAGCCAGTACCATGACTGTTCGTCGAGAGGTCAGGGGAATGGGGTTTCATGGTCAAGCAACTGCTCACAAACCAAACACTTCTCCGTGAATGCTAAGCGCCGCCTGAAATGGTGTAAAGAGCGACGCCACTGGACAGTGGAACAATGGAAACGTATGATGCGGAGTGATGAATAACGCTGTAACACGTGGCGGTCCGATGTGAGGGTTCAGGTATGACGAATGTCTGGGGAACGATATCTGATGACCATTGCCTCATAACGATCGTGTCATAAAGCGAGACTTATGAGGGGATGGTTTGTGGATAATAAGGTTTCTGACAAGGACTGACCTGTCCGGAGTCGAGATCTGAACTCCACCGAACACCTATGGGAGGAATTAGAAGGTCGTCTTCCCTCTGCACCCCGACATCACGATCTGTTCTGGTTACAGCTCTAGGGAGAATGCGCTGCCATTTCTCCAGAGACATTCAGGTACCTGGAGGAAAGTTATCCCGGTAGAGTCAAGGCTGTGGTAAAGGCAAAAGTTGGATCCCCCCATATTAATGTCCACTACTGGGGAGTGTGTCAAGGGGATAATCTGACTACAGTTTCGGGTAAGAATTGAACTACGTGTCAGGATATTTTGGATCATGTAGTGTATATTATAAGAAATTACTATAGTGGTTTTACATACAGTATAACGTATTTTCACTATAGCAAATAACCTTTGAAAACGAACCGTAGAACTATTACTTTCTCACGCACACGACTACAAAAAGTAATTAATTTTGATAACTTACGACTCGTTTCTTAAAAACGAATTCTTAGTTAAAACTAAAATCATTCAAAAATGCAGCCATTAGCTAAGAACAATCTTTCTATTCGAATTTCTTTATTTTAGTTTTTTATAACTCCTTTTATAATGGGATCAGTTTTATTTTACTATCTTACTTATGATCTATAAAGAAGCTACTTTATGGATAAGAGTGACAGATTCTCCAATGATAAGTAAAAGAAAATCAGTCAATATCTGCCTTATAACAAACAAAGCGGGGAATTTTATAAGGCTACAAAATAAACTAAATATCTTAATAATTTCTGTGGATCAGGATTATGAGGCTTGAAAGCAATTAATTGGGCAGTATCTGTTATAAAATGTTATTCATTCAACAGACAGTGATAAAGTATTTAAAATTGCTTTCATTTTAATTATAGAAAATTAAGAAAAAATTACAGAAAACAAATAATTTCGAATTATTATTATTAATAATATATCTAAAATAGAATATTTATTATTTTGGCTAAATTATTTTACTGAAGTTTTAATATCATTTTCGAACTTCAAAACGTAACAGATTTGATTGAAATATTGTCGAGTTTATTAGCGAAAACTTTCAGAACAGAATAGGTTTATTCAAGATAGGTCACATTGAATAATGTGAAACTTTTCTTTATTGAAGTTGTACATGAGAATTCTTTGGAATTACAGTATTAAGATAGAGTTTATTACCTGCAAAGTTCTATTAATGAATAGATCAAACTGTTGAAATGCTACAGAAATATAGTTAGTTCAGTTAGAAACCAACATTAATGTGTCATCCATTTTGCATGAAGAATCAAAATTTCGTTTTCAAGTTATTTTCATCTTGAATTTCGTTTCGTAATAAATACTTATTCACATACACACGCACATATACTGTATAGGGCTTTTTCCAGAAAAAGATACAGGAACTCGTTCATTTTGGCATCAGATTCAGTCAGTTTTTAGAGAGAACGAAGGGCACAAATACTTTTATAGACTAACCTTTTTTTTATATATATAAAATCGTATCGTATCATTTTTACTGTCAAAAAAAGGTACCGGCCGAAAAATATAGATATAAACAGGACCACCATATGTCTTTAATTTCCCTCATCTGAGGTAGCGTCATCTGGTAGAAAGTTCTCAAACTACAAGCTCCGTCTATCTCCAAATGGTCAATTGTGATACCTAGATGTGTTACAAAAATTAAAATTAATTGTATTTAAAAGGGTATTAGTGGAAGTATGGAAAAAAATTAAATTGGATTGTATATTAGAATTTGTTGTTTTTTTTTGTTTATTGTAATTTTTTATATTACGTTGTTGTAGTTTTGTATTCACAAATTGCATAGTTTTAATCTTTATACTGGGAGGAACTCTTCACAAATTACAGTAAATCCTTTGAAATATTGGAAAAAAAATAACATTTATAAATATATTTATCTAATTATTAATGTTCGAATTAAAGCTATGCAAATTATTTCAAGTGTAAATGAAAATGTTTATATTTGGGATTTATTCTAATATTGCAAAAGCTACGATCCAAAACCTTTCAAACAAGTTTAGGATAGAAGATGATGGAGATCCAGTTCTTGTTTCTGTGAAAGATAATTGTTTTTTTTTTTGTTTTTTTTTTTGTGATGAGTTCCATTTAACTTCCTTAGAGAACATCCGGAGAAATGTGGAAGTGGATTAAAATTTCATCAAATTACTTTTTTAATATCCCGCAACATCACCTTACATTTCCTAATTCAGGAATAAAATGACGTAATCCAACGGGTGTTATTAGTAATCCCATTGAATATGTTACTAATTTTTATCAATAATTTTATCAATTACTAAAACCCACTGAAGTCAGTTTCAGAGAATAGCTATTGAAACTATTGAGTATCCGTTCGTTAAATGAGTTATCATTGAGAGTAGTTAGGAGATTTGATGAAGGAGCAATTTACTGAATCTGTCAGTGTATTTAGAAATTATTATTAAATTCAAAATTTTTCAAAGACAATAACAAGTTTGGAGTTCAGAAAGATACTTTTGTCACTGCCTAACCAGTGATTGTTTTTATGTAGAAGATAGTAAAGAGAGACGAACATTTTAAAATAAAGAATTACTTAATGACATTACGATTCTGTTTTTGGGATTGTCTGAGCAAAGTAATAGTTGCCACTCAGTTTACCAAGTTGATAAGAAAGCAGTCTTATATCTGAAACAATTTTATTAATTTAAGTTTTTGAAATAGTTTAAAAAATTAGTTGAATAGCTATCATTTATTCAATACCGTTATTTGTAATAATTTAAAATAGTTGAACGTTTTCACTTTAAAAAATTACATTGAACTAAAACCATACCAATAATGGAAAATTAAAAGTTTTAAAAAAATTAAAATTAGCAAATGAAAAGAATTTGAAAATTTAAAATGTCTTGTTAAGAAATGGAAACTGAAGTTTGTCAGCTACAAAACTCGAACGCCGATTTAACAAACCACAAATCATTTTATAGCAATGGCCTCAAAAACTAAAGAAAAATTGATTGCTTTAGGTTCTTGGAAAGCATACATGGCTATTATCATATATCGTTCGTAACATCATCATTAATTCTGGAACTTGAAACCTAATGGAAATAACCTAAGCACGTGAACACAATGACTAACAAACATCTGCTAAGCAGTGGAAACAATACATACTTAAGTTTCGCGTTCAGAGGTTTATCAACGCAAAAGTCATAAAAGTCGTCAAAATTGATAGGAATTTGTGAAATTAATTGGAATTGTTGATGTTTAATGAAAGATGTTGTAATGGGTTCCAGGATATTATTTGAATTGATTCTGCAAAAAATTTTATAATTCAGCTTTTCTAATCTTTTAGATGGAAAATTAGACAATAAACAAATTGGTTAAAGTCTTTTAAATTTGCAAATCATTTTCATGGCGCTGATTTGCTAATTCTAATTTTTTTTTTAAAACTTTGGCCATTCCTCAGTTTTTATTGAAGGTTTGACGGTTTGGGATTTCTTCCTTGATTAACAACTTCAACAGTTATATGTTCGGTTTGTATAAAAAACAGTTTCTGAAGGATTTCTGATGTAACTAAATTAAAACAATCAATTAAAGTTTGAAAAAGAAGTAAATAAAAAAATGTAAAGTTAAAAATGATTTGTAAAAGCAAAGCAAATTAATAAAAACAAAACAAATCAAATAAATTTTGAATTTCTACAATTTAAGTTAATTGTGAAGGTTCAGTCCTTAAAATAAAAATGTTCTTAACCCGAGATCGTTGACTTAATCAACCACTTAGCAGATTTATTATAGATACATTTCTTACAAAACAACTAAAACATTTATTTTTCTGTTTTGTCAAACGTTCCTCAATATTAAATTTGAAATTATAGGATAAATTCATATTTTTTAAATAACTACGATCATTTTATTTACAACTTAAATAACAGTAAAAACAAAAGTTTAAAGAAATTTTCTAGATCTACTTTTCAATACAACCATGTAATTCCGTGTTTTTTTTCTGTTCAGAATACAATAAAAAAACTTTAAAAGCTAAAATTGAAAAGAAAACTCCTTAATTCTTTTATCCATTAAGCTTTGGTAAGTTGATCATTTTAGATAAAAGCTTTCGCATTCACTTCCTCTTTCTTGATCCGTTCAATTAATTGCAGTGCAGTAGCAAATATTGGCGGAACCTCAGCGTTCCCTTTTCTTCCATGGGAACACTAATTGAAACTCTAAGATCATTCTACAACAATCTTCTCCCTCATTCAATTTGTTTTTGTGTTTTTCTTCTTCGTGAATTACAAAGCTTCTAAGAAAATTACAAAGAATAACGTCCAGGGTAAGCAAAGAGTTCCTCACTTGATTAATTAAATTCGCCCTCCAATTCTTGTATTATGATTTATTGTAATGCTTTTTCTAAAATCTCAACGACGAATATCGATATGGAATTAAGAATTAGTTAAACTTTAAAAAAAGCAAAAAGATGATAAATTTTGACGTTATTGGTTAATCTAAATTTCAGTAAAATTTAAAACTAAAAAAATAACACTTGAAATAATTAAAGTGATATGTGAAGAAATAGTTCTTTCCATCCGTTTCTTCTTTGCTACCTCTACGGTATATTGATCATCTGATCACAGCTCCAGCAATATTTTTTAGTTTTCAGAATTCATGAGATAACATCTAGAAAATTCCGATTCCGTAATTATGTACTTTAAAAACGAACATACAAAATGAATATTGTTTTTGAAAATCGAAAAAATTAAAAAGATTAAATAAATTAAAATAGTTTGGAGCTGTTTCATCAAATGTTTCACCAAAGCTAAGCATAGCCGTCGAACTGTCTATTTTTTTAATCTTTTTAATTGTTAAAAAGGTTTTTTTTAAATGAATGTTCTTTTTTAAAGGAAATATGAAAATATATAAGATTACGAAAATAAATGAATCACATTTTAATGCAACGGCCTAACATAATATCCATAACTGATTTGGTTTAAACTAAGACAAGATGTAACTAAGCCTCAATGAAATTTAATCGTAATTTATCTTAAAAATAACAGTTTGTAATGTTTGTTGTAAGCTTACAAAGAATAATCCTTTATACAATTAAAATGACCTGTTCTCCAAAGAACGTGGATGGCAATAGGAAGCCCTTAGAGATTTCTTTATTTTTACGAATTGAAATAAAAATTAGAAATGAAACTTCAATCTGTAAACTACAGTTTAAATTATTCGCACATTGCATTCTAAGAAATTCAGGGTATTTATTCCCATTATCTTGATTACATTTCACAGTTTCTGACAAATGAACCATTTCAGTATAGAAATGTTTTAACGAAAGTTGTTGAATTAGACACCCATTAGAAAAAAGAAAAAAGCACTTTTCTTGTTTCCTTTTATTTCAACCAAAAGAAAAAGCAAAAAAAAAACCTAAGACTATCATCAGTAAAACAATGGTGGCATCGATTCATGATAATCTTGGTCGACACGAATTCGCCATTAGGGAAGGCGGTGTGTTCAAAAGATTTGCCAACCAACGAGAGAAAGCCGTGCATAGCAGCTGCCAATTGGCTTTGCTTATGTCATATACATAGATTTCCAAATCAGAAGATTTAAAAAAAAAAACTATTTTAGAAACAAAAATTTTCCATTTCTGAAAGTCAAAATAATTTAAAGGTGAATATTTCTCACTCAACTTAAAATTAGAGCTAAGGTGATTCTTAATTTTCTGTCAATGTTACGTTTTTGCAGATGAATTGTAAAAGTGATTTTAATTTATAACAAAATGCCACATTCTATTTTACTCTTATAGTCATTGATTGATTAGATTATGCCAGCTTAATATTACCTTAAAATTGAGATGCATTTAATATTATATTACAATTACATATCTAGAGTTCTGGATCCTCATAGTGAAAAAATGAATCAAAGAAAGAAAAGAAAAATAATGTAAACAGGAAATTCCAAAAGATACTTTCGTGACAAAAACAAAGATGTATTACTTGAGCCAGATGAGTTTGTAGTTGACCTTAGATTGATGGATTCGTATCATTTAGGATGATTAAAATATCATCGTACGGAAAGGGTTGTGAGAATTTAACAGCGGAGCTAATTGCATTGAGGTTAATTTAAAGGACCGCTATTTGAGCCTTGTGGAATGCCAAATTCTATTTTACTGTTATATTTATTAATGATTGATTGGTTAGGTTAATAGTACTTTAAAATTGAGATGCACTTGTATTTCACAGAATCAAATATTAGAGATGAAATAGGAAAGTGCTTTAGTCATTATATTTATCCATCAAAGTTTTCTAGCCTTTGCAGAGTTGGATAAATTCGATAGTAGCTAATTGATTGAAACTTTTTCTTTCTGTTGCGCTGCTGCTTTGTCCTCTGAGGGAAATGGGCGGTAGGAGAACTAAAGAAGAGGGTAATGATAAGTGTCTGATAGAAGATAGGAATAAGAAACAATATACAGTCGGACCCCGATTTAACGAATTCATCGGGACCGAAAATTTTATTCGTTAAATCGGGGTTTATTCGTAATATCGGGGTCCAAAATAAAAAATTTCTGCACTTGCCTATTAGGGCTGTTCCATAAGGTAACTATACAAAAACACCCATAATTAGAAATTACACACTTTTTATTCAGCAGCTAATAATACAGCGAATAATTACGCACTAGTTAATTTAAAATTTTAAAGTATGTGCTGAGTAATGTTTGACTCCTGATTCCTGATTCGAAGAAGTTCTTTTTCGACTTTATGGAGAGAAGAAAATACAGCGTCCTTTATATCCTGCTGCATTAGGTATGTTTACGTTTGTTTACCTAAACTAATACAAAAATTATTTTTTTTCGGCTGTTAAAATAATTCGTTAATTCGGGGTTAATTATTCGTTAAATAGGGGTTTTTGCCTTCATTTTAATCGGGGAAAAAGAAAAATTCGTTAAATCGCGAAATTCGTTAAATAGGGGTTCGTTAAATCGGGGTCCGCACTGTATGAACTGTTGTTGATGGATGAGTTAAAACAATCTTCAAAGCTGAACAGAAGAATATTGAAATGAGAGGAAGAGAAAGAATTAAGGGAGTAAAATGAAATTCACAAAGGAAATAACTCGTGACAATTCTTATGTTGCAGAAACGTATAAACGGCTGTATGTTAGATAAAATAGTTAATTCTTTACTAAACTCGTCCATCATTTTTGTAATCATAAATCACAATTGAATTCATTCCAATGTATAACAGAAAATAAGGAAGAAATAAAGAAAGAGTGGGATCTTAGTCTCACTAAAGCAATGTTGATTAAACGTGGGTTTATCCTTAACTAAAGCAATGGAATAAAAAAAAAAAGGTATCAAACTGAAAGAAGAACTAAAAAGAAATATAAATCTTTCTTATAGTAAATTTTCCCAATAAAAATGTTAATTATAATAATCATTGTGTTCTTAACTCTTTAATTGCAGATGACTTCACTCTTCCTTCTCTATTACTTGACGTTTTCTGATACAACAATGTTTCTAAGTTCTACTTTATAATCATCCTTTATTTTTATTTTTTTCACTTTAAGTTCTGTAACATTTCAGGAATCCTTTTAATTCCTTTTTTTAAAAGCTTCTCATTTCATGGAAGATAAATTAAAACAGACGTTATTATACATTGACTCTATTTTCTCCTTTGGATATTTGGCAATCTCATCTTTAAAAGGAAACTAAAGAATAACTCTTCCATTTTATTTATTACAAGCTATGAAGAAAGTTGCTTTACTTTTTTTATTATTAAGGTGATTCTCTAGTTCCTATTTTTGCTGATAGTTTACTGCCACACACCATGTCTTCAATGTAAATTCCTTTGTAATTCGATAGCGTAAGAAAACAAAGTACCAGTTGTTTTACGAAATAAGTAAATAAATATGGTAAATTTTGGCCATCAAATAGTCGCTAATTTTCCCAATAATTCAGAAATGTACATTCATTCTATCCTACGTACAGAGCAAGCCGATTTTTTTTTTGTCATCTCAGTTTTATTTTCGCAGGTAATTAAAGAAGGTGATGGCACCAGTGATTGGAATGAATTCAATTCCAGTGATTTCACCTTATTAGATTCTCGAATAGTGTACGGCGATGCGTTTGTGTACATGGTAAGGCGTTGGGTAAGGGCAGTGAAAGACAATGATCCAGGGACATCGTCGCTTGAGGACAAAACACATACACGGAGACGAGTGACAGTCACAGACAACATTGAAAACGTGCAGATAAATTGATTCGTGCAGATAAATGATCAGTGACTCGAGTGTTGACTGCCGAAATGAAGTAGAGCTCGATGAGAATTTGTCAAGAACTGCTGGAACTTCTGGAGAAAAGTGTCACAGGGGATGAGTACGTACAGCATTACGACCAGGAAACGAGACGTGAGTCGATGGAATATCACCGTATGGATCCCCCACCATCCAAAAATACGAAGACTGCGGCATCAGCAGGAAAGTGTTGCTGACTGTCTTTGGGACTTTCAAGGTGACGTCCACATCGATTGGTAGCAAACATGTGAATTCCGAAGTGCATGTGGACACTCTGCGGAGGTTGCGAGCATGACTGCAAAGGTTAAGTAAGTTATTGTAAGACTGCAGGGATGTAAGTCATTTTTCACCACGATAATGCTAGGCATCACACTAGACTCGGGTGGATCTTCAGAGGCTAAAAATCTTCCTCAGACCTTGCGCCCAGCAATTTTTGTTTTGTTTCCAAAGTTGCAGGAACATCTGAAAGGCAATCGCTACAGCTCCGATTGGCTGCTGTTCACCGTTGGTTCCGTTCCAAAAGACCTGAGTTCTACGCCAGCTGGATGAAAGAACTAGTTCATCGTTGGCTCATATTTATTGCTGAAGATGGTGACTATGTAGAAAAGTATGTTGTTATGTTATGTGGTGAGTGAGGGTGGCAGGGAAGCCGAGCACCGCGACCATTGGTCTATTATGTAGAAAAGTAACTATTTGGTATTGAAGAAGACATCCCAGGTTTTTATTTGATGTTAACCACTTTGTCATATCGTGTGTATCACACATCGTATTTACTAAGCTGCAAAAATTTATCAGTAGTCCGAAACAACGATTTCCATCTCCAATTCAGAATTCAAATTCACAATGTCCCAAATCAGTTGCTCGCTTTCAATAATTTTACATTTTCTCTTTATTATGTTCCTAAGATCAATTCCTGTCAAATGAAATTTTTCAATTATCCTATCTCATATTGTTTTCTACTTTTAAATTTTATTTCATTATTTCCTTTTATGTCATTTTCTGTACTATTTTTTTTAATGTCTTTTTTTTTTTTAACTTTTTAATACTAATAACCTTTCTGATTCCAACTTAAAGGTTAGTATTTATTTAGGAATAATTTACGT
>JAFIDM010006943.1:3550008-3578163 GCA_023159025.1 Thereuonema tuberculata
GCAATATCTAAAAAAATGGGGCTTTGATTTTTTTTAATCAATATTTTCTATGAAGGAAGCGTCCAATTTAATCAACTGCCATCTGGAAGAAGACAATTGGAACTGATTCAAATTTCACAGTGAAAACAATGTTTTTAATAATAATAGCATCGTTGTTACGTTATTAATACTATTGTATTTAAGCTTCCTAAGCATCCTGATATAAGGCATGGCATGGAGTTGTCGCATGTTGTCTTGTCGCAAATCATGCAAGGCTTGGTGCAACTACTGCTCCAAATGCCGGATTTTTGATGATTAATGCAATTGACAAGTTCAGTGGGAGACAAGTCTGCGGATCTAGGTGCCAAGGATGGCTTTAAACTGTTTGGAGGCACTGCTGGGAACAATACGTTGTGTGTTGTTAGAGTAAACTTGCTAGTAAACTCAGACACAATGGACAATAACAAGGATGGTTGTGAGGAGAACCTAACAATTGTAATGGCCGAAGAAAGAACATTCCTGTATGGACAGTTCTGTGTATTTATATATAATAAATATCTCTTCATACTGATGAAAGTAGATTTCCATTCCTTTATAATTCTCTGGATATAAAACACGTTGTTTGCTTCATCTTATTGGAAAATTATTCTTGGCAGGTGCGACATGAAAAACAAACGAAAGGGCTGCAGGGTCTCCTACATGTATTGCTGCGCTTTTAAAGTTCCTGAAATCATTATGACGGGGGATCTGCTATCATAAAAAAATGATTTATCAGACCATTAACTGTAGTGGATGTGTTCCTCTCGACAATATTCCTCTTGACCAGTCTTTAGATGCAACTAATTTTTTTTTTTAGTTTAGAACATTTTTAAGCTTAGTTCTGGAGACATAGTTCAAATACACATAACAAAACGTGGGTTTAATAAGTGTGGACATACAAATAGAGATAGTAATCTTGTTTTAGAGGTAAGTCCAAATGTTCCTTCCAAATTAATTTGGAGTTGAGAACGAATCCACCTCGACAGCTGTGGAGAGATTAAGAGCCTTTGCAAAATAGAAGAAACACTTATCCAACTTCCTTTTATCTGTAATGTTCACCAGTGAAGTTTTATTATAATTAACCTTTACGCTGGATCGACTCAGCTTTACATACTTTCTTCACTTTGCGTGAATGTTGGAGGACAATGTCTACACGGAGAGTAGTAACATCTCGCTGCTTCCTTTTTTGACCATCGAAGGGACTGTTCGTTTAAAAAGATACTTAAAAAAAAAAGTCCCCCTTGAAAGGTAGCGTCATGAGAGGAAGCGGCGTCTTCAGGAAAGGAACACGGAACTGTGAGGGAGTCCATCTGGGAATGATCTACCAAGCCGAAATTATGGGAAATAGAAAGGGAAATTGCTAAGATACAGGTGCTTGGAGGTAGAATAAAAGTCGAAAAAAGAAACTGAAATGGGAATATAGAGAGAAAGTAACGAAAGTGAAAACCATTTTGATGGTTATCAGAGAAGAGTTTGAAACACCTGGAAGCATCTGTGGAGAAAGATAAAGGAGGTGAAGCAGATATGTAAGATTAGAGAGTGAGTTTGGAAATATGCAAAAAAAATAATATTACATTATTAGGAAACTAAAAGGAAAATGAGCGAGCAGTTAGGGTCATGACAAGTGTTTTAGAGCATTATCCATGAGTTCAAACGTAGTAGAGGCAGATTGTCTGGAAATTAAAATAACCAGAACATCTGCTTAAGCTTGAGTGTAAAAACTTTTCCAATTAAAGATACAGTACACACAAGTTCAAGTTTCATGAGAAAGAAGATAAATAATGGAGCTTTGGGTTACTAAAGTTTGTTTTGTAACCATTAAGGTAAGCATTAATATTGCGGGAAGATAGCAATGGGAAGATCCATCTAACAATGATGGGATGCAGACCATACAGTGCAGCGGCTTTACATACAAAGACAAAGGAGATTCGATCGATATCAAGAAAAGCCCCTAAAGTTATCTTCCAAAGGATAAGGATTTTTCAATCCTAATGAAAAAGATGATGGAGAGAAGTGTCTGTTGAATTGCAGAGATATTCTCATTAGGGAACTTTGCTACTTTATTATCCACCAGCGTCTTCAAGGTCTTAAGAAGAAAGGAAGAGAAGTTAAGCCAGTTCTTCCAGCTTTAGGAATAAATATCACTTTTATCTTCAATCCACGGCAAAGAAATATAATCTAGAGCAAGACAGTCGTACAGAAAAATATGCACGAAAGACAAAATGAGATTATCTAGTCCTTTCTGAAGAACCCCCTACTTTACCTGCAGACTTAAAAAGTAGGGACTTAAAGTGAATCGTTTCTGACTGTAAACTCATACTCTACGAAGCATTGCTGCATTCGCATGAGTTTACAGTCAGCCTCTACGATGCACTCTAAGACCCTACAGAGGCGAAATCTTTTGTTTAACTTTTGTGCCTTGTTAGTTTGTTATTTATTTGATAATGAAACGTTAAATATTTATTGAAAAATTATTACAGTTGACTTGAAAACACAAAGAATTCTATGGATCGTGTTATTTTAAATTTAGGCGAGTTTGAATTTGATCTCCATGAATAAACAACCAAAACTCAAAACTTCAGTAGAAAGCTCCCAGTTAACTTTAGCTCTTTGTTTTTGTTTGTTCATTTTTATTTATTTTTTTAAGATCTTTAAGCACTAACTTTGCTTAAATCGCTGTTATAAGGTCTAGCTATCAACTTTCTTCCCAAAACAAATAAGTCTAGTATATGAAAGATTTCAAGAATAGATTTACAAAACAATGTTCTGTAATTTAAGTGGACAGAAAATAAATTACAATAAGTGACCAAGAGAAAGAAAAAGATAATTATTGATATTAAAAAAAAAGTAGATATTAAATGTGATTTGATCAAAAAACAAACAAACAACATAATACATTATAAAGAGACAAATTTTCAAAGTCTTTATTCAGCCAAAATTTCAAAATAAAAATGTCAAAAACATAAAAGAAAATAAAAGAAAATATGAATACGTAACAAAAAAGACAAAGCACAAACAAAAAATATAGGCACAAAAATTTTTAAATAAAATAAAATAATTGAAATTACTACAAATTATCACAATAATGCAACTCCTACTAAAACTTAATAGAACGTCGTATATTTTTTAAATGGCGAATTGTCCTTCTTGCCAAAGACAGAAAGATATTATCATTAGTAAAACCTTGATTTCTATTGATGCAATCTAAAATACGACTACATAGAACTTCTACAATTTTGCTCTTTTTATTATCCGATTCAACATAAATCTGATTCAACATATTATCTGATTCAACATATTCCTTTACAGGATTATGACAAAAAGTTAAACACGTTCAGATCCATCACAATCTTTTCTTCTAAAATATTCTGTCTTCAGAAAGACGTTCTGAAATATATCGGGAGGTCTCCACAATATATGAACTTTCTTACAATTTTTAGTATGCATCTACATTATTTGCAATAATTATTTTATTTTCTTTTAAAATGGTTGTGCTTGTATTTCTCGTTAATGCCTATATCCTTGTTGTTCCATATTCATGTTTTCTTTTCTATTTTTGGCATTTTTATTTCGAAATTTTGGCTTGAAAAAGAAGTCGCCGTAAAGACTTTGAAAATTTGTTCCTTTGTAATGTACTAGCCGGGTACCGTCGCTTCGCTCCGGAACCCTTGCATACATAGCATAAAAAAAAGACAACTTTATTTATTTAGCAAATTAATAACGAGATCGGAAAATATACGAGTTCGCAGCCCGATGTGGCCTTCTCCTGGATATATTGCGGGTTGGCCGCCACACACTTCATGTTCATTTTAAAGCAAAAATATAAATCCTCTTTATTCGCCATCCCGTGGGAATTTCGAAAAATCCGGCCTTATTCCTTGTCTACATCATAAAGGAAAATTTCAGCTTTCTAAGTCCATGGGTGTTGATGAGTCAGTGAGTCAGGACTTTTCTTTATATATATATTAATATATATATATATATATTATATATATATTCTTTATTATATATATAATTCTATATATAGAGAGATTTTTTTTTTTATGTAGTAAAGTTTAATTAATACAACATTAAATTAATTTGCACGATTGTGACTAGGTCTTTAAATAGTTATGTTTGACGTTTTATCCTAAATTAACATTATCTATACTACATTCAATATAAAGATATAAGTTTTTATTCTGACAATACACAAAGGTAAAGAAGTACATAACACTCATAGATAATTGTGAGTCTAAATCAAACAAGTTCTGATAAAAACCGTTCTCGTGTTATCAGAGAAAGCTATCTGCCATTATATTTTGCAATGTCTCTGTTGATCAATTACATGCCAAATTAAAACATTATTTAAAAAAAAATTATACACTATCAAATTCAGTTGACAAAATTAAAAAGAACATGTTTTGAATTTTGATACAATTCTGGTGATGCTCCTCAGATAAAAATATCCACGTACTAATTAATGTTTATTAAAACAACTATGCTTCATTTTTTACCTGTTTATATGTATTAAAAGTCTAATAAAGTGAATTTTTTATCCTTGCTTTGTTGTATTAAATACGTGTTTTAAGAAATAGCTAGAAGCTTTGGATATCAGCGCCCTCGAGATTTAAGAAGGAGCAGCTAATTCCATTGTGCTTTGAGAGCCCAGCATCAATGATAAGAACCTCCTACAAGAGACAGATAGAGAGAGATAGAGAGAGCAGGGGGATGCTAACATAAATCACGTCTTGATTAGATTTGCACCGTTGAATAGAGGCTCATTAACACCCTGGTCCAGGTGGGGATGTGCCGCTATGGAAACCATTTCCCTGGGGTGTCCACAAGCAAAGAGCGAACAGACTCTTGCATCAGAACTGTTCTCTTCATCATCACTCGTTAATTACAGAAAAAATACAAATTCATTTGTTTTACGTCTACTAAAGTTTCAAAACTATAATAGTTAACAATGAAAGCAACTCCAAATTATTTCAGGCAGACAGGAATTGTTCAACTTTCATTATTATATTTGCAATAGTTTTAGACGAGCTGCTTGCTCAGTTATAATTAAGAAGTCATAATTAAGAAGTTTTGCTAAAATAATATTACAGTAAGAAATATATAGCAGTATTCCTTTCTTTTGAATTTTGAATTTCATGAAGAATCTCATGAACAGATACGAAGCGATTAATCACTTAATTGATTGTTTGAATAAAATCATTCTCCAAAATTATCATAAAACTTGTCCTGAGCAATTTTATCAGAAGTAAATATCCACTTCTTCTTAATTATTAACCTACATCCGATTGAATTCTTGCTTTGGCTTCTATAGTTGATTATCTTATAAAATCCGTTGTTTCTAATTCTTATCATCATAAGTTTGCCACCGTTCGAATGGTAAGATTTGTGTAACTATTTTCTTTTATTATTTCAGTTCTGCTGCATGAATAGATGCAACTGATAATTTTAGCATTAAAATAAGATAAGATTTAGCATTAAAACTCCCTATTGTTTTGTAGATTTATTGTTAGAAAGAAGTTTCCACGGTGTGTACATTTTTATTTGCATCCATAAAATTCGAAATTGTTCGAAAGCTTCAATTAAGATCCGTTTTCATTAAATTTTTAGCTGTCTAAGGTAGGAAGAATTAACGTGATTAGGTAATGGCTGCTTTTCCCTTTTTTGAACTTTGAGGTTCCTGGATTAACAGTTCTTCAGTTTTTCGTGACGGAAGCAGTACTTTAATATATCCTTAGATAGCTTTGGGCATCTATTTTAGTCAAAGCTTTAATTTCAATTTGTTCCATATAAAGATCCTATATTTCAGAACTCATTTTCAGAATCCTGAAATTAACAGAAATTATTTTTGAGCACTAAAGGACCTACTGACAGTTGCAATTTTTTGTTCAACATGGATGCATGTTCTGAACAATGAAGTAAAGCCCAATAATCCCGTATCCCGATACAGCGTACCACACTGTCTCTTATTCACTGTGTAACGGTACTTTCTGCATCCACTCCTAAAAACCTGTTGCTACGCCTGTTTACATCTAATGGATAAAAATGGTTTTCATCGCACAAACGATGTTCTCAATAAAAGACGGATTGTCGTATTGCAAGGCAAGGACTATTGCACAACACACTTTCGGAATTTGGCTAAAACGCCCAGTGTAACAGAAGTACTTGTCTACCGAAGCGTTGTATAAACTGCTCACTCACAAACAGTAAACTTGGGCTATTTTTGTCTTCCTCTTCCGTATAAGCGGAAATAAAGCTTCCCTAAAAACACAGTTTGTTTAGTCGAAATCATTACTAATATAGTTTACAGCTGACCTGTGGAAATACAACCTTCGACCTGGTCTGTTGGGGATTCGCATATGTAATCACAACGTGGCCTGCATTTTCAGTACTGTAAATTAATAACTATACTGAATTTTGCATAAAAAAATAAGAAAAATAATATTATAATATCTACTGAAGTTAAATAAATTATTGATTTATTATAAATCTAGAATTTTTTTGTTGTATTGTGTAATAGCCTCCTTGTTCAGATCCTAATTGCATTGCTGGATTCATAGTAATGTACGAATATCTTTATTATTTATTAAAGCTAATAGGAAAAAAACTAGAGAAATGTTACGTATATCTTCGCTCTTGACGTAGTTCTAATTGGCTGAAGCAGAAGCTAATTGTAACTTTTTTTTTCTTTGTTGAAAAATTAATTCCTATTGAATTTACTTCTTATCACATTAAAGTTGAATAACCCAATCAATTCACAACTCCCTCGCGGATAATCTTTTTTTTTTTCAGAATGGGTATTTAATTCTATTCAAAAGATTTGACGACTTAAACTTTGGAAAATCATTGTCATTTTTTTTTAAAGCTGGAATTCTATTTAATCTAAATCTTCTTTGCTTTGAAATTTTAATCTGAAGTTTGTTTTGATTTGCGAGTGCTTATTTTACATACGATTCAGTTTCTTGAAATTTATTCACGTTTTATTGGATTTGTTTCTAAGAAGGATTCGTTTAAAGAGTTAAAATGTAAAATAAAAAAGTTGTTTGTCTTTTTGGCTTTTTTAAACATATTTATTCTTAAATTTTGATTATGACGACTTTTCAGTGGCAGTTCGGTTCATTCCATTGCTTCTTCAGATCCCTCTCTCAAAGGTCAGCATCAACAGAAGTGGAAAAAACTGCGTGACTTGTGATTTATTTTGTTTTAATTCTTTTTCTTTCAGATCAGTAATAAAGAGCTGGTCTTAGATATTTGAACAGAAAAAGTCAGAATATCAAATTTAAGTATAAAAAAATTGAAAATAATGCAAAACTACGAATATTCGCTATACATCCTACATACACACATATATCCTATATAAATTTAGAACCATGCAACAGTTGGGTTGTTTTTTGTTTTGTTTTTTTGTCTCATTTTTCATAATTGCAGAATTGCATGGAACACAAATTCATGTTGACAACGATATCTGTTATGGAAATGAATTTGTAGAGAAATTGAAATAAAATCTCCAGATTCACTTGACTTCAAAGAATCCAATCCTATTTGGATTCTGTTTTAATTTTTTTTTTTGCAAGAAAATAGGCAACAAATTCATACAAAATTAATCTACATTTTTTTTTCATAACTCCCTTAAAAATGGAAGCGAACGCTTTGTGTTCTGATAGAAGAAGTGTGTCTCGTAAACAACTTAGCTGATGGAGCAGATTTCAATGCATATTAATGAATTGATGTTTGATTGAATAAAGGGAAGGTCACTTGTGCTCGTATACATCGTAATTTTTTAATTAAGGAAGTTCTTTTTGTAATTTATAATTGTTTTATAATTGCAACTATTTTCTAGGGTAAATCTTTTCATTGTAGCTTTTTATTGGTTATTGCATTTTTAGTTACATTGTTATAAAATTACAATAACCTCAAAGACCATCATCGGATATTGAGTGCAGATGCGGATCAAGTGGCTTTTAAATGTAATCAAAAAACCAATTTCGGCGTTTTTTATGGACCGTTGGAGGCTTCCACTGCTCAAGGCAGTAATAACAGTCAACTCCAAACTTTTTTCCCTTCAAAAAAAAAAGAACTATAAAAGAAAAACCTAAATGAAAAGTATTTGTTGATTTTAACCTATTTTCTTTATTTCTTCAAAGGAAAAATATTTCCAGAACTCGTCATTGAACTTAATGGAAATTTCTAGATGTTTCATCTTAAAGAAAACTTACAGTAACTAAACAAAAAGTATAATTAACAACAAAACTTAGATTCCTTGTTCAGTTTTTGATCTTCGATGCAGCTGTATTTTGTTTTATCTCATTCTCTTATATGAAACAAAAATATTTTGCTTATAATAATTAAAAGAATGTTGTTTTACAGTAAATAAAAATATCATAAAAAATGAGGATGTTGTATTTCTAAACCTTCTGTGATATCAAATAAAGAAAAAAGTCACCAAGATAGTTTCCAGCTCTAAAATGAAAAGAGAATTTCAGTTTTCCACCATTAATGTTTCTTTGCTTTATTAGATACATATTTGGAATTTCAAACTTATCATACCTTCTGTTCTTTTAAAACATTTCTTTCCATTTCATATTAAGTTTCAAACACTTCATTCTCGTTGTTATAACTGCACCAAGTGTATTGTATGTAAATAGAGTTACTACATTAAATGATTTCCAAAACATAGAAATAAAAATCCCCCCCCAAATTATTACAAAATCAATTCAATATTGACATTATAAATCACAAATAAGATTGGAAAAGAATTCGTCATTGATTACATTCAGTACAAATAATAGTTCGCTATATTGATTTTTTTAGATTCTTTTAAAGTATTTTCACGTCTCTGTTTATGATTGTGGGTCAGGGATTTCTACAGAAGTCGGATATTCCCCATTTTAATCCTAAAGTTAAACTTTCCTCAGAAAGACAAGTACAGTTAAAGACAAGTATCAACTGAAAAAGTTGACCAGTTTCTATCAGTATTTTATATTTTACGTAAATTTATATCTTAAATATCTGAAATTAATATTTTGTATTATTCCTTTTAATAACTTGAAATTCGCTATTATTCTTGTAATAAATAGGCCATAGCTTGATAAATTGATGAGAAGAAAAAAGAATAGACATAATTTGAAACGCCATCGAGAATATTCTAATCTTACTCCTGTTGAGTCAAAGGCCAAAAGCTTCTATCCCTGTTGGATCGATTCTTCCAGTGTAAATTGCAAGGTTTTTATCTCGGCAGTTTATCAGATTGGATGACAGCTAAAATATCAGATGGGAACTTCATAAGAAATTAAGTGGTAAACACCATTAACGAACAAAATTTCCTTCGGCGAAGTTCTCCGATATAGAACACTCTCTCAGTCCCGCTTGCAAGTTTAATAATGCAAAACACTTAGATATTATAAATTAATGTTACTTATTGAAATATCACACTTGTATTAAACTAGCGTTAGTTACAAAAAGTGTAGACTTACTGAAATGCAAGAGCATGCACCATCATGTAATTTCTATTTTCGAAATCCGTCTAAAACTTTCTATTAAAAACATAAAAAAGGTTGATGGCCGTGTGCACCAAACTAGAATTAACTTTGATGGCTGCATTGTGGACGTAGCTAAAATTAGTGGGGGATGCCTTTGTTTTAAAATTTTAGCCTTTGTTTTAAAATTGTGTAAAATTAAGCAAACATGTATAAAAAGAAAATTTATTCAGAAACTTGATAAATTTCTTTTTATACATGTTCGTTTCCTTTCACACAATTTTAAAACAAAGGCTAAAATTTTAAAACAAAGACACCCCCCACTAATTTTAGGTACGTCCACAATGCAGCCATCAAAGTTAATTCTAGTTTGGTGCACACGGCCATGAGAGTCAGTGTTTTACTAGATGACATTTCAGGATATTCTTCAGCGATCATCAGCTGAGAATATTCACCAGCAAAGATCTCAATACAGAGATAAATAGAATCTTAGTCAAAAGGAATATGATGCTTCCAAAAATTTAACTAAAAACAATAAAATACTCATTAAAAAAATATATATAGAAAATTCATGTGCTAACCTCCGCAAGCCACTATGAATTTTTCATGCGCAATTAAATAAAGCGCCTAAAAATATATTAATTTTTTATCAGCTTTCCTTTTCTTAATGCTCTAACAATGTTGATTCGAACAGTGTTTATATTCGTTCTTCTTTAACTATCGAAAACTGTCGAAGTAAAAACCAGATAGTTTTAGACAACCAATTGTAAGATTATCAAAATTATGTTAAAATAGATTTTAAGAAGTGTTTTTTCATCGGAATAGCCAAAATTAAGAAATTTAAAGAATAATTTAAGAATTATTTGTATTCAGAAGAGTGATTTATTTGTATTCCATCAAAAATACTTTGCATTTATAATGTTCAGTGGTACAATTTCCAATTTTCGAAAAGATTTCGATAGTCGACAAATTATATTTACCTTTATTTATATGTACAGTAGAACCTCATTATAACGGACTAATAGGGGCTGAAGGTTGTCCGTTTTAATGAAAGTCCGGTTTATAACAAATAATTCCTATAGGGGTGTAATGCAGCAGTACATCAATGTACATCAATGAAAGTACAATAGTTAGCTATAAAAAGTGTTTATTATATATCAAATAAAAAACAGCCTTCAACATAGGAGGTTGAATTGAAAAAGATGTGTACTTAACATTGCATTAATCTTTAGAACATGAAGGTCCTGGTTCATGTTGATTGCTTACATTCATTGGTTTAAAAAAATAATTTATTTTCTGCTAGGTTTGTTTGCTGCTTATTTCTTCAGTTAATAACTGACGGAGGTGCCGTCATAATATGCAACACATTTTCATTTGCCGATTGTTCAACATATTGTATAACAAAATTTAAATGATCTTTTACTTCGCTTACCTTAATTGTAGGCTGACAATTTTTTTTTTAAACTGTCCGTTATAAGCGACGTCCGTTATAATAGGGTCCGTTATAATGAGGTTCTACTGTATTTAATAAATCAAAAATGTTCAATAAAGTAACGTTTAATTTTTCTTCAGTACTTTTTTCTAATGGAATGGAAGATGTCGTTTTTCTATCGGATTCAGAATGGATTAGGAAATGTATATTTGTGCAAAGTTCACAAAATTAACACACAGATCCACATTTTCTCCGAAATCCTTTGGAAATTTTAAAGAACATCTCCAAGAGGCCAATACAAGCATTGATTCATTCGTCCAGAGACACAGTAGAGTGATGAATTTATTTGACATTCGTTTCTAGATAAATAAAATACATCTTGATAACCTCTTCCCAAGTATTGTTGTCCTAATTTTAAAACAAATTGGAAAAGGTTTTGTTCTGGTCTGAGCTTTCAAATGTTTTCAAATTAATTAATTATTTTTAAGTTGTGTAATCGAAATAGGTTCCGTGTCATTTCGCAGTCCCTGTGATCTTTTTATCTCTTGATACAATAGAAAATGAAGTCAGTGTGAAAACAGCCTTTTGAGCCAAACTTTCTTTAGAAGCAAACTTTTTTATATTTTCCATCAGTCTCCCTGTGACAAAGATCTTTTTTCTGTTTTCTTAATTTAATTTTTTTTTCTTAAGTAATTACAAACAGTTTGATCAATCTTTGGTCGAATTTTGAGATGTTTCATAATTGTCGAATTCCAGAAAGAATTTTCTTTTTCACAGTTTAATACAGTGAAACCTCCGAATAATGGACAGTCACGGGACCGGAAGTTTCGTCCGTTATTGGGAGGTGTCCGCTATTGGGGAGGACTATCTTTTTTTCATTTTTTAGCTTATAGCATGTCATTTAATGAAAAATTACATACAATCTTAAATTTCTACAATTAACATTGCCCTATGAGAAAATATGAACAATTGCAAACTGTTTACTATTTTCCTTTTTAAATGAATGCTAATCCATTAGTCTTACTTAAAATAATGACAAAATTAATTACAGTATTAATTTTGTCATTAATATAAGTAAGACAAAACGGATTAGAAAATTAATTTTATTAACTAAAGTAATCAGTTAACAGAGTTCGACATTTCTTTTTTGCATTGAAAACATGTTTCTCAATAAGAATATTTAAATCGTTTAACTTTGCAAGGCCTTCAAAGTCCCCTTTGCTTCCAACGCCTTTTCTTGCAATAATGGCCCACTAATGGGAATGTTTTTTGCTCGTGCAGCGCAAGACCAATCGAAGACAATAGAGTCGATCGCACTTGTCTCCGTTTCCGAACTTTGATGTGTTTGGAGTTTTCATTGGAGTTCGTGATCCATAATTTCAAAATTTCCTCTGGACGCTACGTATTACTGTAGCCTGATTCTATTGCTTCTGAAAAACAACACAAGATCGGTCATTTTCTGTTGAATGTTGTCCGTTATTGGGAGTGTCCGCTAATCCGAGGTCAATACATGGAAACGTCTATATTAAGGGACTGGGGATTGCAAAATTGTCCGCTATTGGGGGGTGTCCGCTTTTCGGGAGTGTCCATTAGTGGAGGTTTCACTGTAATAAAGTGTATCACATTTACAATACACTGTGAATCATGAGTTTATTAGGGATAACATAAATTTATTGTGCTGAATCATCATCATGGCCAGAAAATGTTTTCAAGAACTGATGAGGGCTTCCATGTTGATTACATTTTACAAGTCATATCCTTGATGTGATGCCTTGTAAAGCTGATTACAATGATGTTCTAATGCCTGATCCGATATATTCTGAATCATTAAAGATTATTTCTTTTTTTTACCAGCAAATGCTTTTTATCAAGTCGATGTATGTCGATTAACTTTCAAGCAATCAGTCAAACGTCAAAGGCCAAAAATATACTTCTGTCAAAGTTCTATAAAAAATAAAATAAAGTGCAAAAAAAAAAAAACCAAATACTTTCTCAGCAGTACAATTTATGGGATATTGCGAAATGAATACAATACACCATAAAACAAAGGCATTTGAGTTTATTTATTAAATTTATTAAATAACATCATCAGAGAAGCAAATGACACGAAAATGGAAGTTGTATGAATATACACATGTGATGCAAAACTTTAATTTGCATGTTTGCCCACAACCCTGTAAAAAGGGGCTGGCGCTGCTAGAATCGTTGAGTGTCACCTGAAAATGCCCTTACAACATGATTTACAACATGAAAAGTTATAGGGCATCTTGATGCTGACCAAACACAGATGACAGTGGCAGCAGAGGTTGGAACCTTCCAAAGCGTGATTAGCAGACTCTAGATTCGCTTCAGAGAGATTGCCACAATACGAAGAAGACCAGGCCGTCCACCACCACTGCAAGAGATGATCGCTACTTGACGCTAATAGCACGAAGGAACTGGTGAAGCATGTGACTGAGCTGCGGTGACAGTTTCTCGCTGCTACTGGACGACGGGTGGATACTCAGAACGTGCGAAATCGGCACCGTCACGGTGGACTCTATGCCCGGCGACCAATGATACGCATTCCGTTAAATGCTGAACATCATACAACCCGCAGAAGGTGGGTTGAAATACATCTTCCTTGGACCCGTGAAGGGTGGTCCACGGTTCTCTTCAGTGACGAGTTGAGATTCAGCCTGCAACCTGACAATCGTCGTGCCCTGATCTGGGGTGAACGTGGAACACGGGAGAATCCATGTTTCGGGCAAAAAAGACATACATTTGGTGGATATGTAATCACGGTGTGGGCGGGCATCAGCATTGGTGGTCGTACCGACCTCCATGTTGTTAGAAATGGAACGGTGAATGCTGTAAGATATCGGAATGAAATTCTGCAGCCTATATGAAATTCTGCAGCAGACACCTACGGTGGAATAGTTGGGGCCAACTTTCTTTTTATGGACGATAATGCACGCCCTTATCGTGCGCATCTCGTCAATATGCTGCAGTAGGCTGGAATCGAGCGCATGGACTGGCCTTCACATTCTCCAGATCTGAATCCCATCGAACACGCTTGGGATGCACTAGAAAGACGTGTTGCCAATCACGAATCACCTCCCTCAGCTGGAAGTTGCCCTGGTGCGAGAGTGGCCATGAATCCCACAGGAACTGCTGGATAGTTTGATCCTCTCCATGCCGCATCGCTGTCAGTGTGTCGTAGCAGTCTCAGACACCTTTGTTGTTGTTTTTAACCATTTAGCCGTATCCGACTCTTGGCGATTCAATGGGTCATCTCTCGCCACTCTTTCCGATCTTGTGCTTTCCTTCTTAACTGCTCTAAACTTAGGCCTGTGATTGCTTTAATCGTGTCTATCCATGTGATCTTCGGTCGGCCACGCCTTCTTTTCCCATTCATCATTCCCAGCATTATTGCATTATCAAGTGAATCAGATCGTGACACATGTCCAAAATATTTTAGCTGCATTCTATTTATCTTCCCGCCAAGTGAAATTTCAGGTTTCATGTGTTTCAAAACCTCCCTGTTTGTAACCTTTTCTGTCCATGGAATTCATAAGAGTCTTCTCCAACACCACAGTTCGAACCCATCTATTCTCCTCCAATCAGCTTTCTTCATTGTCCAACTTTCGCATCCATACAATGCAATAGGAAACACTATGGCATTGACTAGTCTGCGTTTAGTCTAAAGACCGATGTCCTTACTTTTCCACACTGTATTCATGCTCAACATTGCTCTGTGGCCCAATGCGATTCGACGCTTAATTTCAGGACAACAGCCTTGACTCTGGTCAATCTTGGATCTAAGGAAACAAAAATCTTTCACGCATTCAAATTGTTCTCCATCGATGGTTATTTTATTATCCTTTGTTTCAGCAGTCTTTGTCTTTTTGATATTAAGAAGGAGACCCATCTTTTCACTTTCTCTCTTGATCTTTCCTACAAGTTGTCTCAACCCTTCCTCAGTTTCTGATAACAAAGTTGTATCATCTCAGACACCTTACTGAACTTCAATGTGCGATACATTTGACAATCGAATGTTAACCTCCGTCCATGTGTCATATCCTGCTCAATCCTGATTTAATAGATTCTGCGCCTCATTTACATATTCAGACAACTCCTATTTTCGTGTCATTTGCTTCTCTGATGATGTTCTTTAATAAATAAACTCAAATGCCTCTATTTTTTGGGTGTATTATATTCATTCCCAATATCCCCTAAATTTTTTGAGCAGTGTATGAAACCAGTTGCTTCTGTGTCGTGGAAACAATCTCTCATGATGCAGAGATTCCTAGTGTAATTAGTTTCAAACTGTGTCAGCAACGGAAATATATTTCCATGATTCTCAGATTTAGCACTCTCTGCTTACGCTATTCAAATTGTTAACAACAAATTTTTCAGGTCATGTACTGATGATTATAAGTGGAACATCAAAGAATGCAACTTTTTCACTTATAATTATCAGTATATAGTCTGAAAAATTTGCAATTTACAATCCTTCTTCGGATTTAAATCCAACTAACATTTAACTTTGCTGTCAAAAATCCCATAACAAATTACAAATAAACCCATAATATATTACAAAAGAGACTTAAGATTGGATTAAACTGTATATGGTCTCAATACTTTCAAAACGTAAACGACTCTTAATTTTCATTTGTTCATTCGTGTTTTAGACATTTTTCAGTTTTGTTTTTTTTATTCAAATTTTTGGATATTTGGATCCAAATAAGAAAACATTTTAAAATTTAATGTGAATTTAAATAAAAATAAAATAAACGTGAATTTACGAAATAAAAATCGTATATCACGCTTTAGCGTAGATGCTTATGCTTCAGCTTATTAATACATTTATAGTATTAAAGTATTATAATAATAATAATAAGTTGATAGTATTAACAATTCACAAAATACCAATAGTTTCCTGTATTACAGAAAAGCTTTAATTAGGACTTTTAAATTCTGTATTCAGTAACTTTTGTAGTTGCTTTTAACCATCTAATTACTTTCACTAAAACGATTTAATTTCCATCAGCTAAAAAAGACAGGACTAAAAGAAATAAAATTGAAAGTACATAGGATTAGCCATCTTTGATTAAAATAACTGCCAGAAGAATCTAAAATAAATAATATATTTCCATTGAAGGATAAAGACAACAACAACTTAAAGAAATTATTATATTGGTTACTTCATCAATTAATCGGTAAATCATTATTTGTGTCTTATATGACGATGTTAGGTTCAAATGCTATCAATAGATCGCTTTAATACTTCTTCTTACGAACAACGAGAATAGAAAGATGTTGAAACTTCAGGTAAACGTTGTTTTATATTGAACAACACTCTACGTAACTCAATTTGAACTCAACTATGTAATTTAGATGTAAATTGCACTAAAAATTCTCAAAAGGAAGTCACGAATGAACATGGAAAAATTGAGTTATTTACATTTTGAAAGTATTTTGACTCTAGTACTTTCTTAAAATTATTATATAAATACCTCAGACTTTTTAGAATTGAAATGTTGTTGGGTCAACTGATGCTTATAAGATTATTTGGTTCTCTATAGGACATCGTATTCGTAATTGATAATTGAATGTAGTTCGTATGTAGCCATTGTGTACCGGGAAAGTGGTAGGACCTTGTTAAAAGGGAGGTAGGAGTTTAATTTGAAAGTTCCTTTTTCTCTTTGCATGAGGTGTTTCTTTTCCTGTGAACAGTCAATTGCAGAAGGTGTGGTGTCTTTTCTTAATAGTCTTGCCTCGTGAAGATCTTGGTTTGCGGAAATGACTCAGCTTTTGCCATCGAAAAGACAGAACAGAGGCGCCTCTGGTTTCATTCATGTCTCAAATGGAAACGGAATTAGTTCCCAATTCCTCTGCTGGAAGGAAACAAATCCAACTTAAATTCAGACAGAGAAAGAGAGTGATAAATCAGAAGCTATGAAGGAAGTTATTGTTTGATGGGTAAAGTAGTTGACGATTGGCTGTGGTCAAGAAATCCTATCTATTGTTCTAAAATTAATATAATAAATGCAATTCACTAAGAATTAGTTTTATTTTATGCTGATATAGAAGCTGATTTAGTCAACATATAGTAACGTATTGCAAGTTTTCTTACAAATACGAAAATAGTTTTGAGAAATTTCGTTGTGAATCAGCTTTAACGTTTAAGTTTAATAGTTAACCCTAATCCTGCTAATCTTAGGTTTTGGACAGTTTGCGGAAATGGAAAAAGATCGAATATGTTTACTTTTCAAACTCTGTATTTTTCAAAAATATTCATATTGACAAACTCTTCTTAATTACATCATACGCGATAACGGCCTATGGCTTAATTAAGTCGATAATTCCTGATCTTTTCGGTGAAAAATTGAGGGGATATATTTTTCCCAACGTTCATTGGTAGATTAATAAGTGTCTGAAATTATTCCTTCGAGGAATTCATTAGATCAGTGGCATCTATAAAATCCACAATTAGTTGACATTTAGATGGTATTTCAGAAAAGGCCAAACTTTTTAGTAATTTGAAATTGCATTAGACTAATTTGGAACATAAAAAAAATCACACTGATGTACTTGGCACGTTTTTAGATAATAAAAAAAAATATACTTTTTAAAGTAGAAGATAATAGAGATCTTGTATTTTTAATATTACTATCTGTTTTTACTTATGGGATTTTATATTGACTGTATCTATTAAATAGAATTAATAAATATCTATATAAAAGAAATTTAGGGCAGTTTTCTTAAGTTACTTCATTACTGATAGAATGTAGGCTATAGAATAAAGCTAAAACAACTCCTGACAAATATTTCCTTTTTAAAAAGATTGTTAATTTTCAACAAGGTTATTGCTATTAATGGTGGTAATAATATGTTCACACAAGAATTAATGACATCAAAATATTTGGAAGATTTGAAAATGAAAACAACAAGATTTAATCGTAATAAATATTTCTTTATTAAAAGTAAAGATAAAGATAAAAAGTTAAAAATAAAGATTAAATTGGAGACAGAGAAAGCTTCATACGAGGAAAAGGAAATGAAGTTGTAGCGTGATCGCAAATGGTCAATTCGCTTGTATAAAAAAAAAAATGTTTTAAAGTGAAATGTATAGACAAAAAAAGAAATACAACAGAAAGCTTTTTTTTAAAAGATAATAGCACAATTTAATCATCCTTCTTTCCATAATCAGAAGTTATTACAGATATCTTGAAAGGAACTTTCCTTCGTTAGGCAAAACAACATTAATAACCTTTCAAATTCGGACTTTGAATCCTGCGAAAAAAGGACTGATGTAAGACACGTGGTTTTCACTTCAAATAATGATAATGAAGATATAATGACTCCTTCAGATGGGGATATTTTTGTTTTATTTTGCTAAGTAGTCTACAATTTTTACCTTGTTCAGGCGAAAGGCAAATAGTCAAAAAGTGTAGACCTCCAACATCATCAACCTGATATATCTTTAGCCTAGGCTAGATTTTATAGATAAGAAGATCAAGCCAGTCCTTAGGCTTTTTTTATTGTAAAAAGTCTGTTTCTTTCTCTTCTTTTTTCTCTGTCTAAAAAAATTCCAATATGTGGACGAACATCAATGATCAGAGGTCTTTTTCATGATTGAAAAGAAATTGACATCCAAATACAGTAGGAATGATGTTGATATATTAGAAATAACTTTGTAAGACACAAATAAATATTTGCTCCTGTTTTAAAAAATAAGGTGTTTACAGATGAAAATATTAAAGACTAGCGATGCACAGACAGAAACAACCAGAATTTATGTTTGAATATAGAAATAATATTTATAGAAATAGAATGTTTGAATATTCAGTTGGAATCAGTTTTTTTCCAGAATCAATAATGAAAGAAAACTACTTCGTAACGATAGTTGTCCTCTACTTTCTAGAAATTCTCAGAAATGAAACTAATTTTAAGCGAAAGTAAAAATAGTCATTCGTTTGGAAGACACCATGTTTCTGTCGGAGTCTATGATGACAGCTTTTAATTCTTCTTCTGATCGGCACAAATTAAAAACAAACAAACAAACAAACAACATCATTAACATATTAATTACAGTAAATGGTTGAGAAAAGTGGGTCAACTGCAGAGGTTCTTCTAACTTTTCTTTTGTATTTTCTTTATAACTTACTTTATCTTAAACGTAAGTATAAACTATTGCAAATTTCTTGTTGAAACTGTCATTTCTTTTATCCTGCTGTAGTTATCCTGCTTCTTTTATCCACACACTTCATGGTCAGTTTGCCAGATTATTCCCTATCCCGTGGGAATTTCGAAAAATCCGTCCTTATTCCTTGTCGACATCATAAAGGGAACCTCTGTGCAAAATTTCAGCTTTAAGGTCCAAGGGTTTGGGGTGGGCGTTGATGAGTCAGTCAATGAGGGCTCTTTTTATATAGGTAGATTTTATGAATTTTTTTTCTTGTTAAATTCATTGATTAGTTCTTCATAGATTATATTTGGATCTGTTATTTTCTCCTTTTTAACTCTTATTATCCGAGATTTGTTCTTTACATATTATTCCTGGTGTTTCGATATCATGTTTATTTATGAAAATATGATCTACATTTGTTTCCGTATTTCCATGAATTGTACAGTTGTTTCTTGTTGTTCCGTAAAGACAATTTTTGAAACCATTATTGCACATTTAGTTTTAGGTATTTCTGTAGGCTACTGCATTGTTTTTATTCATTTTGAAAAGATCTACATTTACGTCGCCAATTAGTATAGTTGGACAGTTGTTTAATATATTTTCATTTTTTATGAATAGATTCTCTAATTCTTCAGTAAATTTACCTTTCTTTGTGTTTTGTTGGTTTATATACGGCTAAAATGCTAATATTTTGTGTTTGATAACACAAACACATTTTTAATAACGAAACATACTAGGTTTTATTACAAAACTTCATGAAAAATAAGTTTTTTGTGAAAATTCTTGAATCATTTTCCGAAAGATTTCCTTGCTCCGACGTTTTAGTAATTTATAATTTAACATTTTGCTTATAGAATGACAGACAGAATAACCTTTTTAATAATATATAATAATAATAGCCGGGTACCGTCGCTTCGCTCCGGAACCCTTAGCATTCAAAAAACAAACTATTTATTTAGCAAATTAATGTTGCGATCGTCGGAGAATATATAACTTCCCAGCCCGTTGTCGCTTCTCCGAATAACTCGGATGTATTAAGGGTCGGCGACACACACCGAAAATTCACATTTTTGCAGGTATCTTGCAAACGCTGAAGCGTTTGTGAATAAGTGATACATCGTTCGATAGAACTTTCAAATACCAGCATTTCCTCATTATAATGTTCTCTTCCATCTTTTATACTTTTCGTTTAAATTGAGAAAAAGTCAAAATTTGACCCTTTAAAAGGCGCCATCTTGGAAACCAAAAATCTTTTTTCGAAAGATGTTTGTAGCATTTTGTTTGTCTTAAAAAGATCTACATTTTATCCATTTACATGACCAATCTATCTCTTATAGTTTGGTCACAAAATTGGAAAAACGTAAAGTCTTATGACAGACAGAATAACGCTTTTATAACGCTACTAGCCGGGTACCTTCGCTTCGCTCCGGAACCCTTGCATCTACAGCGCTAAAAAAAAAAAAAAAAATTATTTATTTAGCAAATTAATATTGAGATCGGAGAATATACGACTTCCCAGACCATTGTGGCCTTCTCCACTTAACTCAGGTGTATTGCGGGTTGGCGCCACACACCTGGGGTTGCCGCCATACACTTCATCGTCAGTTTGCCAGATTATTCCCTTTCCCAAATTTCGAAAAATTCGGCCTTATTCCTTGTCTACATCATAAAGGAAACCTCTGTGCAAAATTTCAGCTTTCTAGATCCAAGGGTTTGGGGTGGGCGTTGATGAGTCAGTCAGTGAGTGAGTCAGGACTTTTCTTTTTATATATGTAGATTTTCATGAATTTTGTTTTGTTAACATCATTGATTAGTTCTTTATAGATTATATTTTAATGTGTTATTTTCTCATTTTCAACTCTTATCCGATTCGTTCTTTACATATTATTCCTGGTGTTTTGATATCATATTTATTTATGAAAATATGATCTACCGGTATATTTGTTTTCGTATTTCCATGAATTGTACAGTTTCTTGTTGTTCCGTAAAGACGATTTTTGAAACCATTATTGCACATAAGTTTTACGTATTTCTGTACTACATTGTTTTTATTCATTTTGAAAATATCTATATTTACGTCGCCAATCAGTATAATTGGACAGTTGTTTAATATATTTTCATTTTTTATGAATAGATTCTCTATTTCAGTAACATTTTAGTAATTTGTAATTTACCATTTTGCTTACAGAATGACAGACAGAATAACGTTTTATAATATACATTTTTAAAATATATAATAATAATAGCCGGGTACCGTCGCTTCGCTCCGGAACCCTTAGCATTCAAAAAACGAACTATTTATTTAGCAAATTAATGTTGCGATCGTCGGAGAATATATAACTTCCCAGCCCGTTGTCGCTTCTCCGAATAACTCGGATGTATTGCGGGTCGGCGTCACACACCGAAAATTCACATTTTTGCATGTATCTTGCAAACGCTGAAGCGTTTGTGAATAAGTGATACATCGTTCGATAGAACTTTCAAATACCAACATTTTCTCAATATAATGTTCTCTTCCATCTTTTATACTTTTCGTTTAAATTGAGAAAAAGTCAAAATTTGACCCTTTAAAAGGCGCCATCTTGGAAACCAAAAACTTTTTTCGAAAGATTTTTGTAGCATTTTGTTTGTCTTAAAAAGATCTACATTTTATCCATTCACATGACCACTCTATCTCTTATAGTTGGGTCACAAAATTGGAAAAACGTAAAGTCTTATGACAGACAAAATAACGCTTTTATAATATATAATAATCTTATAATATAAGATTCACTGTTAATGTTTTGTTTGTAGATCTCTGCACAGATAAGTATTTGTTTTATAGGAGAAACAAACAAAAAATAGTTTTCGTTATTAACTTTTTAAGTATTATTATAATTTTTAATTAAAAAAATTATAAATTTTTATAAATAAAAATATTAAGAAAATGTTATAAAAAGTTCATATTAATTATCCAATGTAAAAAAAAAATAGTTAACATTAACTTTTCAATATATATTACTTAAATTCGATGAAAAACTTCATTTTTAAATTGAGAAAAGTTAGAAAAATAAGGCAACCAATCAACAAGTTCGATTTCCCTTAATCACTTATTGACATAATAATCAATATTAATTAATAATTTGTAATTCGGTTATTAATAAAATTACTTTAATGTTTTCATTTGATAATATTGAGTACATTTTCTTACTTTTTTATATACTATTTTCTTTTTTATTTCTTCGCAGAAAGGACTTTTTTCCTTCTGCCAGAATCTCCTTCAACGATCAATTATCTCCTTTTCTATTAATGAAGTAGCTCTGAGTTGCTGCAGATAATCGTTAGTTCCTTTGATTAGCAGCTTTATCCCCATCCTTTCTTTGAGAACGAAATTACGTCCATTTAATCGATTTTTTTATGCATTCAAATTTCATTCAGTGCATCGTTAAACAGTAAAAAAAAAAAAAAAATATTAAAGTATTTTTTTTTCCTTATTTCGAAGCAAAGAAATTTATTTGCAGTTTACACTCTGTTATATCATTTACAGTCCTGTTCTACTGATGTTTCGGTGGATGATGTAGAATTTCTTATTCTGTTATTCCGGTTTTATTACAAAACGGGAAAATACGACTTCGTAACAGCAATTTAACCTCTTTGTTTAATGAAACAAAGAAAAATATGAAAATGATTTTCCAAATTCTTTAAAGCTCTTTTATTGCTTCTGAAATGTCAAAGAAAGGGTGTTTCCCTTTACAAATTGAAATCCGAAGCTCAGTTTATCTTCCAGGTAAAATCTCCATCGCCAGAGAGAAAGCGATTCAAAATCCTTGTTAAATAATTGGCTATAAATAAAATGTTAAAGAGAAACTTCAGTGGTTGAATAAATCTAAGTTTCTTGAGAATGTAGTGTCTGTAGCAACCCTTCACTACAAAGATGTTCTAAAGAGGATGACTTATTTCAAAACCTCAATTTGTTTTTCAAATGTTTTGCGATGACATAAGAATACAAAACGAAACTTTTATGTTGGTTTCAATGTAAATATTCAATCTTATCACAGTTTCCACATTTTTATCGATTTAAATTCAATTCTATTTCAGTTTGACTCTTTTCTATATTTGGCACAAGTCAATTTCCACGACAGACACAAACCTTCATTCTGTAATCCAACTTTCGAATTTTAAGAAATATTTTAATTTATTTTTAATTTTTTTATAAGTAGTAGTACTGGTTATTTCTACTGAGGCTAAGAAGATAAATAAATGTGAGATAGAAGTTCACTGCGGAACTCTTTGATTGCAAAAGAATTTATATCGCAGATATTCACTGAAATTCAACTTCTAAAAAGCATAAATGGTTTCTGACGAACGATTATTATTATGTTCAGACGATTTTATTCGAAGAAAACGAAGAGTTTATTCGTATGTAGACAATTTGTCTGATTAATTAATAAACACCATAAAGCAATACACTAAATTGAAGCGATGTCAAAAAAATTAAATTTCTAATTTTCGAAGAAAGCAACTAAAAACTAACCTATGAGATTAAAGATATTAAGATAAAAGTAGATAACAGTATATTAAGATTAGTGTATGAAAAAACGTTTATTAAACGTTTGAATTTAAAATGTTTGTTTTGTTCTGTCATATTTTTCTCTGTTTTGTTATTTACTCAATATCACTTGGCAGCTATGATGCATAATACAGTTACTGATATGGACCTTTAAACCGTGTTTGTTTGTTTTTTTACTTGAATATATGTAACTGAAAATATGTAAATGAATGAAATAGAAAACTTTCTGGAAGGTCCTGCGTCTTTCTGATTCATCTAAAAATTGACATATCATTAGCCTCGCAGATCTTATTTAATCGACGAGTTCTTTATAGCAGCAGTTTCCTGTAAAATTGTTTGAAATTAAATAGCCTCAGTTTTAACTTGATTCTCCATTGAATGACTTAAATGTCGCTTTAAGTTAATTAAAGTAATTTACATTTATTGTATAAAATTATTCTTTCCCTGATCTTTTCTTCTGTGGTATTTCTGAGATTAATTTTGACCAATATCCACAATTTCTTTTTTTTTATTTTGTTTTAGGAAATCTTTTTTTCTTCTTCTTCATAGGAATGCTGTTGGTGGCGAAGGCAACAGATTTCAGTTTTTTTCTGAAATATTATTAGCATTTTTTTTTTCTTTTAGTGCTGATTCATTCCTGAAATTCCAACTAAAATCGATGCAAAACATTTCCTTTTTTTTTTACTAAGATCAACTGAATAAACATAAAAACCCAGAAATATAAAAATTTTTCCATTCGAGAATTAACTAACCTCTGTGATCTAAAAGACAAAAACCCTTCAATTTCAGTTGATTTATTTTCTCGGTAAACAAAAAAAGCAGAAAGAAAACTTTTCCTTGATTTCATTGATAATTTAAATCTTGAGTGGTTTAAGTGAATTCTCTTTGAGGGCTGAACCAAAATACTCTTCTTCTGGATTGGGGAAGGGAAGAGAAGAAATAATCCTGGACAAAGAAACATAGATGGCACTGTTAGCGTGGTGACATTTACTCTATAGGATCAATTTAGTAATGATCATCAAACAAACAAAACATAGAAAAATGTTGAATAGTGGTGTAATATTAATTGCTTACACTTGGTAGAACATTGCTTTAGACCACACTCGGTAGTAACAGTAAAAATTATTTGTTTTTATTAAGACCATTCTTGACTCTCGTCTATTCAGTTATTTATAGAAGAGAGAGAGGAACGTCTTATTTATCAAAGATATTGTTTTATTGAAATTTGTATAGTAATGTGAATTCCTAAAAAAAAACGTTTTATTTTGTTTTTTATTATTTTTGTAAGTATTTGTGAAAAATATTTTCAAATGTTTAAAGAAACCATGAGTCAAACCAATATAGTTGTAGTTCTTGTGTTGAAAAAATACAATTGAATGAAGCAAAAATTTCAACAACAAAAAAAACAAACAAAACATTGCCAAATAAAAAAGAAAATCCTAATGACACTAAGAAATCCTATTATTCACTGAAGAGATTCGAAGAGAATGGATGTAAATAATCTTCGCCGAACCCATTTGGATTAAGAGTTTTGATAAAACCCCTTAAATTCATAATTCAAAGAAAAGATCTTAAATAAAACCTATATTAATGTCTCTCGTCTCTACTGTTTTCCTCCTGTTTTTATTCTATAAATTTGATGCTATCTGTTTTAAGAAACCAATTTTTTTTTTCTCTTTGCATTATTGACTTTTGAATACCTTTCAATGTGTTTTCCCCAAAAGACTGATTTGTCGCCTTATTTTCCTTTGATAATCCGATTAAAATTCTTTGATTCAATAAACATAGTTTTGTTTTTTCCTTTCTATTCTTCGATTTTCCGTTTAAACTTCTGAATTTCTTTTGAAAATATTTATTTCACTTTTTCTTAATTAACTACAGCATTCATGTCAAATTCAAAGAACCTTAGTAATTTAATCTTACCAGTTGTTTTTGTAAGTTTTGCTTACATTATGATGTTTATTAGAATTTCATAATTATTTTTCTTAAACTCTATAGAAACTTGACCTGAAAGACTTGGAAATATACTTTTACAACATTAAGCTAATTTCTAAGATTTCCGGGTTCAATTCCCGGAGGTCGTCGGAGATTTCTCCACTGTTATTTCTCCTCTAGACGGCCCACAAGGTTCACTTCCCCTCTATCAAATTGGTATCAGTTTTCTTATTCGGCGGTTAAAAGCGAGCGGGCGACGGCCTGGCAATCAGATGTCAACTAATCTGATTGGTCGAGAATCGCTCGGAGCCTAAACTTCCCGCGCACCCAAGGACCTGCATGGCCTGTTCGGTACAGATTTGTTTTTGTTTTTTTTTGTTTTTTTTAATATGTAAGATTTCTGTATTTTAGTTTGTCTTTCAATAATTCTAGTTTTAGGATCAAAACATAAGTTAATGAAAGCATTTTTAAGATAAAAAATATTTTCCTTTATATTAAGATAATAAAACTTACTAGAAAAAACGAAATTTGGGATAAAAATAAATACTTCTTGGTTTAATGTTTATTACTTTTTACAATTTGCCCCAATTTTGCATCATTGGAGTGAATCTAAGTAAGTGGCTAGTGAATGAACACATTGGATCGAGGCTATTGAATTTGTTTTTAACATGATCGATTCAAATTTTGTCCAGTTGTTTCTCATCGTATGGAGTGGCCTGAAGTTTGCTTTAACCTTCGGGCAGAGGTATCATTCATGGGCTCCGACTTGTGCTTTGGTTTTTAGGAGGGCGTTACGTAAAGTCTTAAGAAATCTACTTAGCTTCTCCTTGCAGTGCTTCTCAACCTTTTTTTGCTTCATAGCATATTTTACATTTGCAAAAATACCGAAGCACATTATACTTTTTTGTTGCTGTTATTGTTAAAATAAAATCGTTTGAAAAATACCTCGATTTACAAATCATTGTAACAGTCTTACTTTTATACATTTAAAAATACCTGAAATATTTAAGTCGAATTGAAGTGATTTAATATTTTATTAGCCTTAATTGTTAGAACGAAAGAGAATGTACTTCGTATTTCTCTCTGCCCACATTATTTGAAATTTAGATTTGACTCTAAGACACGAGCATGTGTGAAGCTAAATGTTGTTAACTGATGCACTCGAGGCAAACCAAAAGTACATCACTGTTCCGCCACAGAGGTCACTCAAACTAGATAACTTTAGAAATAACGAATTACTTTTTATTGTAAGCAGGAAATTAAGCTTTCCAATTTAAAGATAGAATTCTGACAAATGTAGCTTAGATACTTATTTTGGCTGGTGAAAGTTTTAGACTTCTGAAAGACCCTGTTTGTCTGTCTGTGGGCACATATCCCACAATGCTTCGCAATGGCTTGTGTTAGCTCAGTTGTAGGTGGCCTGAATGTTGAATGTTGTAGGTTGCCTGTTACCTCAGTTGGTTAGAGCGTAGTGCTAATCACGCGAAGGTCGTTGGTTCGATCCTTTCATCAACTTAAGTTTTTTTTAAATCATTATTAGGAATTCAGTGTATAACAAGGTTTGAGTTAAGAATGACGATTATTCCATATAAATAGGGGTGGGTAAGATAGCATGGGGTCGCAAACAGACTCGCGCGAGCATTTTCTAGACCACCCCGGCGCAGTCTATTCTAAAGTAAAGGTGACTCAGAAGCGGTTGCGAAGCACTGTGATTGGTTTACTAATCAGTATCCCTATCTTTTTTGATCCTGGTAATTAGCTGTCCATATTATAGAAGAAAGACCAAAGGATAGTTGTTATAAAAGACTTCGTGTTACAGATATTTTTCTATTATTTCTTCAAACGTAATATTGATACAAAGAAGCAGGTTCTTATATTTACTCTATCCTTTTTATGAAAAAAAAATCAATGTACGTCATCTGAAGATGCATTAAAAAAACTCAATTTATTCAATTTATAAAATGTATAAAATAAAACTATTAAAATTTTATTAAAAAAGTAATATTGTTACCGTTCGATTTGGTCACTCCCCCGCGTCCAGAATCGCCTCGTCCAACCCGGCTCCCCTGTTCGAAGTTAACCAGTCCGGAGGTTGGAACGAGGCAGCTGACGGCCTTAAAACAAGCAGCAGAGCTGTGGAAAGTCAGTCAGTCGGGTGGCAGAGGCCACAACAGGTTCTCCAGTCTCGGAGAAATTAGAAGGAAGTCTGACAGTTGGTCGGGTGGCAGGAGCCACAACACTATCTCCAGTCCCGAAGATAGGAGGAGTACGTCTTGCAGTCAGTCGGGTGGCGAAGGCCACAGAACAGACTCCGGTCCCGGAGAAAGGAGGGAATCGTTTGATAATTCAACTGTGGGCAATCGCCCAGCTAGGAAGATCTCCATTTGGAGCAGGTCGTTCAAGAACAGGTCGTGGACGGAAGATCTGGAAAAAGGTAGCTACTCGAAGCTAGAGGGAAGTTACAGTTTGGTGGATCCCAGCCACTAGAGGATCTCCGGCCAGGAGATAGAAGAGAAGCAGAAGAGGTTCGTAAGGCAACCGACCTCGAGTGAAGTCTGTTAGAATCCGGAGGTGA
>JAFIDM010006943.1:3579050-3637326 GCA_023159025.1 Thereuonema tuberculata
AATATCTTAACAAATTGTTTTCTTATTCTTGATTTATATTTTTGATTTATATTACATGAAATTTTATCATTGCTATTTTGAGTTACAAACTTTTCCTATAATTAAAGAAGTAAATCTATTAAATATTCACCGCACTTTAGCAGTTTTTGAGTTTAGAGTAGAAGGGGAGTCAGAATCAGTATTAAACTACACTATAAAGAAACTTTATTCGTGCTCAGAAGAACGTCCCACTAAGACTTTGATTCTTAATGTGCTAGAGAATTAATCCTGTTGGTTTGTGACCATTGGAAAGCGAAGCTAATGGTTGATGTTATTCAGTGTTATGAATATTGCCAATATAGCAGTGGGCTCATATTCGCTAATCCCCTCCGGTAATAACGGATATCCGCCCAACTGGAGAGAAGCATTATTACTCACCTGGACTGTTTATCGGAAATAGATCTAATATCTAATAGAAAAGTACAAAGTAGATTTTTGCAACTAACGAACCCAGAACTTAATATTCTGCAATTTGTTGATTTTCTAAAAAAAAAAAAAAAGTTGCTAATTGAATTTGAAAGTAAATGACTTACCTGGATTTCTTTACTTCATATCTGTGTAATAATACTGATAAAACTTTAGGATAATATTAGGAAAACATTTCATAATCATGCGTTTGATTTTCAATAAGTGGTCCTCTTTTGAAAATCCTTATGAATAGAATATACTAGAAGAAACCTCATGATTTACAAAAAAAAAGGAAACAGTATTTAAAATTATTTCCTTCAGATATTAATATTATAAGCTCCGTGATATTAGTCCTAATTAAGGCCCAAAACTCTTTCAATGAAAAGATGGGAAGTTGCATTATTTGTTTCTGTGATGATTGCTGACAGAGGACGCAGTGCCAATGAAAGATGATTTCCGAATAATGCAGGGAGAATGTTGTTTTAGTTTCAAAACAAATATGAGAATATAAACCGAATTCCAATAGATGTATGTTACAGCCTTCTAATCTTGAGGAAAACTTATCGATTTGGGATTTCAATTTTAGGTATTTCCAGCAAAAATTCGTAATGGCGTCTCTCTGAAATTACTTACAAATGATTTTAGTTGAAAATTTTGTTTTTTGCTGGAAGCGATTTATGATAAATCAAAGAACACAAGTAGTCAGACTAGTTTTTAAGGTAGGTTAGTTCGCCACCACTACGATCTGGAGGGAATTCTGTTATGCCCTAAAAGATTTAGGGGCAGATACACTTGGATCCGGAAATCGTTGCTTGCGCATGCGGCCTTCGACATTAATCTCGTGTTGCATAGAAGCCTTTTTGTTTATCATCGATTTTGTGCACGCTCTTTGGATAAAATTCTGATAGCGGATTTCGTAGACAAAGTCAGGAATCATTAAAATTAAGCTCGTATTGATGAGTATTAATTGAATCTCTCTGTAGACTTGTTCTTTTGGAATTTTCTTGAAATGACAGTAAAGTTAGAAATAAGCGATTATTATCTTTGAAATCAAATTAGAGATTCAACAATATCGTGAAGTCCTGGATATTAATAAATCTGAAAATTAATGTTATTAATTTTTATAAATAAATTTGTTTTGTTAAATTCATAGTTTCATGTTAATAACAATATTTGAAACATTTTTCTTGTAAGTGAAAACTTAATGATTATATTACAATTAAGTTATTAATTTAATATTTTTATCGACAATATCAATGATTAATTTTTTTTTTATGTCACCTATTTTTTGACTATTATACTTATCCCACTTAACTTGGTTAAAAAGTTTATATATAATATTACCGTTTAAACGGTATCCAAAATTGTTTTTTATTTTTTTATCATTTATTGAAATAAGCCAATTGTTTCTAGTTATACTGTTTTTATTATTATTTTTTTCATTTTTTATTATAAAAAAATTTTTTAAAATTGTTTTATAAGTATACTTCTCATCAATAGTTAATATTTTAAATTTTTTCCTTATATCATTTTTTTCTTCAATTCTTTTTGTATTGAAATTATAAAAGATATTTCTTAATATTTTAAAACATGTTTTATTAATATTTTCCATTTGTTTTTTATTAATAAAAATCCAACTGTCCAGTCCATAATCCAGAACAGAGTCCACAAGGGACTTATATATTATAATTTTTTGTTTTAACGGAATAATATTCTTAATGTTGTAGAACAGATAGGTTAAGGAGTTTAATTTATTTATTACATAATGATAATGAGTAATCCAATAGGTGACATAAAAAAAAAATTAATCATTGATATTGTCGATAAAAATATTAAATTAATAACTTAATTAATTTTTTTTTTTTAAATTTGAGTGGGATATTGTTTCTTAGATTAAACTCTCAGAACCTATATCACAGGTGTACAGTATTATAAGTACACCTACATAGGTCTGATAAACATTAAAAAAAAAAAAAAAAAAAAAAAAAACCGTAAAAAGAATATCACTTTTTAAAAAGAAAAATTTCAGTATGGCCAACAAAATAGTACTGAGCTGCGACACGCCTTTATTCATGGGCATCCGATATGCCGGTCGAATGCTTACACGTGAATAAAATGTAGAGTCTACGCCATTACATTTAACTATAGCAATGGTATGAATGTTGGAAGAAAAGTCATTTATTGTTGAACATTATTTTCGTTCATACGGATTGGTAGAGCAAATGGTTCCAGCCTTCAACATCCTTGGAAGCAGTTTGTCGTCGTTTCCATGGGCGTGTCCCAACCAATAGTGTCATCATTATTGAATCGAGAGGTTCCGACGAAGTTCTACTGTAACGCAAAGGGCATTTGGGAGAGACCCACGAACTGAACATGTGTTACAGTTTTCGAAACGCAGTGAACGACGAACAAAACTTGGATTTCTTAAAACTGTTGACGGTCGCTACAGACAATCCATCCTTTTCGTTCTTCACTGGGACATATTAACTGTGTCAGGCCAAAAAAGCGTTCCATTCTGTTTTTCAATCTTAAAAGCACCTAGAATATTTGTTAATACTTTGTTACAAATTTAAACGACAGTAATCTACTACTACATCTGTTTAATTTAATGCTAATTAAATAGGCTTTGAATTTTGTTTGTGGAATTATCTGATGGTTTCTACAATAAGACGAATTTTGAAAATTTCTGTTCATTCATTAGAAAGAAATCGAAATTTTTTCCAAGAGAAGATTTAGATTGAGTAAATACAGATGAAAGATTGTAAATGTTGAAACCAGAATTTGTTTTACAGTATTTTATTATATTACGGTAACAAGCAAATTTGAAAGTTGTTTTTATTATTATTATTATTTTTATTTTTCCCTTAAAAAAAAAAAATCTCGCAAAAAAAAATTAAAAAATAAGTAAAAAATATCGTCTTATCACATACAATGTTATTATTCAAACTGATACTATTAAATTTTATTTATACACTTGAAAAAGAAATGACGAAAAATTACCTTGTAGCAATTACGCTTTTGTAGTAAATACGCTTTATAGTAATGTATAGTAGTATTTGAAATATGGTATCTTAAATAGTAGATGTATTAGTTGGAAATATTTGTCTTTCCAATAACAAGAGAGCGCTTGGCGGGTTGGAGGTAGCGGGCTCGATTTTTCCACGCTCCATTCTCCTCCAAATGGGTCCTAGAGCCTACCCAGCCCTCTGTAGAATGGATAGCGGGTTTCTTTCCAGGGAGTTAAAGGCGGGCGGGCGTTGGGCTGATCTCCCGACCTCAACCTAGTCCCGTTGATCATGAAACGCTGGGAGCCTTACCTCCCACGAACTCTTGGGCCTGCATAGGCCTGTTGTGCATACTCCAGTTCTTAATAATTATGCTAGAATACATCTTGGGCTTTCTTAATGAGAACTAAAAATTTCATTTCAATATTTCAATTCAATATTTTTTGAAATGAACGACATTTGCGATTGTTCCCGTCAGAAACATTAAAAGCTTATGGAGATAATATGGTCCCTTTTAAATTTATTTACTGATTTATTTTTGGGTGCTTTTCCTAAATTAATTACGATATTTTTGTAACAATGATTAAAATAGAAGAAAATTTATTTGAAATACACATGTGAAATTAAATGAAATCATTTTTTCATCTATTATTATTTTTAGTTTGAATCAACTTTTTAAATTGACAATAATTATTGGTGAATAATGTTTTCTTTTAAAGATACTAGCAAAATACTCGTTCTTCGTACCGGTTACAAGGATGTGAATGAGAAACAAATTGAAATTGTGAGATCACTTCAAAAACTTTTCCAGTTGGTACAAATACGTGGTAGGTACAAAGTAATGTTATATTTGAATTTTATAACTTATATTTCTAGATATGGAATTAGTCGCGATCGGAGAATGTTTCTCCCCTTTCTCTTCTCCTCTATCACTTCAAATATTTCCCAGGTCGTAAAAAATCATATCGTATTAAATCTATTTATCTATCCTACAAACCAGAAATACCCTTCAACAATGTTTCCCCACCGACCTCCCATTTACATCCCATAGTTCTAATTTTTGCCTCCAGGTTAAACTGTGGCTTTATTATGCACAACAATATTTTTGTAGTTCCAGTTGTCGCCTCCAGGTGCATACGTGGCGCTTTTAAGAAAGTAAGTTCCCCGTTTATATCCCCGGGACATAAGTCCCCCCCCCCCCGTTTACACCTCTGTTTTCGACGAATATCGAAAATTCGTCGAATACGGTTTTGTTTGTTTTTTGTTTTTGACAAAGAATACTCAAGTGAAATTTCTAGCTGAAACCATTTCCGAGATATGCATAACCTTCAAGATACTTCATCCCCCTCTCCCGTTTACACCCCTTAGGGGAGGTATTTTTAAAAATCGTTTCTTAGTGAGAGCCTACGTCAAAACCCATTCCGAAAATTTGAAGTTCCTAGGTTCAGCTGTGGAATGCGGTATTCGCTGTGCGTTGATGAGTGAGTAATTGGTTTTGACTTTTATAGGTATAGATAAAACACTTCCATATTTTGATGATTTCTGAAAATTTTATTTAAAATAAGTCTTAAGTAGAAATTGAAAATACGAAACAAAGAATAAATAACACTTATTTATGATTTTGTATTTGCAGATGAGCTATGGAGTAATATCCTAGTGGTAACACATTTTCATAAATAGAGAGAAATTGTTTTTTTATCTGTTTCTTTAATGAAGATATTTACAGAATTTTGATTTGTCTTTTTAATTTTGTTTTCTTTTAATGTCAAACAAGAAAACTAGCCTGAAACAATTGAAGGAATGGTTTGAATTCAGTCTGGGATTTGATTGGATCAGACTGAAATAGGTCGATGGCATCAAAGTGATAGATGGATTCGGTCAAGAGAAAAGCATTGATCGTCTTTCCAGAATCTTCTGTAGAATGAGAAGCAGTGGTGGTTGAACAAATAGAAAAAATCCTTTTGTTTATTGCATGGCATCGTTCAAAGCTGAACTTATTATGAAAACCGTTTGTATTCCACTCTGATAAAGGAAATAAAACAGATTTGGATTACTACGTCTTAGATGCACACCAGTCTTTCCTGTTTTCTGCTTTTATAAAAAGAAAAAGAAAAATATAAAAATTAGAACTTAAATTTTAAAAATAGAACAATTTTTAAATCATATAATCATTATAAGCTCAAATTATTTTCTATGAAATTACAGCATATTTAAGAATAAGGAAGTTAAATATATCTTACATATAAACTTATTTCCTTTTCAGCTCCCTAAGTCATTCTCTTAAAACATTGCCTAAGTTAAAAACTTTCAAAAGAAAAACAAACAAATAATAAAAAAAAGCTTATTTTGAAACTGTGTAGGAAACTTCATAAGTTTTGTCCCTGTAGCAGTTGAAGTTTCGAAGTTTTGAAATATATGCGTCCCCCGCCTTTCGAATTCCATGTTTGGACGATCTGCTCTTTGGACCAATTTAATTCTAACAGAACCTCGACGTTCAACGGCTAGTCTCTTCTGTCGACCTATTTCGTCATCTTCCAGATGACCACCGGCATCATCGTCTCCTGACCCAAGAATCAAAACATTTAAAGATAAGCTTTTGTTCGTTTTACTTCAGTACTTTGAGTACATCTAGTTTCTTATTTAACTTTCGCAAGTGACATAGTGCGTTATTTGAAAACATTGAAAGATTCCATTATGCTTCTAAGAATTTAGAGTTTGTTTTTAATTAAAATCTTTTAGCTTATATAAGAGTTTTCGTAGATCAGTAACTATTTATAAGCTAAGAAATCAAATAAAAGGAATTAGTCAAGCTGTTTTCTAGAAGATTGAAATTTAATTAAAATCCTTGAGTTCTTATTTCCGTTCTTGGAGATTTTTTTAAGGTTGAAAAGTCATCGTCTGAAACTTCTTTGAAATGATTTGTTTGTCTGTGTTTTGATAAAACTCAAACAAAACCAATTCTGACATTTAAGATTAATTTCAAATCGTTGCTTCGGCTAGAAGTTCTTTCTCTTCGCTGAATCCGTTTTATTGAGGCTTTGTCATTGAAACTGTCAGGATGTCCTGCACGTCAATTTGGTTGTTTAAAATTCAGATTCTTTATTGGACCAAGAGAAATGGAATATTGGATGGCCTGTGTCTCAAAGTACTTTCCCATAAATAATGAGTTTTGTGGTGAATTGAAGAAACAGATACACTTCAGAGGCAGAATAAAGCATTTCGTTAAATTGACGAAGCGAAAAAGTCCGTAAGTTGACTATTTGACAGTGCAGAGAATTCGATGACAGAATCACAAGGAACTTTTTTATTTTTTATTTTCTATTAGCCAATTTTATTATCAAAAACCTAGATATTTCTATAGATAGGACAAATATTAATTAATAAAACGGTATTGTTCTTTATACTCTGTTTACTAGATACATTCAGGAAATTGTTATAAAGAAAAAGATTGTCTATTTAGTAGTTCGAAATTCCTCCTAATACGAAACCTCTTCAGAAATAATAAAATGATATAAACAGTGCATAACCGCATAAGGAAAAATTAAGTATGTATAATTTTATGTAACGGTGATTCATTATTTAAAATGAATAATTTAACATGCGTAAAAAGTTCAAAAAAGTTCGTAGTTCCAGCCACAGCATGTAATATATTAAAAGAGAATTAAAACTTAAAATTGAAATAAAAACTAAAACATGCTAAAATAGTCCAAACCAGTTGCGGCTTATTAATAATATAACTAAGATATACTCTAGAAATACTTTAGTACAAATGTTCACATGCTATCGAGCTTCTATAATAAGTCAGTGAGAAGAATTAATAATAGAAATTTTTTAACGCTATCAATTAATTGAAACTACTGACATTCACATTTTTTAAACGTTATAGACCATGCTGCACAATGTGTGTTAAAATGTTTCAACTTCATAATAATATAGGTCGTAATTTACAGTTCTGAGATATACAAAACAAACATGTGCTCTATCCGACTGTATCATTCGTTGCATCATACCTGCAATAGGGATTTTACAGGAAATGTTTGAAATCGTTCAAATCATTTTTAATCACCCTGTATAATAGGAGTAGGAGAAATTTTATAGTTATTTGATTATTTTTTGGTTGATTTTATTTTGAAAAAAAAAATCAACAGTTTTTTTATTAACTTTATATTGAACGTTTTTATTAAAAAATAGAAACTCTAAATTACTTTTCTTTCAGATACAATTAAATGATTTTTTTTAAAAAAAATATCATTTTGTTAATGTAAATTAAAGATATATTATTACAAGAATTAATATTTGTATCAACAATATGATTTTGATCTAAGAATAATTATTTAAATCAAAAACATTTCCGGCTCATTTCAGTAAATTATAATTAAACAAGGTAGGAGTAGCAATCCCAGTAGCACTCGCATAACGCCCCACGGCTTCTGTATAGATTTGGAAGATCCCATTATAATAAAGATAAACCAATCATTGTAAGATTTATTTCAAAAAGAGAAAAGGAAAATTGGCTTCATATAACTCATTCTAGTTGAATTCAATAGAAAAAAGGAAGAAATAATTTTTTATAATATACCAGATTTTAATTAAAATAATATTTAACGTTTTTAAAGCTTTTTACTTGACAAGGAAGCGCAGGTCGCTTGGAAAGTGCTTGTATTTTCAATATCTATAACTTATTTTATCCGTAATTGCGTGGTGGCCTGCATTTTTACTTCTGCACCACATTTTAATAAAATTTATAAATGAAGATCAAATTCTAGAGGAGACCTATAACTAGAGAATCACACAAGCTAGAAACGAGATCTCAACGGCTATAAATTAGTCTAGGCATCACCTTTTTAACGAGGTATAGCTCATGTTGCCTTTATCAAATGTCGTTCCTGAGATATGAATTTCTGACCTCGGTCGGACAGACAGAGCAGGGATGTAACGCTTCTCCTGCTATGAGCTATGCTCGGTATAGAAGTCTAAAATGGAAGAATTATCTCGCATTTCAATTTTAACAGACGTATTTTCCGTAATTTTAATTGTCTTATCATTTCAAAAGTTATATGCCATTTAAATCCATTTAGGAATACTGAAATTGAAGTAGAAATTTACTGCAAATTTACATAACATTCCTTATATTTTTCTTATATAATTTTCTTTGATTGAGTTGGTTTCTTTTTTAAAATATTGGCGTTTTTCATTTAAAATAAAAATCTGAAAATAACTTATTTGGAGTGTTGTAATCGGGTTTTAATTCGAGGTCAGTCGCAGTTTTTGTTTGATGAATTTATTCGGAGTTGATTGGAGTAATTAGATTGACTTTGAAGCTTAATTGTTTCCCGCTCGAGGACAAAGTTTGTCTTCTTTGTCTCATTTCTATTTCATGTTCTTGGTCGATTGAGATTCAATAAAGCTTCCAAGTTAAGTTTGATATGATGGGAAATTTATTTTAGTCCCACTAAACTTGCATAATTGATAATGGTTCCCCAATGGGTCCATCTTAAATAAACCACAGCACTTGGTACAATCCCATCAGAACATTGTAAGTTATTCATTCAGTAAAGGAAGACGAACTCTTTGGAATGAAGTGAACAGAGCATTGCCATCAACACACTGCAATGACAAATCAGAAGTGCATCGGTTTTATTTATGAAGTTCACTTAAGCTTAAAATAGAAGTCAGTCCATTTATTGATGAGATACGATTACAGCCTTAAAGAATAAATCAATGATCAACAAATAAAATATCATTTTTGAAGGGTTCGAAACGCTTGTGTTGGCTTAGTTTATTGAAATCTGTAAGAAACTGCAGAGTTTCTGCTCTATAGTTTACTACAAATAACATCTTGCAACACTGTCAAATGATCGCTTCAACAGTCAAGCAAAATTATTCACTTAAAATCTTTCCGTTTCCATCTTCAGTGATTTCGTGTCTTATCTGACGTCATCCATGCGGTGTAGTTTTCTTATTTTTCAAATAATATTCGCATCTCTCCAAAGAAGGGGATACTTTTCCAAATTAACATCGCTAAAGGTAACCTAAAGTGGCAAAATTGTGACAAAAGGTTGTACATTAAAAACTGTTGTTTGTTCCAGATTTGAGGTGCAATTTATATTCATCCGGAGGATTGAAGAAACGGGATTCAGTATAAAGTTTAAAAAAAAAAACTAAGTAACTATAAATTTTGGCAAAAAGTTTAATAAAAAAAGGTAGAAAGCAGAATGCTGTTCCGGTATAGCCTTGTGGTCTAAGCGGTGGCCTTCCTTGAGGTGGATGTACCGAAACCTGGATTCGAACATTCAATATTTCTATTCCGAGGCCAGCAGGGATGTTATCGTTTCCTATGTCTTCATTTTCTCGTCCGGCTTGAAGTCATTCCATAATGGTTTTCTGAGGAAAACCCGGAAAACCACCTCAGTATCTGTTCCGAAAACCGGGCATTAAATATGAAATGTATCTCTCAATCCACCTGATCAGTGGGGGAGATTAGAGTAATACATAGAAGACCTAAAGCCACAAATGGCTATACGAAGGGGTAAAGAAGAAAGGAGAATAAGCTTAAGATAAAAGAAATATGTGGAAACCAGGCATTTACTATTCCATAAAAGATGAATGAAATGTCTGTTAGGCTTCTGGAGATAAAATGGAAGAGTTACAGAAAAGAAACTCAATCTGCTGTGAATCTTCAGACAAGATTCACAATATGTGAAATAATATATTAGCCATGTCATAAAGGAAGACAAACGAGATTATCATTTAACACTTCACATAAACAAGAGAAAACAATAAATATGGGGAAGAACATATATATTTGGAAGAACATGACAGTGAGGATTACTATAGAATAAAACATTGGAAGAGAATTTAAGCAAGGATAAACCTATAGAAACAGATAAAGAAGAGATTCAACTGAATATATCAGAAAAGTAAAGTTGAGAAAAGAGACTAACTTGGCTACAAGAATAGGAATGTGAAGATTTTTATGAATATCATTTAACACAGAAAATTAATCAAGAACTAAGAAAGAGCATTAAAAACTTCTTTCTCCACTACCTGATAGAAACAAACAAGCAATGGAGAAAGAAGTGAACTCACGAGAAACACTCGACATCGACAATATTAGAAAGGCCGAAATTTTGAGAGCAGATGGGTTTTTCAGAATAAATATAAAGTGAGGTTAGTCGTAAAAGGATTTCAAAGCACAATCAAGATAATTTAGAATTCGATTAAGTGGACTCTAAGACAACTTTTCTACACGGGACTTTGAAAGAAAAAATGTATTTGAACAGAAGATTTGAATATTTATGGTACTAAGGAGTTCCCGGTGTTGGAATGAAGGATTCTTAATTTCCTGATGAAGAATGGTTTTCAATGTTCACTTTACAATATGTGTGTGTATATGAAATTCAGTTAAAGTGGTATAAAGTTATGTGTTCGCGTATCTCGATGATATACTGTTAATGTTAAATAACAAAAAATAAAGGTATTGTATGTTTCGAGATGGTTTCTTTAGGTAGTACATACGACTAGAAATTGAAAGAAAACGAGAACCAGGTGTACTAAAAGTGGATCAGAAAGCATATATTTCAAGTGTTTGCAAAGTTCGGCATGATGGATTGCAAAAATAAAAATAAAATAACCTCCAAATAGCGAAGTGCATTTTCTATTTAACGAACTTTTTCGTGGTATCTATTTTTTTTTCTCCTTGAAATGTTTTTATTATTAATAAAATTATTAATAAAATTTCCTTAGAGGAAATGAAAGAAATGTGAATACAGCTGAGGAAAAAAGAAGAAATTAACAATGATGTGCTGATTGATGATTATCTTTCACTTGATTTTGAAGTTGAGACCTCGGAAACACTAATTAAAACACTAAAAGCACTGAATCAGATATTTTGGACTGTGTGAAAAATAAAAACAATATAACTATGAATTGCGATGAAGATGAAGATGATGAAAATGGAAATGATCATAATGCAAAAATCAAATAACCTTCGTTTAATAATTTTTATTATTTATGTATTTTAAATCTGTTTTTTTTATAGTTTAAAGTAATTTTAAAGGTGAATCTCTATTTAACGAATTTTCCATATAACGAACTTTTTTTTGGGATTTTGCCACTTCGTTAAATAGAGGTTCGACTGAAATTATAATCCAAACAGAAAACTACATCGCTGTCCACAGCTGAATATGTTGCTCTTAATATTCTTGTGTCAGTAGCTATAAGACTTAAAAGATTTGCTTAATGATTTTAAACTTAATTGTAACTATATTTTGGTATTAGAAGAGAATCAAAGCTGCATAGATTTGGTCAAGAATAGAGAAAATAACGCTGTGCTATATTGACATTAAACATCATTTTAGGTGATATTTTGTTAAGGTATATAAAGTCTTCAGTACAAAAAACATATTTTAACTGAACTCTTATGTAAGGAATCTTTTAATAAGTTTAGAATTGGTGTTAATATATGTTATATATATATATATATATATATATATAATATACACATTAGAAAAGAAGTTTTTTTGTTAAATGAATATAATGCGGGGGAGTTTTAAGTAATGATACTGATGGGATCATAATACTGATGAGTTGGCATCATGATGTAATGTTAATAGTCACTGGCAATGTTGTTATTGTAAGCTGAGCCACGTGAGCATCAAATGTAATGTCTTTATGTAATTCTTTACATTTCGTAAAAGAGTATGTATCTTCCTTAAAGAATCGATGTCTTTTATCAGAACATCTTAGAACTATCTGAAACTCTGAAATAAACACACAATATTTACTTCAAACAAATTGGGAAGAAATTGTTCGTTGCAAGAGAATTCATTTCAATCCTTAAAATGATTCTTGACGAAAGTCACCGCAAAAATATAAGAACGAAATATTCATCAAGAGCTTTGAGAAGGCAATAAAAGGAATGATTGATATTAAACCAACTGATTGAGTATTGATTGGCGAGTTAAGAGAATTGAAAGTGAGGATTATTTGTTAAACGAGGAAAAAATGAAAATCGAACTGACTTTCTTAATCAGCCTAACAGTTAAGAAAGTAAGAAACTTTATGACCCTCAACCTTTGATTGTGGATCCCCATAGCCTTCACTGGTCCTGATCGCCTGCCTGTGGTTACTCATGCCTTATGAAGGGAGGATCTTCACAGCTGCAATTTGATTTCTTCACTCACTAAAGTTGAGAAAAGCAAAGAGATAGCTGCTAATATCATACACTCAACTTTAGATAATTCTATATAATTATAGAACTCTCTTCAATATATAACTGATGATCTTTTTTTATTCTTCAAAAAAGTAATTTTGGTTCATAACATTCTCAGATTTGTGACCTCAAAAAACTAAACATGTAGAATTTTAAATAGTAATAATAATAAAATTAAAAATAACAAATAATATTTATTATAAAGTTTTTCTTAATGATCTTAATATTGGAATCCTATAGTTGTCCATACTGAAGAGGAAGAAATAAAAAACAAAGTAAGAAAACATCTTAGAACTGAAAAGGAATATTATTGGGAAATTAAAAGAATTTAGGAAAAATTGTGATAATGCTGAAAATAAAAGAAAAGCAAAATCGTACGAATTTTATTACCATTTTGTCTAGAAATAGAAATGTTAATTAAGTTAAAGGGTTTGACGTAGAGATACTGTGACCTTTATTGGCAGTGAAGTTGACAGAAGCAGATAACATAGGTTGAAAGCCCCGAGGAATCAAATTAGCAGCATAAGAAGCTTCTGGAAGCAAACACACAACAAAGAAAAACAACAACAACGCTGAACGGAAGTGAAATTCAGAAGCAATTCATAATTATAATTATCTGAAATTAGAAAATTTTTCATGAGTTAAAATTCAACGTATGCAAGAGTATCACAATAATAGGAGTCACCGATGGTTTCATTGTTTCTATAAATCTTTTTAAGCATTCATTTGTGGGTCGGCGACTCATGTTGTAGAAAACTTTCATTGAAAATAGTTTGAAAAATATAAAAAAAATTAGGGGAGGTGAAGAATAGACCATTTGATAAGACTAACAAAAAAACAAAACTAAACAATTTCAATCACGTCAACGGGAATCTGGGACAGCCATTTCGTCCTTATTAGGACTCATCAGCCAGATTTACCCATATTGATGATCAACTCGAAAGCGTGAACGGTAATTGAGATCGTTTTCGCTTCCCGGAGTGGGATCTACACAAATAAGCAGCAATAATTAAATCACTGCACTAAATGGCAATTCATAAGACACAGATCTTAGTAAAGAGAGTTTTGCATTTATAATTTACCAAATATTTACATCGCAAAATTACTGACTTAAAATAAATTTTGACAAAGTTTTCATCGAGATGAGGATATTAAAGAATGACAAAAATCACAATTACATTTACTGTAAACATTATCCAGAAAAAAATGGCAGAATAGCAGAATTTATTTTTTAAGGAAATAAAAAGAACTGAATTTTTCGAAGGAGGACAGTAACCAAGAAATAAATAGAAAATGAAGAGTATTTGTTTTTTCATTCCTATGGTTTAATAATGGATGGGATTTTTTTTGAAGCACATAAATTTACTTTACTTATTTACAGGATAATAGAGTTAAAGAGATAATGTTAAAGAGATTATATAATTTATTATATATAATGAGATAGTCATGATATGAAATCCAAAACACCTTAGTAATTGTAGATAGTAGTAATAACTTAGTATTTCATTCAGTCTAATTTCTCGAAACTGTTAGTCATCTATTGTAATAATCATGAATAGTTAACAAACATTCATATTTACAGGTTTATTATAAGACATTTTCAGACTGTTTTGCAGACTAAAAAATTCTAATCACTCTATTCATTAAAATCTTGTAAATACGGTAATTTAAAAAAAAAATCCATGAATATCAAAAGAGAAGTTTTTAAATTCAAGATCTAACTTTATCTTGATGCTTGTAGATCCATTTGAAGAGCTAAACAAGAGTTTTAGCTCATTAAACAAGATTTTATGGCAAGAGTTGGTTAAAACAAGAGTTTTAGAACATAAAGCTCTTAAATGTCTCTTAAAAAAAAGTCAATCTCTGTCTACACCAAGCTTCATAGTTTTTACACTTTTGATTAAGTTCTACTGATGATACTTTGATCTTATAAACAACTCAAAAAATAATTCGTTGATTGACTGTAGTTCACTTTTGTTGCTGTGAGTTTAGTTATAGGCTTACTTTGTTGGCTGTTTTATGTAAGTGACAATATTTTTGTCTTTATTTATCCCTATGTAACCTACAGATTATATTTTACATTTAAAGTATAACTGCAGGGAACTGATTAAGTCATTTGTAACACCTATATTGTTTAAGGGCCAAGATTATTTTTTAGGAAAAGGTAATTGAAGCTTTACAACAGGTTAGATATAATCTTATGATAGTTGTATTGCTATTTATTTAGATATAAGAATGTAGAATGAAATTTTTACGGAAAACTTAAAACACTAAATATTTTTTTTAAAAAAAGCAAATCAGTTGTAGAATAAGATTTCTTAGTTTTAAACCTGAACTAAAAACAAGCTGAATGAAAGAGAGAAATCTGTTTACAAGAAAGAAATCTTTTCAATTACTTCAAATTTTCTCTTAAAAAACAAGAGGCTGCTGCTTTTTTTTTTTTCTATTATTGACAGAAGACGATTTGCTGCACTGGAGAAACATTGGCCTAATTAAAAGACACTCTGAACGTTTTGTTTCTTAATTAAGAAAGAATAACAAGGAAAAGAAAGGTCTTTTGCGACCAAATCCCATTAACGTTGCTGAATAATAATTCGTGCGAATACGTCTTCGTTCCCACACAAATGAGACACCATTTAATGGAAATAAGACTTTAATTACGAAGTAAAACTATCCAGAATAAAAAACACAACAACCTTTATAATGAATCCGTTTGATGAATAGATTCATTTTCTTTGATGTTTAATCTTCCTAATTTGATTCCTAAACATCATTTGAGTAATTGGGGTCAAGGTCATCTAATTAATTTGGATGTAAAATAAAAAGATTTTAATTTTCTCTTTGTTTTGTAAGAAATTTAAATAAACGAAGATGTTTATTTTTTTAGTATTAGCCGACTAGTTTTTATTAAATTTTTATTGTGTCAGTAAGAACCTTCGTTCTACAAAAGAAATGGAAGAAAAACAGTTAATATTAAAATGAGAATAAAAGAAAGAAATTCTTTTTAATCAGAATTACTATTTTACAGAAACATCAAATTGTAAGACCAATTTTATTTTACCGAAATACGGTGAAATCTCTCGTAACCGTCACCCAATAAACCAGCAATACCAAAACATCGGCACTTTCCATGGTTTAAATTTAAATCCGAAATTTAAGATATTGGGCTTGCATTTTAGTAATACTACTGCATGTAAAGCCTAGTCGCATTAGCCTAGGGCACGCGACTCCTGAATGTATGTTTCACGTAATACTTCCTGCATCTCATTGGCTAAGAGAGATCACATGGGTTGTTTTGTATATTGCGCAGCCAGAACTCCCACCAACAAACTTAATTCATATATGTACGCTCTTAACCCAAGTGGTGTCGCTACAGATTACAAAACATGAACTGATAAGTTCTCGAAATCTATATATTCAATTATCCGGCGAAATCTCGTATCCGGAATCGGCGAAGTCCCGTTGTTGCCGATTAAGAGAGATTCTACTGTACATCTATTTTCAGGATCACCTATTGAAATAATTTAGATTGTTTATTAATAATGATAACTTACTGAATTAAGCATTGGTATTTATGATGACAGCAGCAATTTATAATATCAAAGGAATAGTGCAGTACAAAACAATGGACCAAAAAAACTTAACAAAATAAAGAATTTGAATTTCCTTTACAGGATTATAACAAAATTCTTTATGGTAAAGAATTTGATGATAAAAAGAAGACAATTATAGAAGGTGTCTGTATTCGGGTTTTAGATTCCATCAATAGATCTTACTGTGGATTACATTTTTCGACAGTCCATTATTTAAATCAGCGTTCGGCAACCTTTTGTTGTAAAAGGGCCAAATATTTTACGTGGGGATTAATGCGGGCCGCACTTGGGCCATATGTCATTATAGTATACTGAGTAACTACAGTATATGTGTACAAATATTTTAGTTTTAAAAATAAAATGCTAATTATATATTTTTACGACATTTATTGTACATAGTGCAAATGAAAATAAAAACAAATAAAATATCAACGATCCAAGACGCCTCGTGGGCCGCGGGTTGCCGACCGGTGATTTAAATAATAAACAACGTTCTATTCAGGGAGCTACATTATTGTAACAATTTCAGTTTTTGTTTATTTTCTTTTAAAATTGCTGTGCTTACGTATTCGTGTCTTCTTTTCTATTTTTGACATTTTGATTTTAAGTTTTTGGCTTGATAAAGAAGTAGCGTAAATGACTTTGAAAATTTGTTCCTTTGTACTGTGTTGTCTTTTGGGTGAAGTAAAGTTTAATTAATATTGTTAGTTATTACTGTAGTTGTAATATCAGGTTAATGATAATAGTAATAGATAAAATATGCTTGCTTAACGCTGCTATATTTTCTTTATTGTTGATTCTAATTTTATGTTTCTTTGTTTCCCGTAGTCTGGTCTGAAAACCTGATGATTGATATTTTCCAATTGAAGATTCGTTCTTTAAATCTAATGCTGCGATAAATGGTGAAAACTGAAAAATACCAATTACTTGAACGGCTCAGAGTTATACAATCAACGTAATCTAGATATTTCAGGTAAGCAATTACTTATTTCATATAATGTATAATAATGCTAATACAAATCTATAATAATTCTCTCACAAAATAATTTTAATATTCAAACAAACTTAAAGCACGATTCTTTTCTTTTTTAACTTTTAATATCTCGACGCAATGCGACAAAAAGAATAAATATAAAATTAAGAATTGTTTTTGATCTTCTATTATGAAAAATATTATCTTTCTTGATTACTTAATTCATATTTAACTTAAATCATGTAACTTGGTATTATTCAACTAAAACTTCCTGAAATCTCCTATTTCTTTCCTATCTGGAGATTCAATCCAGTTTAGAAACTTTATTACTTGAAAAGTTACTTGAAAAATCGAATGAATAAGTTTTTAATAATAAAAGGGATGGTATAGACGAAGAAATAAAAGAGCAGTCCACAGCCTCTCGTAGCTACATCCGAACCTCACCTACATGAGATGCAACCTATTTTACTGACGAGATTCTGAAAACCGTTCAACCGTATATAGAGGCAAGTCCCACCACTGTGATGGGATAGAAAATCCATCCTGGGGACTTTTTATTTCTCGCCCTTCGCTCTTACAATAAGCGGGGATTGCTCTTAACATGACAAGCCTGTGATCGGAATAGATTGTGAATATGAAACATCAACATGGAACGTAAGGGACATTATAAATGTACATACCGTAATTCTTCTTCATCACACTCCTTCTAGATATATAATTATTATTAATCATCATCTTCTCAATAACATAAAATAAATGTAAAATTAAAAATACATTTATTTACAAAGCGAATTTTTGAAGAGATATTTTCTTCTCTTCTTTTTCAAGCTACAATAATTCATAACCCAATATTTCCCATATGTAGTTTCCTCAAAATGAGATGAACTGAATTTTTTTCGCCCTCATAATGGACATTGTAAAATATTTGTAAAAAAAAAGGAAAATAATCCAGTTTCTTCATCTTTTATTTTTTCCCTGTAATGCTTTTTGTTTTATTTTCATATGTAATTGCCTCGATGCCGAAACCCTTTTGTCTTCTCGACGGGATCACCCTTAAGACAACTGGGATGTCAAAACTGTAATCAATACATACTGTTATAATATTTTTTATTGGCAATAAAATTATTTTTATATTATTACTATATTGTTATGAGATCCATCAACTCTTGTCACTTTTTCGTCAGGATTTTCCGATGTTCACACGAAATTCCAAGCTTTTATTATGATCAAACGTTTACTTTCTTTGATTCTGTTGGCGGCGAATTCCTTCCATATCGAAGTATCACCGCAGATCCAATTAGTACCACCGTGGAATAAGTCCACAACTTTACTTTTGGTTCAGGCTTTTTGAAAGCTTTTTTCACCAAGCTCACTAATTTGGCTCCTATCATGTCTGCATTTAGTATCCAATCGTGTTTTATCGTGATACTTACTGTTTTAATGAAACATTTTTTTTTTACTGATTACAAGTGAACTATTATGAACACCGTTGCAATTTTACTACCACATACTGTATGTAGCTGCTCTATACACCTTTTCATTAGCATCACTGAATCCATTGAGCTCCTCTACTTCTGCCGATAGCATACTTCCAACATCGAAGTATCTTCAAATTTTGAAGTATTCGTAACTCATCAATCCTTCTATTCCATTCTTGAAAGCTAACCCCTTCCAGTGATACATTCCAATGTATCTGCTCTCTTCATAAACTTTAAAATAATAATTCCAATCTAATCACATAGGGAGAAGTAAAAACCCATTGGATTGTATACTCTTGCCATTGTTTCAATTGCTGCTGTTTTCGTCGGAGATCGTCCCTTCAAAAATTCTCGTAACTCCATGCTATCGAATGAGTTCATCTTCAATATGATACCAACTTACTCCTAAAATCTTTAGTTTTTCATCTTTATATTGTACTTGAAACTTGTCCATACTTATTCTTCAATCGATTGTTGTAAATCTTAGTTGTTGGTAATTTGAAGCCTGCTTGTTTCATAATCTGTTTACCTTCTTCATATAACAATGTCCATCCTTTAATTCAGGACTTAACGATATCATCTACGTATAAGCTGTGAAACAGCTCAGTTGGCTTAGCCTTCTTTAGCTCAATATGATGTTTCAAACTAGCCCCAACAAGTAATGTTTAATTTGAACAATACTCTTATAATTCTATATTCTTTTGGCTTTGGCATAACTTTCCAATTCTGGTCCAGCCACAAAAACCTTGTTGCATTCCAATCTTTCTCAGCTGTTTCTATTTGCAAAAATGCTTTCTCCATGTTCTCTACCATTGCTAAAGAATAGCATCGAAATCTCATTAAAATTTACGGTTTTGGATATTCACAAGCGACATGTCCGTCCCATATCCAATTGAAACATTTTTCTTTTTCCATCCGTTTCCTGCTGGATATTGTCAGCTGCAAGCATAGTGTCTTGCTCGTTGAGATAATATCTTCGAATTCCATAATTCTGTTTATTTCTTCCTCTTTATGAACTTCAGAAACTGCAGTTTTTTATTTTATATTTTTAATAATTATATTCATTCACTTTAGAAAAGATGAACAATAGAGAAACTAAGACTTCTTTAATGGTCAATAAGCTTCTACTATTTGCAGCTTCATTTACTTCGTCTTTGAATTTTTTAATTGACCACTGATTCGCTCTTGTTGCTCTACTAATTGTAGCCATGTCTTTTAGTTTAACAACTCTAAAATTCATTCTTGATACAGTGCAGTTCACCAGTTATGCTTAATTTTTTCTCTTCTTAATCTTCTAAATCGACTCCTATAATTAATTTTCTTCTGAATCAATTCCACACCAGTCGTCACTAATACTGTATAAAGTTTGATTTTTAATTCTTGAAGCACAATTTTTAATTAGCACTAGTTTGCTCACTAAGATCAGCCTAACACGCCAATTCGAATGTCACAAATTCTTCCAAATTAATTTACTGTTCTGCTTACTTTTAATTCTCTTTCTCACATTCGCCTTCCATTCTCCTGGATTTCGGCAACGTAGAATCTCTATAGAATAAGTGATTCCACCTAGTTACAAGTATAACAACTAACTTTATTCTTCTGTTCGTGTTCATTCCAACTAAAAACACCTGCCGCCATCTTTTAACAATAGAAAAAAGTTATTATATACCTCTTCTACTAGTTTATATGGGACGCTTTTACTAATTTAACAATTTTAACAAATTTTATTGTTTCATGATGTTTGTTTTCTTTTAAATTATTCAATTGCTTACAGAATTTATTAAACACACTCGTATAAAAGGTTAGAAATTTTTACTTAAATGAAGATTGAATGTTTTTAGGGATAAATTTTTAAAAAAAGACGATGAATGTTTTGCTCTCTTTAAGTTTTTGATGTAAATATAAATCGCCATGAGAATATTCTTAAATTAAGAAATTTCCTCTATTATTTTATTTGGATATAAGTAATTTAAGTTATTAATTTAAGAATATTCAAGAAAGAAGACATTGATTACTTTTTCTATCTGAAGAAAACAAAGAAATACTCTTACAAAGTTTCTTCGTTCTTCTTATCTCTTTGAAGCTTTGAAATGGTCTTATGAATTATGAATGTCCCATTGGTGGTCGCCTCATTATGACTCTGGTCTAATGCCTCCCACTTTGTGAATAGAGCGGAAATCTTCTTTCAGGGAAGCCCGGGTGCAAAGGCTTCAAAATGGTGGATCCTAATTCAAATATCGACCTTTGAAACCTCATTTGGCAAGTGGTTCTTGGTACCAAGACTCTAAGCCATCAATAATAGAAACGAGCCTCCGTTTGCAGATAGTGTTCAATGAGTTGCAAGCCTTAAAAAAGACGGTGGAAAAGAAGGGTTTGGAAACGCAGATAGTTAAACTACAGAAATGACTTTGAGACGTAAGAAGTAGTTCTTCCGAGACTAAAAAAAGGTGACATCATTTGTTAGAAAGCTTAAGATAAACCCACCAAAAACTCTACCCAGTCAATTCAAAGGACGATATGTAATAAGATATTAAAAGAAATTGTTGGAATTCTTGATGTACCTTTTTAAAACATTTTAAAGCTATAAAAATATAACCAATTCTATCTGTTTTTTACTTTATTTACAAATAATTCAGTTTATTCTGGAGAAAAAGATTTGAATTTTATCTTTGGATTCTGAATGAATTGTTATCCATGAATCTTTTTCACTAAAACTTCTAAAGATTGTTTTGCTTTTAAAATTACACTTGTTTTTAATCTCCAAGGACTGTAAGTAGTTCCTATTAAGATTCAAATCTAATTCAATATTTATAAAAATGGATGTAATTACTGTTCAGTCTGAATCATAGTTTAGAAAAATCCCTTCCCCACTTTTTCTAAACCTCTCTCTGTAATATTAGAACTTCAGTTTGTTTTCTTTTTTTATATTCACTAATTAATTGTCAGACGAATTCTTCTCTTAATTTTTTACTTAAAACTCTTACACCCAATGACATCATGAATTCAACAATGATAACGATTAGTTGGCGATTAATCATAATCCAATACAGTTAATCCTTTTACTCAGAAATTATGTCTTGTTCTGCTGCTCTTTGTAAGAGATTTATTTTAATATCATTTAGAGTTAAACGAAATAGGAAATGACAAAATAGTCCGAAATGATAAAAAGTAGAGTTGAATGAATTACACATTTTGTTCAGTCTTGGCTTCTGTGAGATCTTAAATGAAAATAGTTCTTCTCTGTTTCTATGGTGATGACTGACGTGAAATGATGAAGTGGATTCACGTCTCTCCATTTTATCTCTGGTTGAAGCCAAGGGTCCTTCAGTGTTTGTTTTATTGTCGTATGATTGCCGTTGATGGCACCGAAGGCATAATGTAATTCTTTATGAAGCAATGAAGGACAGGAAAATAGCAGATAAGAAAGCAATGAGTTTATATTAAAAGTAAATATAAAGGAATAATTTACTTTTAGCCAACCTACAAACATAGACAAAACATTGGATGTGATTTAAAAATATTGCATGTGAGTCATTCTGCAAAGTCGTTAACTTTTCAATTTAAAAATAAACAACAGATTATCTTTAAAGAAAACAAGGTGACTTCAAACAAGATAAATAATAAAGAAAACGGCGTTTGATAAGAAGTGAGGAGTCATGGATGAAATGAAGTCATAGATTCTAGAAGAAAACAAAATTTTCATAATGTCTTTTAAAATATTCATAAAAATAACGAAAGGATTTAATTCTCGCCATTAAAATAGTTTCTATTTTCCAATAAAGTAGTCCTTTTAACATTAGTAACCTTAAGAGATATTTTAAGATGTTTTGTTTACTTGAAGGAGCAGAAAAATTAAGGAAAAAGTTATTTTTAATGTATATTTCATAAAAACTTAAAACAGAAACAGGAAGAAAATTATTTCTTTTTTTTGACTGGTAATTTGAATTTTTGATAGCTGCTTGCCACAGCGAATTGGAACCTTTAGTTTGAAGGTGGTTTTGCCTTCTTAATCTGTTCATAGATTGGTCGCTATAGAGTACAATGGACGGGATATGAATTAGAAAAGTCGTAGAAAAAAAATAGAAATTGCTTTTGAAATAAATTCCTTTTAAGAATCCTTTTATAGTGAATAGATTGATGAAGATCAAGGAAATAGGATGAATAAGGAATTCTGTTATTACAAAGTTCAACAATGATGTGAAATCTACAGAATCCAGAAAATGACCGCCCCTTCTACCCTTAGAGCAGATCAGAATGTTTTTATTGTGTGTGTGCATTATATATATATACTTATATATATACTTTTTTAATATATAATCGTCTATTTTTAGTTATCCATATGGAACATAATACATAAAAATAACGTAAAGTGAAGCTAAACCGATTTGATTACAACTGAAGAATTAAAGGAGAATGGGCAACCTCTATGGGAATTTGCCCCATCCTATATAGTGATAAGATATATATACCTATCGAAAGACATCCTTACATAGTACATACGTTATTATTACGACTCGTCGCAATTATTAGTCCCATCGGAGTTATATACATCTAGACATGACTTATCTCGTTGACATTTTACGTCCCGGATGTATTAATTAATCATCATTTAATAATTATTTTCAGTAACAGTAAATATTATTTTCATTTATTACCTGTAAATAATTATTATTTACTTGAAATAAATGATAATATTAATTATTAATTACGTATAATTATTATTAACAGTGTGGTTGATTGATTGTGGCGAATGTGGGTGGCAGGGAAAGTGGTAGGTCTGTAGGTGGTTGGCTTCCCTGCCACCCACACTCACTACAATCAATCACTCAAACGTCATATCTAGATGTATATAACTCCGAACGGACTAATAATTGAGACAAGTCGTAATGATAAAAAATGTTCTATTGATGGAGATCTTTCCTTACTTATATATCTTATCGCTGTACAGTGGTGGGGGCAGATCTGCCCATTCTCCTTTACTTTAACTTAATTGACAACAGATTATGGAAGAATATAAATCCAACCTCGCTAACTTTATTCTTTACGTAAATACTCAGAATACAGCGGCCCATAATTGAACTTGGAGTATTAGATAAATTAACCTGAAGAGATATAATTAATATTCTGAACTAAGATAAAAATTCAAATCACATTTCTGAGATTTATATTACGAGGCGCGTTCAAAAAGTAAGGGCCGTTTGCTTATATATAAATATTGGCGCTTCGAAGCACAGTTTTACTACTGCAGCGCCATCTACTGACTCATTGTGAAGCTACAGCGTCATTTGTTTTGATTCTGAAGTCGTATTGTTGTCCGTGAATGCAAAGAACAATGGCCACGAAAATCGTTTATCCCGCCAAATGTGAAGTGCGTTCTGTGATTCGTTTCTTATGTGCAAAAGGATCGTCGGCTGGTGAAATTCATCGGGAGTTATGCCTGGTTTACGGACCTACAGTTATGAGTGAAGGAAAGGTTAGACAATGGTGCCGCGATTTTAAATATGGCCGAACAAATGTCCATGACGAAGAGCGGAGTGGTAGGCCCAGTATCCAGGCCGATGAAATCGTTTCACAAGTGGACCAAACACTGCGATCTGTTGTCGATTGACGATTAGTGGCCTGGCTGACAAATTTCCTCAACTTGGACGCACTACTGTTTACAATATTGTCACAGAAAACCTCGCATACCGCAAATTGTGTGCAAGGTGGGTACCGAAAATGCTCACCGACCACCACAAAGAGCAAAGAATGTCTAGTGGACGAAAGTTTTTGGCCCGTTATCAACAAAATGGAGATGATTTGTTTTCTCACATTGTTACTGGGGACGAGACGTGGGTATCCTACGCCAACCCAGAAATAAAACTGCAATCGATGCAGTGGCGACACTCATCTTCACCAAAACCGAAAAAGTTTAAGCAAACTCAGTACACAAGTCGGAAATTGATGGCTACAGTTTTTTGGGACAAAGACGGTGTTCTTTTGGTTGATTTCATGGAACGTGGGACAACAATTACAGCTGACGTGTACTGCGAAACGCTCAAAAAATTGAGACGTGTAATCCAAAACAAACGCCGCGGGAAACTGTCATCTGGCATAATCCTCCTCCACGATAACGCGCGTCCTCACACTGCTGCCAAAACCAATGAAAGAATTCAAGATTTTCGTTGGGAACTTTTTGACCACCCACCGTACAGTCCCGACCTTGCACCTAGCGACTACTTCCTCTTCTTGCATTTTAAACAGTGGCTCGGTGGACAACGTTTTGAAACCGAAGAGGGACTCAAAAACGCCGTTATCAACTGGTTCAACTCTCAGGCGGCAAGCTTCTATACAGAGGGGTTAAAGAAGCTGGTGCAGCGGTACGAAAAATGCTTAGAAGTGAACGGCGATTATGTAGAGAAGTAAAGTAAGATTGTACCTAACTAAATATGACAATAAAATTTGTTTCTTATGAGTACATTTTTGTCTGTGACCAAACGGACCTTACTTTTTGAACGCCCCTCGTATTTACAACCTAAGTACAAAATTATGTGCATGGAAAAACTCTTCCCTAATTATGTTTAATTATCGAACGAATCGGTACTAATGTTCTATTTGACTTAGTTTCTTTTTAATAGTTGGATTATCTTCTAAGACGATCTCGTCCGTTCGGCTTAGTCCTATTAATCTGATTTCCATCTATTCATGTTACTTTGTATTTGAAATCAGATGTCTTCCAACTAAAATGTTTAGTTTTAATGTTATTGTGACATTCGATTCCCAAGACCTTATCGACTAGAGGATACTTATAATGAAACCTGATTTCTGCGTCGAACTCGGAATCTGTCTATCTATCAAATTAATACTAGCTGTAATTCCTCTTGTAAGTCGAACTCGTCTCGTTCGGTTCTTCTTGTAGAAATACTAACCCTTAATATCCGTTCTTCTAACATTTAACTGCAAAGACGTTTCTGAATTTTAGTCTGACAAATGTAGTTAAAGGTTACTTAATTGAAGAATAATGAACAGGAACATCTGAACATCATATGCGAACATCAGCGATATTGATCTGCCACAATGCCAATGGAATTCGTTGCAATGCTAAAATCGGACGAAGGCCAGAAAACTAATCGTGTTGATGCTTCTTCTTCTGGATTCTTTCTTACATCCTCGACGAATGCTAAACAACCATGCTTCGCTGACTTCGTCATAAATGTTACTCGTAAAACCGTCGATGTATCCTTCAGCAAACCTTTGGACTAACAGCAATTTTGCATCCACTTCGGATGAAATCCAAAATCCCAAGATAACAGCGTAAATTCGCCAGGCGGTTACCAAGACACAGCAACAGTGTTCACGTTCTTGATTGCAATCCACGCTGAGTGCAATAAACGTATTGGTAGAACGACTCACGTCTTACATTATTGCCAAACACTCTGGTAACCAAAATACACTTGTTCTTGAAATCAACTTTAAAAACTAATTTATTAACGTACACTAAATACGGAAGGTATTTTATTTCATCCATAATCTACAAGTTACTATATTTAATTGACACAGAAAGTCATAGAAACAAGATGATATTATTAATAAGAGTTCATTAATAAGAATAGGAAATCGTTTTTGATATTATCTGCAACACAAGAGTCAATTGAAGAGTCAATTTTAATTTACTATTTATTTATTTCTTGTTTATTTATTACCTTCAGTGTTGATATTATTTGATTTATTACTAGTTTATTGTGAATCCCTTGCAAATGTCAGAATAAAGTCTGTGGATTATTGGTTGTAGTAGTCTTTTGCAATATTATTAGAAGACAATGTCTTTTTCATTGTCTGTGTAAAGAATTTTATTGCCTTTGTAACTCCTTTTTTTTTATTCAATGAGATCAATTGATTGTGTTTTTATCGGGTCCAAAGTGATTTCCGCATTGAAAATTCTAAGGAACACCGACCATTGTAGAGGAGTCAGTAGGAGCTGCTTCGAGTCAGTCGTGATAGCCTTCCGTGGTCAGTCATCTTGTTTTCAGATTTCAGTGAAATATTGATTGTGGTATATTGCCAGAGTGATCTATTCATCAGCTGTAGCCCAACTGAATTGTATTATTATTAATTACTTTGCAGTAATAGAATTCCTTGTTGTTCATATTTCCTTAATCTTCATCAATCACTTGAAAAGGATTCTTAGAAGGAATTTATTTTTAAAAGTTATTTCTATTTCTTTTCTACGACTTCTCTAATTCATTGTTTCAGTACGAAGTAAAAAAAAAACACATTGCCTAAATTTATTTCCAGTGAATGATTCTAAAAACATAATAAAAGAAGTTAATAAATATGGAAATGAATTAATTTTAGAATATATAAGTTCCTGCCAAATGTTTACGTCCTATTATTAATGGAAGTGGAGCAACCAATTAGCTTCTTCGAATTAGAATTGGTGTCGAAAGTAAATCTCATTTTCAAAACAAATTCCATTTCGGATAGAAAATTTAAAAAAGGAATTAATTTTCTTAGTTAAATCCACTTCAATTGAACAACATAATTCATTTATTGTTTTGGTGGTGATTATTAATAGGAATGATTTTTTTAAAGATTTACATTAATTGGAATCTCTAATGTGAAATAATGGAAATGAAAATTACTCTATTCCTAAATACTAAATTCTTTTATTTAGATTTCAGGATATTTTGAACCGTTTTGATGAAATGAAAATTAAATGAACAAAAAGAAAGGTAATCAGACGAAGCAATAAGAAAATATTTTGAAGAATTTGACTGTTAAATTATTACGTTCGGACCCCGACGCACTTGCATATATTTATCAACGAAGTCGTAAAATACCGCAACATTGAGTCTCCCCTCCGCAGGGAAGGGTTCATTAGAGAACCCTCAATTCGCCTGAGGTCTGAAACCAACGCGTACATATAGAGCGAAATCTATATTTTTCTACTGCAACAAGGGGTCATCACAATAGGAACAATTATTACATTGCTTGAGGCAGCAATAAAAGGGGAAGAGGGGAAGATTTTACGACTTCGTTGAAAAATATATGCAAGTGCGTCTTAAGCCTTAATGTTATTCAGAAACTAATGTTTCTCTAAAAGTTACTGAAACTGGAACAGAAGGGTTGAGAATTGTGTCGAATTCCTTTCAGGGGCTATTTGCGATAAAAGAGGGGATTGATGGTATTTGTGATACGTTGATGGGAGTGGTTGTATCCTAATAGCAGCCATAAAAACAGCCGTACAATGGCTCAGAAAATATCTATGGTTTAGCTAAAGCGTTGTCTCAACGGTCTGTGAAAGCCACAAATTTATTACTAGCATAAATGCAGTCTACGCCTACTAGTTGTAAACCACTGGGTTAAGAATGTCGGTGCCTCAAGACAAATGGTTTCTCATTTGCTAAAAATCAAAGGTTAAACATAAACTATTTGATACATTTAATATCGAAGCAGCCTTTCGACTTTTAACTGCGTTATCCAATTACTTTCATAATTAAAAACTTTTGCAATTATAAAACTCACAAGAAAATAATAATAATAATGATGATGAGTTTTGCCAATAATACTTTTTGAGTTTTTAATATCGCTGTTTAATATTGTTAAGTGTATGGTTCTGAACTTAGTTTTAGTCTTTATCAGCATAACAGAGCTAACTTTAAGAAAATAGAAATAAGGGTGATTTCCTAAATGAAATACTACATTTGGTTGAAAGGAATATTGTTAAAACGGGCAGAAAAGAGTTTAGAAATTCATTTTCAGTTAAAATTAATTAGAAAGAAATTTAAATGATTAAACCAGGACGATTTACTTAATCCTAAAGCTACAAATAACAAGTGTCGTACAAGTTCCTTTCCATCGAAATAAAAAAAAAACCCCACATTATAATAAAAATAGTCTTAAAATAACGATCATCTTTTTGTTCCAAAATTTCTTAAAAACGTTTTTGATATTTCTCTTACAATTGTCATTTTATTTAAGCTCTCTTTAAAACCTGTTTTTTGCTTTCTTTTATATATACTTTTCAAAGATAACATAAAGTATTGATTTTCTTGTTTTTTGTTAGAAATAAAATATTATAATTTACTTTGCTTTGATTTCAAATCTTTTTCTTCTTTTTTGATTAGATTTCCATTTACATTCTCGCATTTCATATAAAGCCATTGAATAAATAAATGCAAAAACAAAAAAAACAAAGCCACAGTGAAAGCAATTCCACAGTAATATTGCAATCAGCGATTGAATTCCATCAGAGAATCCAATGTTCAACTCCATAAGCTATTACTAAAGAAATATTCCTCTTTCCAAAAAAAAACAAAAAAACCCAGCTGATGGTTGTTTCAAGTAAATAATGTGCTTAAAATAGAAGCCCATTTTCCTTTAGGAAACTCTTCTCTTATATTCTTTGTTAATCTAATGTTCAAATATTTCTTTCTTTATTTTCTAACCATTAAATTTCGTGATAGTCTTCATTGATCCAACTAATTATATATATTTTAAAAAATAAAACAAATGAAAAGACGTAGCAGCTGAAATAAACACTGGAATGGACAACGAATGTTGTAGCCATAAAAAACAAAAATATCCAACAAAGGCCGATGTGGCCCTTGGGCTCCCGGCGTTCCATGACCAATGGGAGGTCGGATGCCCGCCCGTCGTAATAAGTTGCTACTGGTCGAAATTCGAAATAACTTAGATTAATTCCATTTCCAATCTTGAAACATTTTGAAAATTATGTAGTTAAAATAAATTGTAGCCTACAAATATCTTCACGGTGCTTTACGTATATTAACTATGAAAATAACCTACAAACAATATTTTGCATTACGTTATGCAACATTAATGAAATTGTTATGTAATATTACTCCTTATGAAGGCGTTAAGATGGAGTTGTTGGGTTAATTAGTCGAAACAATGACGTCATCCTTTGTGGGCTGGATGTATTCCGGAAATACTTCACACAATTAACAAAATTCCAACCTTTGTGATACTTCCTTACTAACTTAATTGTTGACACTTCTTAAAAAAATGTTAGCGTTAAACTGATTTCAACAATATTTTCGAGAATGAACTGTTTTCTGAATGTGATGAATTTATACTGATTTCAATGGCCAACCTTAACTGGACTGATACCTTTTAATTTATCAACAAAATTTGTTACGAAAGATCTATTTGACATCTTCATATCACTATTTATCTATTTATTTATTTATTTATTTATTTATTACAGAAAATTGGTGAAATCAATGTTCACCAATTAGCTGCCTGTGTGCCATAGTTCGCTCATTTCATACAGGATGCGTGTTCAATGGCCAATATTTCGAGATTACTCAGCCTCTCTCTTGAGGACCTTAAAAATGATTTGATGAGTTTTATTTTTGAAAAGTTTCTATCATCTGAAGCTACCTGTATGTGCCAATGTCAAAAGAATTTATGAAAAGATTAGGAAATGATGACGTTAAGTTATTTTTTGCTGCACAATCATAAATTTTTTAATAGATCTGCAATTTGGCTGCTCAAAATTCTGCACATCAACAACTCGTTGTAGAGAAGATCAAGATCATCAACATCTTAGAAATTACGCTTCTCCTGTTAATTTGAAGAGAAATACCAAAATCTAAACAAGTTTTTCTTAAATCATTTTGAGACATTTCAGAAAACACAGAGAAATATCAATAAATCATTGCACTCATTCCTTGGATTTGGGATTCATTCATCAGATCAGATCGTCCATAGTAAACTCTGGTTTCTATTTCTTACTGAATGCTTCATCTCACAACGTCAGTTTTGATAAAATATCATCCCATGAGATTACTGAGCATATAAACATGAAACCTGATCTAACAAGCATTGAGCTGTGTGGTTAGTTTTCATGTCTACGGAACTTTTTTCTATTATGTCATTAAATTTTTTTTTTAAATCTCAAAAGTGGTACTGTTTATGTCCTAGTCTTCCATCTAGTACCAGTTACAGATTTCAATGTTAATACCTGTGAATTCAGAACTTATATCTTAAGTATCTAGTCCATATTTTTGGTAACAATTTACACAAACCATCTCCCGCAGCATCTAATACTGGGTAAATCCAAGAAATAATTCCTGAATTGTAAGATGAGAAATTTCCTGATAATTCTTACGATATTTATTCAATGTTACCAGTATCTGTACAGTCAAGAATTACTGAGAAATATTTTGCTTTCTTTACGAAATCTTTTATTTTTGATTTTATGCCATGTGCTATTTTGAAAGCATGATCTATGTAATAAAGACATATGATTTTTAGCAAGATGGGATCTTCTTTATTTTAGTCAAATATTCTGATATAATTAGATCAAACTTTGCCAACATTTTCTTAGCCTTCAAGAAGTTCCCATTGTTTTTTGTTTTTTTTTACATTATGTATCATTTTTATACACTGCCCTGCTATGAACTGAACAATTGGAATCATTCTTTCAATATATGGTCGACATCATTTTTTTATTTTCCTTAGCTTCAAAATATCTTTGCTGTTCCCTGTCAGCTGTGCAGATTTTTGTTCACATCATTTTTTACAGTTTTCCTTATGATAGACACCTGTTTCATGATAAATCATAACTAATATATAAAAGTGAAAATCTATAAGTTTGTATGTCGTTCAATCACGCCCCAATGGCGCAACGGATCGGAATGTAATTTTGTATGCAGGTAGTCTATGACACGGAAAAGGATATAGATTACTTTTCATCTCGGTCTATCAATTAGTTCCCGTGGAATGAATGAAAAGCATCCCAAAACTGCCCAAAATGAAAAAGTTCCCAAAGCCACTAAGGGCACTGCAGTTTTAAATCTGAATGCGTTTTAGGAGATTCTTTGCAGGCGCCCAACACGATTAACTCACAAGTTATCTGATAATTTTAGTAGGCGATGTATAAATATAAATACGGTTAATTAAAAAACCGTAACCGTAACCGTTGGATATTTTTAAAAATTTAAACTTTAATTTAGAATATAATAATAATTGGTAATGATCACGTGATTTTTTTACCAACTGGGAAAGGTTTCAAATGATAGGAGTCTGAAGAAGGCTACAAAGGACTGGGAAGTCGTATATTCAATCTCAATATTAATTTGGTAAATTAATAAAGCGGGTAATTTTTACGTTACACAAGCAAGGCTTCCGGAGCGAAGCGACTGTAGCCGGCTAGTTAGTTTATAAACGTCGCCAATCGGAAAATCCCTGACTATCTGTTATTTTGTTTTGCTTTAATCCAAACAACTTATAACAGAAGCAGAAAGCAGTACTGAAATTTATTCAATAAATCAACCAAGTCTTTCAACTTTTTTCGCCGTTTGATAAAAGCCTCGGGTAGTGGAAAGAAGAAAATGGTCTTACATCACTGTCAGTGGGAAAATTTGTTTTCATAATGTGTTATGAATTTCAACACCACTATAAACGTTTTTTTCTCCTGATTATATTTTGAAATTAATTTTTTCACCTGTCATGTGGATTTTCTCTTGGTCTCTTTACTTGTTGTATTTTAATTTTAGTATCCATCGTTTCTTTTTGTTACGATTGTATTTCGTACTTTTTCATAGTCCATTTTCTCTACTTCACGGCCATCTAGAATTCTCCTCTATACATTCGTTTGAAGTCTGATATTGTAAATGTTTCCCTTTCCTTGCTTCTTTGAAACAGAGGCTGACTGAGAACAATGGTCACAGGCCAATCGATCGAACACTATTCTTTACAGAAATCTCTTCACAAGAAACATCAGGCGAGTTGTTTCGGATTTCAAGGTCTGTCTGCTATTCAGGAATCTATCCGTACCATTTTTGGAGGGTGGAGGATTGTTTTGGAATTTTGAACTTCTTTTTGGCTGCTTTTTTTTTTAACTATCTGAATTTATCTGAATTTTCGGCAAATACAAGGTCAAGAAACATTATCAGTACCATTATTAACCATTACTCTATAAAACAGCTGTTCATTCCATGTTTCTTCCGTGGAAAGATTTTGAGATTTAAAATACCAGAGTTCATTTACTTGGTTTTCATTTTTTTATTAATTATTGTTTCATTTCACACAAATTCTAATAAAATTCAATATTTCAAAAATGCATATACAATGTAATCAATGTAGCAAAAGCATATTTTATAACCGAACAACTAAGACTGATTAAATCTAAGCTCAGACCTGTTGGAAGCATTGTCATGGCTTTTTATTTTCTCTTCTAATCGTTGTCCAGTCATAAATATATTATGGCCATAATCTTCTCGAATCCTCTGTCACAGGCAACGGGAAACTCTCGTATCAGACAAACTTATATTGAATCAATTGGAACCTATTTCTCAATGCCCATCAGAAATCTTCGAGAGCAGTTTTAAAAGTTTGTGCTGAAAACAAGAATCCTGAAATAGTGAAAAACTTTATTTGTAAACCGCAAACCTTTGCTTAAAAAGTATTTTTAGTGAAATGTAACTTTATCATTTGTGACATTCGATGATTTCAGTTGGAGAATAGGTTTCGTTTTTAAATTATGTTCATTTGAAGATCGCATGTTCGAAAATGTAAAAAAATATTTCCCAATACTTACTTCTCGTGTAGTGATGGTCGAATTGTCTACCTGCCTAAATCTGCTATCTTTTACCCCTTGTGTCTTTTGAAACAAATAGGATTCTTAGTAATATGACTTTTTCAGGAATTATTGCATTTTAATCCAATACGCTTATTTAGTAATGTCCTCAGTTTAGGAGAATTAGGAAGACTGATGCTTAAAGATGTCAGAGAAATAAACTGAATTGATTCAGTACCAAAGACTGGAGTAGAAATAAAAAATGTCCTATTTCTCTTGCTCATTGAGTTATTACAGTAAAAACCTTAAAAAAAAAACTTTGTAGTTAATGAAATTGAGAAATTTGTTTCTACACAGCAATACTAAGAATTTCGTAAAATATTATTTTTTATTATTGTTTTTTTTGTTTAAAGACTTAAAAACGAAAATCCTTTATTTAAATTCTAATCTCTCTTGAACAAAAAAAATAAGAATTTTTCATTTTCTGAAAACAAAACAAAAACTTACATTTTTCCACAGAAATTGTCTAAAAATGAATCGTCTTTAATCAAATCAAACCCACAAATGAATGAATGAGATAAAAGGGATGAGACATCAAGGAGACATTCATTAGTTTTTAAGGAGTTTCTTTGGGAATTTTTGCTCTCCCTCATTTCAAAAAAACGACCCATTGGGAAAAGATTGGAAATAGAAAAGTTAAGTCGTCTTTAAATAGGCAGATCAAGTTTCAAGAGGATCATCAAATGAGAGGGAATAAACACATAGATAGTCACAAGGAAAAAGAATAACGATGGGTTTTTTTAAAAAAATTATTGAGTGATTTCTTCTCAGTATATTTTCAGTACAATTTTCTTGTTACGGTTCTCTTGTTATAAGTTCCATTAAAAGTGTAATAGGTTAACCCGCTTTTTTAAATATAGTTATTTACATCAAACGCAATAATTAAAAAATTTTTAATTATTAGAAATTTAAAAAATAATTAGAAATTTCATTTTAATAATTAAAAAAAATATAAAAATTATTTCATGAATCTTGTGTAGCTCTTATGTTTTTCATACATTTACTCAACAATGAATTTTCAAATATATTAAATTAATTTTTTATTTTAAATTTAAAAATAAAAAAAATAAAAATTATTTAATAATATTGCAGAGCCAAAATGTATTTTACACCATTCATTTTAAAATATTAGTTTCATTAAAAAAATAAAAGATATCGATTTGTAATGATAATGATAAATAAATAAAAATAAAAGCCACTTTTAAGTATTTTGAATGACGTAGAACTTGTTCCCATTTTGGACTTGTAGCTGCTTTGTGATAGCTATTTAATTGGCTGTAAATTTCTGACGCCCTCTGAGAGAAGCAGCCGCCTGGTCTGATTACACAGATAAGGAAACTAGTGATGAGAAGAATCGAATGCTTTGCCAGATGGAACAAACAATCAGACCTCTCTAATTGGTGCCGTAAGAAATCTCCAATATTCCTGACATTAAATAAACAATTCGTCAATCATTTATTTATGTACTTTTGGCAATGAACAACCGGGTCGCTGTGCTTTCTTGCATAGATGCTCATTTGTTGGAGGCCAATTAGAGCACGATTTGATTTAGTGCCGGATCTGATGTTTTGTAATACAACGGCCTCAACACAAGTTGAGGCGATAGAATAAAAGGTACTGCACAGTCCCCTCCCCAAACGCCATAAACTTTTCAAAGGTTCTCTTTTTTATTATCATCTCCAAGAGGCTGGAATTAACGGTTTTCGCTGTCATAGACTGACTACCAATGTCATAAAATTCTTAATAGTTTAGACCAAGGACAGTAAATAAAGAATATGAAAGTCAGAGTTTATGATAAGTAACGGGTTTAATGAATAATTCCAATGTTCTGTTCTTGGTATCAAATACATCATTCAAGGAATTTCAAGTTGTGTAAATAAACTGGCTGAGATTGTTTCACAATTGCAAGTATTTACATGTTTCTGATTTGGTGAATTTTATTTATTTTATTAGTAAAATTATTTTAAAAGCAACAAAATTTATTCTAAAATAAAATTAAAAGATACAGGATTATTTTTTGATTTTTTTTTTCTTTTTAAAATAGCTGAAGATTATTCAATGTAACTTTTTGTGATAACCATTAATGAGAAAAGTGTTATTTAGGAGTTCATTATTGGAAAAAATTACAGAAGAAAAAAGATCAATAAATATCAAAATTAAAACAATAAAATATTTTAATTTGTAATTTTGACGATATAATCCATAATGTGTAAAAGCAATTCCGACCTTTTTTTACAATTAATTAAATTGAATCCATAATTTCATCCATAATTTCAATTTAAGTCAAATACATACCGTATTTAGATTATGTAAATAAACTTGTTTTAAAGTTGATTTCAAGTATAAATTTATTCGATGGTCTTTGTGTTTGTGAGCTGTGGTGAATGTACGTTTTCAGAGTTTTCCCATTCTGATACAGTAGAACCTCATTATAACGGACTAATAGGGGCTGAAGGTTGTCCGTTTTAATGAAAGTCCGGTTTATAAGAAATAATTCTTATAGGGGTGTAATGCAGCAGGGTGCACATCAATGAAAGTACAACAGTTAGCCATAAAAAGTGTTTATTATAAATCAAATAAAAAACAGCATTCAACATAGTAGGTTGATTTGAAAAAGATGTGTACGTATACACTGCATTAATCTTTAGAACAAGAAGGTCCTGGTTCATGTTGATTGCTTACATTCATTGGTTTGAAAAAATAATGTATTTTCTGCTGGGTTTGTTTTCTGCTTATTTCTTCAGTTAATAACTGATGAAGGTAAGTGTTCATAATATGCAAACACATTTTCATTTGCCGATTGTTCAACATATTGAATAACAAAATTTAAATGTCTTTCACTTCGCTCATCTTAATTGAAGGCTGACAATTTTTTTTTAAACTGTCCGTTATAAGCGATGTCCGTTATAATAGGGTCCGTTATAATGAGGTTCTGCTGTAATTTTGAACTCAGTAATTGTAAATACAGTAAAACCCCGTTATTACGCTCCCGCTTATAGCACTATCCCGTTCTTTACGCTCCTTTCGTACGGTCCCTGGAATTTTCTATATAACTCTGTATACTTTTACCCTCTTACAACGCTTCAAATCCCGCTTGTAGCGCTTTTTTTATATCGGAAATTTTGTATCGAAAAGAAATGTAACACTGTAAGATTCTTTTCTTTCCCTGGTAGGAGGGAATCTTTGAACTCTTTGAAGTGCGGGTCTGTGATACAGTAGTGCAAAATGTCGAAGCGGAAATCCCTTTCTATATGTGAAAAATTGCAAATTCTCCGTAAGTACGACGAGAATTCTATATAGTAAGTCAGAAGGATTTCGCAGAATCTCTAGGAATTCCCTCATCCAGTCTGAGAACAATAATAAAAAATAAGAATGGAATTACCAATGCAGCGAAGGGTGTTTGCAAACGTAAAAAAGTAAAGTGTGGAAAATATGAAGATGCCGAGGAAATTCTAATTGAATGGATTCATCAGTCCGTTCTGCATCAGTGCCGTTAAGTAGTCCAATCATTCAAGAAAAGGCGCGTGAAATAGCGGGCAGTGCACTAAATCTGCTCCGAAAATATATTAGTGTTGCTCCTAGTGGTGTATCAATTGATGTTAATAGTTACCTGAACCTCATTGAAAATGTCATAATTCATAACAGTAGCACACACACGGGGCAAACCACAATCGAAGATTTTTTTTTCAATAGGAAATAAGCTCATATTTGCACTATATCTATTGCAGAATCAAGTCTGTTTCCTGTAAAATGGTGTCTAAATCTTTCCTCATCTCATAAATCATTTTCCGTCTATAGCGCTATCCCGCTTATTACGCTTGTAGGTCACGGTCCCTTGACGAGCGTAATAACGTGGTTTTACTGTAATAGAAATTTTATAGATGTGATTTCAAGTTCTTACATTATTTACGAGTACATTTTTTAAGTTAATTTATCTAATACCTAATTGTGGGCCTCTATGTTTTGGGTATTTAAAGATAATGATTAAGTTACCAAAGTTGAATTCATATTCCAGAGATTTAATAACGAGTTTTTATACGCTCAACTCTTTGTTGAAATTAATTCTCATCAGCTATACTTATTCATTAATCACTGCTTAGATTTGGTGTCTTAACTAAAATTTATCTAACTCTCCAGTAACTCTATATAAAAAAGTAATTACATCGAAAAAGTTAATTGTATTGTAAAGAAATTTAATTAGAAGCTTTTTAAAAAAAAAAAAAACTTAGCAAAATAAAATTTCCAAATTTAAATTAAAAAAAAAAAAAAACTTCACGAAATTCCGGATTCATCTATTCTATTGTAAAGAAAACAAAATTTCGTCATCTCAATACAAGAGAATGGGTCGCTTGAGGTCGCGAGAAATAAAGGTTTCTGATCAACGGGACTCAGTTCGATGCTCGCATTTAACGTCTGAAAATGAAACTTAATTTATAAGGCTGGGTGTACCCTAGGACCGTCTCTAGGAATTCAGAGTGAAAAAATCTCGAACCTCCACCGGGGATTGAACTTGGCTCCTCCTCCATCAAGTGCTTTGCTACTGGGTCCACTCTAAAGGAAGTTAGCAAATACAAATAGGTAAACTATTCAATAGTAAAAGAAAGAAAAAAAAACTAAACCAGGACTAGGGATGGAAAATGCATTTTTTATTTTTTTTTATTTTCTTTAAATCTTTTTAATATATCAGGAAGCATCGTTCAAAAGACAAGTGAAAGAATTGAAAATAGTTATTGTAGAATTCGTTTTGACAAATTACGAATCTGAATGTTTTATTTCAATCATTTATAAAGTAAATCTGCTTGGGACTTAAATATTCGATTTTTTTGAGAAATTTGTTTGTACCTCTCTTCCAAAGAGGAGCAAAGACACAGTGTGTTCATTTTATACAAGAACGTCATCGAAAAAACTAAGCCTTTATTTTGGATGAACTAATTTCACTGAAAAGGTATTGATTAAATTCATTTGGTTTTCTTGAGATATAAATCTGATTCTTCGTTTAATTTTTATCATTAAAATCTTTATCTTAATGCAAATCTCAATGAACGGAAGCATTAGAGGCTTCAACATAAAAAATAGACGTTTATTCTTTACTATTTTTATTCGTTGAAGAAAAATAAGATCTGCTCTAAAAAGAAAATCTAACGAATCACTTCTCTTTTATGTGGATTCAATCAGGTTCTCTTGAATCAGGTTAGATGTTCTTTCTATTCAATAATAATTTAAATGTTAATAATTAAAACCCATTCTTTTCATCTGCAGTTGACACCTGGGCAGGTCATCGCTTCATCTCGAATCTTACCATCCTCCTTCTCCTCCATTCTATTCGTCCTTTCCTTAAATCACTATAAAAGAATCGTAAATCAGGATTTGCAAACAAAAAAAGAAAAGAAAAGAAATATTAAAAGATGGATACAGTTCTGTCATAACCCTTCCATCTACATTTTCAGAGAAATCTTGAGTCATTGAAATCTTCTCCGAGCAAATTTTGTTAAATTTTGAACTTTTGCGCAATTTGCTAAATGAATGTAAATCTTCTCATAAAAATGTTTAGATAAAACTTAAGATAAAAAGAGAAACTACATGAAGAATAATTATAGTGTAAGCTATTGTAATTATTCTATTGAGTGTATTGAGATGTAAGTTTGGGGGCTGCAGGAACCGGGTTCAGTTTCAAGCAAATTTCTGAGATTTTTTTCCAGATAATTCTCCTCCGGATGGGCCTCGATTCCTTCATTCTTGTGTAAAATAGAGCCTGTATTCCTTCCCAGAGATTAAAGACGAGAGATCGGATTCAAGCTCAATTAATCTCGATTGGCCACGGAACCCAGACCTCCTGTAAAAGTTCGAATGGGAAGCATCTACACTCATATATTATAAGTTTTTCTATGTTGTTTATATATTTATTTATTGGAGTACTTTTCTTTTGAATTTTTCTTTGTCAGTTTCTAGTATTGAAATTTTCTATGTTTAGTTTATAATATATTTCACAGAATTAGAAAGTAGTTATTCCTTAAAATTTAATTTCTTTTTACTCTACAATAATTGATTGCTTAGATTAGAATTTAATTTTTCATTAAAAACCTCTTCATTTATTTCTTTTTCTTTTTAGTCTTCCTAAATAATGTCACTGATCCTACGGGTACTAATCTAATCGTGATATTTAATTTAAAACAGACTTTAACTTAGAAGATTCCTATGTACATATATCTTTTTGGGTTTTTCTCTATAATCCAAGAGAACTTGCTACCTAACTAATGCTATGTAGGTTGTTGCCAGTGTGTTGATGAACCGAGTTATTAACCATCTCAGGGATGGTTTAAGTTTCAAACACAGCAACTCGACTTCTCTGTCATTGGGATTTGCTATTCTGATGTTTTGGGAATTGCTAAAAACAAAAGAGCAAATTGCTAAGAACAAAAACAATCATTCAATTGTCGTCAGTGGTTCTCAGTTTCAGTAGCTTATATTTGAGTAGAACGTCATCCAGTCGTTTCAGTCTGATTCTCGTGCAAACAGATAAGTGAGGAACGTAGGAGAAAAATGTTGAAATAGAACAGGAAAACCTCAAAACATATTCAGTCAATTACTATTAATAGTAAATTTTAAAAAAAATTTAAAAGAAATAGACATTGTCATCTAATGCCTGTTTTACATTTACCATTTCACTCGCCATAAATGCAAGCCATAACGCAGGCCATGTCAGGGTAGATTGCGAGTGTACCGCTTTACACTTACCATAACGCCTTCCATCACACGGGACATTTACACTTCTCAATTGTCATCATGCCTACGTTTTATTTACGAAAAACATAGCATTGATTTATATAAAAACCATTTAGTCAATGCATCGGATAGGTGAAAGAATGTTTTTAATTAATTAAAAAAGGAAATATTCATGTTTTTTTTTCATCGTTTTGTGTTTCTTTGTTTTCAGTTTCGATAAATCAGTTTCGGTAAATAATTCAGTCTCGTTAAATCTCGATCAACGACGATATGTTTTCGAGATCTCCATCGCTCGTCGATTCAAATTTTCAAGCCGAAATTCTGAAATGATTTTGATTAATAATTTAACATTTTATGAAAGCATCCTCGAAAACATAAGGAAAAGATGCCCTCCGATCGTGAAAATCATTTTTGTAATCGGTAATTTCGAATAAATAGATACAAATCGATTGGACTTCCAAGTTCTACAATTCGTCACCAGGAGCGTTGGTGTGACATTGCGCCATCTCGAAAGGCGCCATTTCTTCAAAGATAGCGCAGGGGCTATCTATCTCAAAATACTCGCCATGTGTGATGGCGAGTGATGGCGACCATTATGGCGAGTGAAATGGTAAATGTAAAGCGGCTAAAACAATCATCCAGAAGACGTTTGTTTTGCCGTGAAAGATAACATTTTTCAAAGCAACTAACATGATTGATTGCTTGATTGATTGATGAATAGAAATGCTTAAAAAATTCCAGAAACCCAAAAAGCTGCGCTGATTGACATTTAGAAAAACTTTCCTTTGAATACATTTTATTACATTTCATGGAGTAAATACAATATTAATACAATATTTGTCTAGATGTATTAAAGAAGGTCACGTGGTATCAAAGGAGCATCAGATAAAACACAGCAACGCAGGATCCTTTTATTTTTCTCTCTCAATTGTTTTCTTTTGCTTTTTCGTTTTGTTCAAGAGCATCAGTGATGAATTCAATTTATGCAGAAATTAGTTCCACAGATTATTTCAAAATTTTTGTTATTTTTAAGAACTGAAATATCTTGTTTTGATTTTTTGAAAGAAACTAAATTACAGTAGATTATAAAAACAAAACAACCTTTATTGAATAACTTCCTTTTTCTAATGAGTTTTCTTTTCCTTTTCATCTCAATGTTGAAAGTTTTGTTTTGATTTCATTAAAATTAGGATATTTGTGTCATTTTCTGGTAATTGAATAAACAGGAAAAGGAAACATTTAATGAAATGATAACAATTTTTGTTATTGTTTTTTTTTTCCCTTAATTCTAATGACTATATTAGTTAAAACTAAAAGTTAGAAATTAACAAAGACAACTAAACGCTTTGGTATTAAGAGGTTAATTAAGTGATCTTTACGGATTTAAAAATTGCAATTCAAATAAACAGACGAAAAAGGAAGAGAAGGTTTCTTCCAATTTAAGGTGAAAGGGAAAGGGGTTACAATATTCTTTCCTACTTTTGTTTTCTTACTTTTTTTTAAATAAATAACTTTGCACTTTGTTGTATCTACAGAAACAATTTTCACGTGATATTTCTGGAATTCTCCGAAAGGCACTGTGGTATTTAGCAGAAGATGGAGATCATCTGACAAAAAAAAGAAAAGAATTTGGATGAAGGAGGATAATTAATGGAGATATTAAATCAGTTGAGTTTATTTCATGTGGCTAATTTTAACAATTCTTTTGTAGCACTGTGGGTTTAAGTGGACAATGTGAATTGATTAAATCCAAGTGGTTGTAACGTGATTGTTGTTAATGATGAAGATGTCTCCTATTTGGACGATCACTGTTATTAATATTGAGGATAAGAAACGTAAAGACCAAAATTAATATGTAAAAGAATGAAAACAACTGTATAGATTTATTGATATATATCAAGTAAACTTAATACATTAAAGAAAATGTAGTTTTAAAAAATTATTATTAACATTACTTTCTTTAAGGTATAAAGCTTATTTGATTATAGATTTATTTATAGAATTTGTTTTTATTACATTTAATTTCTGTTTTTTAAAGTTAAATTACGATTATCACGAACTTACGAATGAATTCTTTTTTTGTTTTTTAAGTATAATAAATAGGTGCTTTTGGGTCTTAATTTTTTATTAATTTAAAAAAACCCTTGTTATTTGGAGCGCGACCTTCTAAGGGATTTAAAATAATAATAAAGTGAAAATGACAACAAATATACAACAAAAGGAATGAGATAAGTTTCCATAAATTTCATCAAACTAGGTTTGTTTGGATCAGAATTTGTAAAAGACTCTTGGTTTAATACTGGATTAAAATGGATAATAATTTCATAATGGATAAAAGAAAAAAAAATATTGATATTGATAAGACTTTCGTGAAATTCCGTAATTACAGATCAGTTCTCTTCTACTTAAACATCTCATACAATTACAAAAATCAATTTCTGATTCTTATAAATTTTCTTTGCCAGATTAGAAATGAGAAAGGATACAGATTAGACACATTTTTGTTAAATGATGCTGATGTAATTGAGATCTGCAGTTGATTTTGTCTTAGCTTCTATCTTACCACTGGGACTTCATTCAATGAAGGAATAATTATTTCAATCAAAATTGAGTTTAGCAAACTGGGTAATTTTCTTTCCAATGAAACTAGCGATACAGTTTTTTTAATAGTAATGGTTAGTTAAATATTTAATTAGAGATTACAGAATTAATTTAGCAGAGTCACAGGTAGGTAAATATTGCAGTCATTAATCCATCATTAATTGTTTTTCGTTGTTTGTTGGTGAACATGGAGGGAACTTCGACTGCACAGAAGCTAATCTGTCTCCGAATGAGTTACTCAACTGGAAATCCTTTATTTATCATCTCTTAATAAATCCATCCATCAACGAAGGGATCATCGCTGTTCAGATTGGCTGACGCTCGTATCTGTCTCTGGATTCATGGACATTGGATTCTTTGTTTTCTGTCCATTTACAGTGAAAGACTTCTTCTGCTGAAACGTGAAAAATTTATTTCAATAAATGATCAACAACAGTTACTAAAGCTTATTCTAGTCTAAAGACTAAAATGTGAAATTGAAAAATTAGCTTAGATCGCCAATTTTCTGAATTGTCGAAGACAAACTAATGACTAAATAACTAATTACTAATAACTAAATTGATTATTGTTTCAGATTATTTGACTAGATTATTTAACCTAGTATTATTAGACCCTCCGGCGAAATCAGATATTGATTGGGAATAGTATTTTTAGATATTGAGGAAATTAACTGGAGACAGGACCTGAATAGTTTCTTTGCTGTATTTATTTTCCGTCCTTAAATCATCTTTAATTATACCTTGAAATACTTGTTGCTTCATTTAATATCTAAGATACACTCTTGCTCAAAAAGTTAAGGGATTTGCAGTTTCGGACTCTACCAGGAATCCAAATTCGGCGGAAATGTGCAGTAGATCCTACTAATACAAAGTAAGCACAAAACAAGAAAACAAACAAATAAACGGAAACAGTAAAAAAAAAACAACAACAACAGAAACAGTCAAAGATATTATAGTAGAGTGAATGCTCTAGCTCCATCCCATTAGCCGCCGGTGGTGCAGACACTATTCACTATGCTGTGTTGTTATCTCGCACTGCAACAAATGCAGCAACATGACGGTTTGCAGCTAATCACAGCATCGCAACACTTGTGAAGTATGTCCCAGGCAGTGAAGTCCCACTTGTGAAGCATGCACAGGCTGGCCAATGCATTCTTCGGATATCCTGGTAGGCAAGGTAGTCCTCAACCAGTCCACGCCTATGCTGAGGGCGTTGTCGTCCATATAAAGGCTGCCATTCCTCAAACTCCCCAGTAAAGTGAAAGATGCTGTCGCGGTATACCTATGGCACACTGTTTGAAGATGTGGAGTGGTGTATGTGCGCCCCATATTATGCCATCTCCATATCGATTCGAGGATGTTGGATGGCCTCTCTCTGCTCCTGGGATACAGATGTGGACACGTCTGGAATCACTTTCCAGACTGAATCTGGACTCATCAGAAAACATGACATGCCGCTGTGCCCATGCTGTGTTCTCTGTATCACGCCAGACGGTGTCTAATTCACCAGTGTCTAGGGTATGCGTCACAAGGGGTCACCGTACATATAGTCCGGTCTCATTTAATCCTCTGTACACAATTTGCCTCGATACAGCTGTCCAGTGGCTGCTGCAAGATTCCTGATGAGTTCCCAACCTGTGCTTCGGTTGTCCGCATGCCATTTACAAGGAGTCGACAGAGCCTGTATCTTTCAAATCTGAGTGTCCTTTTGTGAGATGAAAGTACATATGAAGTACTTCATATCTGTAGGGCCAACGCCCTACAGATTTCGAGATATTCGGTGTTATTTTCATCGACTTTCAAGTATTGCCTTATTAGCTCGCTGCTGAAATAAGAAAGCAAGTGCTACCGTGACTAACTGTTAACTCACTGGCGTTCAAAGCGAGGGTCCGGAGTTCGAATACCAAGCAGATCTCATGTAACCTTTTTTTTTTAATTTCATTTTATTTATAATATCATTTTATTTTATTATTTTTTACTTTCTTTTTTGTTTTTTCTCTTTTTATTATTTTATTTATTTTTTTATTTACCTTCTTTCTTTATGATAAACGGAAAAAACTTACATTAGGCTATGTAATGAATATTAGATAGAAAACCAATTTAAGATTAGAAGTAAATAAATAATATTCTCGTTAACTTTGTTTTTTAATCAATTAGTTAATTTAATTAACTAAACTTTTTTTTTTCTTATTATGTTGTGGTGATACTCATTTGTATTTAAAATTATTTTTCAGTTGTGCTTTTTTTTAAAGTTTTTATGTAAGAGTTTTAAATGTAATACTTCACTAACTGAATTTTAGTTTTTCTTTATTACAGTATAAAAAAAAACAAAGTTAGTACTCTCGTTAATTTTGGTTTTTAATTAAAAGTACTTTAATTCAGAAAAATAAAGTAAAACATACACTGTATATATATGCTGCGAGAGACGCAGCAATTTATTTTCTTGCCTTTTGTTGTTGGTGGAGTCACGGCCGGGTCGGCAATGACTTTTACTAACAAGATCTTGCCTTTCTGATTTGGTTAAGGGAAGGCGAGGATTGGGCTGATGAGTCCGTAAAAGGACGAAACGGCCGTTCCCAATTCCTTCCCATAATCCAAATCAGAAAGGCAATTTCTCCTTTTAGTCAAGTGCTGCGTTTCCTTTGCTTTATTTATATACTGTATATAATTACTTTAAAATAACTTTTCTTTTTTATTTCTTATAGTATGAGTATTTGCATATTAAAAAAAAAGTTGACACTCTTAATGTCTAGTTATGTCATCCAGATGGATACTGTGGGCCATCATGAACTGCAAGCAAGCATTGAAGAAACCATAAGAGTCATCCAGTACATTATATTGTGCACTTCAGTGAGAATTTGGATATTGCTTCCAGTCTGATGTCTTCGGCTTTTCTTTTCTACCTTTATGTTTTGTGTTTAGTTTATTAGTATGTGTAGGACCTACTGCACCTTTCTGCCAAATTTTGTGATATTTGGATGCATGGAAGATTTCGAAGCTGCCGATCCCGATGCTTAAGAGTATATCTTCGATATCAAATGAAGCAACAAGTATTTCAAGGTATAATTAAAGATAATTCAAGGATTCAAAAAAGTAAGTTTCAGTGTATATATAAATATGGAGTGTAAATATATATATGGCGATCTTTGCTTAACATTAATTCCATCTTTCTTTAGACTTAACGTTAAGCAAAGGTCGCCTGCAAATAAATTTGAAGAACAACATTTATAAATTTTTCAAATTGAAAGATTCTATTTCTATCATCTTTTATACTTTTTTGTTTAGTCTGTGTGTTTCTCTTACAACAAATAATGGCATTCGACCAGTAAATAGTTTTTAAAATATAATCTTTCGCTTCTTGAAATTATTTAGCCTTGGATTCAAATGTTGTTAGTGTCTTTCATTACTGAAGTCAGTGAGAAGATTCAAAACATTGAATTGAATTCAAAACAATTGTTAGATCGAAAAATTTGTTCTATTCATAACACAGCCCAAATATTCTTTAAAAAATGTTGTACCTACTTCCTTTACAAAAAAGTTAGATTGACATAATGCTCGTTATCGGAATTCATAGTAGTAATGCAGGGAATAAATTTGTTTATCAGAACGAAAGACTCCAGAATCTTCACATTTGTGCTTATTCTTGTTGTTCAGTTTTATTCAAAACTGAACCACAGTTTTTTTTTTATTGAGTTCAATCGAATTAGTAAAAAAAATACATGAGAAGTTTTGATGGCTGCTGAATATGAGCCGAAAGAAACGAATATAAAATCTTAAAACAAATAAAATTTTAATTTTGACATGTCCGAAATGCTTTTATAATATCATAATATCAGCAACATATCAGATGTATTGATTACCTGACATTCCATTTTCGAAAATACACTGAACCCATCTCAATGTTTGGCTTCTTGATTTCCACTTATCCAAGTCTATCCTAGTCACTGCCATTGAACCTCACTTTTAAATAGATGTATTTGTACATTAATAAAAGCATGAAAGTAGTATATTAATAATTGATAAACATTCATCTATATCTGCTTGATTATATTATTGATAATTTGACAAAATTATGACATTATTTTAATTTTGTGTTAGTTATCAAACGGCCCAAGATTTGAAAGTAATTCACATTTTGCATTTGTTTTTCTCGCTAGTTTTAACAATAATAAAAATTTATTTATGTATGTTTACACCTCCACACTATCTGTGGCTAGCACGAAAACTTTTACGAAAACTTTTATGTAGCCGTCTATTGGGTACAGAATGATAATGTTGCTCTGGCTGTGGTATTAAGATAGTGTTCTATTGGCATTCACTGTAGAGTTTTTAGAGGATATTTTAATGTAACACTAACAAAAACTAGGGTAACTGAAAGTGACCAACTTCCATTCCATCGACGTTGTTTTTAATTTTCTGCGAAAAAAAGTAAGAAAAGTATTTAAAATTGAAATCATAAAAATTAATTAAGAAAATAGTTATCATTTGTCTGATATTGTTTTTCTTTCTATGATAAGAAACTAAGAAACAAATTCAAATAACTCGTAGTAACTCCTTCTTCCACTTAAAAACATCTTTAATCATCTATATTTCGATTTCTTCAGCAGAAATCTTCCTCATGGAAAAAACTACAGAAAATGTAGAGAAACCTAAAATTTTCTCTAATATTTAAAACAGAATTCTAAGCATAAACAATCATTTAGTCATTCATGGTACAAACTTTCTTGAATAACAAAATAAATTCGTACAACATGTAACAATCATAAATTATTTCTTGAATAGTAAAAAATTCATACAATCATAAATAAATGAAGAAGATTTCTGCTGAAGAAATCGAAATATAGATGATTAAAGATGTTTTTAAGTGGAAGAAGGAGTTACTACGAGTTATTTGTATTTATATACTAAAGAAGAATTTTTGATTTTCATTAAGAAACAAATTCTTACTTAATATTTTCACGATACTACTTAACTACGTCATAATTTCTTTAGAATAAATATTTAAATTAGTAAAAAAAAATTATCAACTGAATCAAAATTACTGATCTTGATTGCATTTCTACGAACTATAAATGATAAGATGCTTCTATCACTAACCTTTCCATGATTTTCCTTCTGACGTAAAGGTTTTCACTGCTCATTTGATTTTGATTCCCTTCAAATCAACGAGAACCAAATTAAATGAGGAATTTAAATTGGAACCACAAATGAACGGCAGGAAAATAAACAATTGCTGTATCTAAGAAAAGTGTTCAGAAAATAAAGAAAGAGAACGATCAATTCAAAGAATAATGTTAGAAATGAAAGGGAGGGACTGTATTCCAATGGAATCTATCTAGTAGTTTCCTACGTTGAAAATATTCTGATGTTTTGAAGGTTTTGTTTTTTTTTCTTCTTAAATTGGATTCATAACATGATTCTTAATGAGAAATCAATGATAAAGTTCGGAAAAACAAGTTCAGATGTCAAGATAAGATTCCGTAATTAGTTAACCTTACACAGCTGATTAATTATTGCTGTCAACTTCATCCTTTGGTTTTTTTTATTTTTGGCTTCTATTTTTAATCCTTTATTTCTGTTCTTTGCTTAAGGGTGGAGGAAAGAAAAGAAAATATGTTAAGTCACTGTAGTACATTTCTTATTCCTTAATATATTTCCTTTAAAAATCTTCAATGAATTCCTCTTTTTCTAAAATCATCCTCATTTTCTTTACTTTTTTTAATCTTTGTCTTTTTCTTCTCGGTTTTCTAATCATACTACTTTTAACTAACTTTTTATTGTTTTTAACCTAATTCTCCCAATAAAGCAATGAACTGTAATTGCTTGGTTGTTTTTTTTTTATTTTGTACATTTCTGTCTTGCATGTACAGTATCTATGAAGAATTTCAATGTCATCCACATAAAAGCAATGTACTTCAGAAAGATTCCAAATCAGCTGATGATTACCTCCCATAACTTATAGAATGACTTCTTAGGAATCCTCTAAAGACAAAATTCTTTAATGCAAACAGTTTTACTTTATTTAAGTAGAAGAGAAAATAAGATTTTGATTGAGGGATACTCAGTTATGTAGAGAAACTTTCGAATTCCTTGGATTATGTAGAGGAATTATTGTTTTATTTCGTGGATGTTTATTAACTTGTTTTCTTGTTTGGAATTCTTTCTTTGGTATTTTTTTTCTGGAATCTAACGTTTTTCGTTGAGCAGCTGCTTTTCCTCATAACAAAGTAGTAACAGTATGAAAACTAAAAATCTGACTTCTATTTATACTAGAAAATATTGTTATTAATTTTACTATATTATATTTTGATTTTCAAGAAAAAAAATGGGAAGAATTACCTTTGATTTTTTTTTTTTTGATTTAAGTGATTATTTGTTTAACATTGAAATTGTAAATCCAAACTAATAACAGCATTATATCATGAAATCCCGAAAGAGATGGACATTTTGAAAGCTGTAATTTTTAAAGTTTCTAATTGTTACGTTCTATTTTGTCTTTGAATCAAACTATTTTAGGATTTTTAAAGAAAGAAATATTACGATATCATTTGGTTTATTGTTCCTGTAATAAATACATTTACATCCAAGAGATATTCCAAGGTATCTAGATATCTTAGATATCTTGTCATTTGTCTGATTCAACTGATTCGCCTGCATTGATTTAGAAGTACGCCATTTTAACAGGTCATTGTGGTCAATCTTTTTTTTTAAATATAATCACCGAAACGAAAACATAATTCTTTTTTCCAACATTGGAAATTGGATTTGAAATGGTTTCTAGTGATTTATTTTCATATTATTAGTTGTTTTGTGAATTTCAAACTTTGCACAAGTAATAAGAAAAAAACAAAAACGATAACGATAGATATTCTGTCAGTCAACTAAAAGTTCACTAAACTAAGCAAACGAAACAAAAGGATCAATTAAAGACAATCTAAGTTTTTTTCTCTTATTTTATTTTAAGTTGTTACATTCGATTGACCAAAAAGTGAAAATCCTTTTCCTCGTACTTAAGTTTTGCTCAAATGTTTCCCAACTTGCAACTGGGATCAGTTTAAAAGCATTGCTTGCTTATGTTGTTTATAATCTCTGATTGGTTGGTGGATGAGGCTCTTATTTCCGAATCCACAGCGTCTTAGCCTCAGTCTGAACGGCAGCAGACGACTGGTGAGTTGAAAACCATTACTTTACGTTTGAACCAATCTATTTTCGAGACAATTTGTCTTTTAGGAAGGTATCAAACAAGAAGGATTTAACTACAGGATTAGCTGAATTCCTTTGACCAATTATTCAATTACTTTGAATCAAATGAAAACAGCGCTTGAATTATCTTTCTGTTTTGTAAATGATAATGTTAGTATTGAATTCATTTTGTTGTTATATTGAATCAAATCAGGGAAATAAAATGAAATCAAGACATTTACGTCAAAAACTTAATATTACTATGAAATGAAATCCCATTGTGCGAAAGTGAATCCTTTGCGTTTATAAATAATGGATTTCATGAAATTAAACAATTCAAAAAGAGAATCATTTCTTAGATAAGATATTTTAAATTTCTATTACTTAATTTAAAATCTTCCGTTTGGATGTTAAGTATTTTTGAATTTTTAACAGTAGTTTGAGGAAACTTACTTCGCACTTAAGACTTTAGAATTAAAACAAAACAAATTCTCTGTAAAACAATTAAAAGTAATTCTTGTAAAATTTAAGCTTGAAGCTTTAATGAATTCCTTAGGAATTTTATTCCTTACATAATGAAACTTATCTATCTTTTACTATTCCAATCTGATGAGCCCAAGGAATATTGGGATCTAAATTTTACATCCAAATATTTCGAAATCTTATTGATCAGACGTTTTAGGTTTCTAGTTAAAATTAGATCATTAAATACTTAGACTCCGAATCAGCAGACGAATCGTCTGAAGTTGATTCAAAAGAAAAAGGATAAATAGAATTAAAGCGTCTTTAAACTTGTTTTGAGAGGGAGAAAAAAAGTCTATTTAATTTTTTTGGAATTATAAATGCTCTTTGAAAAACATGACCCTTATTTGGCGCTGCAAAGTGTCTTCCAAAGATTATGTTCGACTTGTGTTCGAAACAAAGAGACGGAGAAGACGGTTTCATTTTACCAAAATAACATCGATTCCGTGGATCTCGAGAAACCCATTAATACCTGGAAATCATTCTACATGCCAAGGCACAGCCAGCGATTAGGCACCTGAATTCTACCGATTGTTTGTATTTCACCATCAAGTTACATCCTTTCTCTTCAGTCACTGCTCTTTAACCCCATAAGAAAGCAACAGGCTTTCACGGCTTCTGATTGAATCTTAATTCACTCCAGTGGCAGTTTGAAGGAATAATGAAATTTCATCATTAGGTTGTTTTTGTTTCATCAAAAACGGACGATTGGAAGCTTGCGTAATTAGTAAGAAATACTTACTTCTCTTTAAAGGATTCGTGGAAAAAGCTGACAATTTAAAAACAGAGTGAATCACGTTTCGTATTATTTTCACTAGAGATACTGAATGTTTGTTGAAATATTAGTTGGTCAATTTCAAGTTCAGTTGCAGCATCGAGAACAAAACTTTCATAAGCTGTCGTCTTTTCTTTTTCCACCAATTAATTCAAAATCAGCCGTTAATGAAATTAATTTAATCATTTGAATATTATTTTCCTTTACTTGCAGTGCCGATAGTTATTTTCAATTTTTTTTAAAAGCTAGGATATTTTTTTGAAGTATTTTTCTGAGAATTATAATGTGTATAGTTTACAGAGGGATAGAGAAGAATAGATGGACATTAATCCCACGGAGGGAAGTGAAATAGTCACACTTGTGATAAAAACTATTGAAAACAACTGAAATCTGTTTGTTTTCGGATCTCATCGCCATTAGTTTGTCTGATTGATTGTTCCTCTGAAAATCACTCAACCACATTCCCATGACATTTTCGCAGTCAAATATTGTTCGCACTGAACATCCCCTTTCCATTTAGTGTTGTGACATTCTGCTACTCTTATCGATGTGGTGCCATTGTCAGTGTGTGATGTGATCATCGATCTGCTACTCAATCCAACATCTCTTGTTTGGTTATAATAATGAATTTAAAGAACCCATTTAAAACAACTCTTTTGTTATCTTTTGAAATTAGTTGTCGTTATTTCGTTTTGGAAAGAGCCAAAGTCAAAGGGAGCGAATTGTTTAAAGAAGGAATTAAAACTAGGAACGTTTAATAGAAGGAAGTTGTTTCTAATCTGTTAATTATTATTAAGTGCAATTACCTTCCTTAGCTGATGAATTTCCTGAAAACTTTAAGGAGAAAATCGATGATGGAAAGATCAAATTTCCATCTTTTTACAAAAGAAAAAAAAAAAGCAGCACCGATGTTTTTAATAAAGTTTCTTCTCCGTCTAATTTCAATTTATTAAAAGTTTCAGGTTTCATTAAAACTAATGAAAATTACAGAATATCCTTCTTTCAAAAAGTACCGTCAAGCCTCTCGATAGGAGGTAAACCTTGATTAGTTTGGCTTTTATTAATAAAGTCCCCTGACATAAGAAGAAGGAAGTGTTTAATATTTCACTAACTTTGTAATGAAAGTAATTAATATCTATCAATGAGTTGATGTGTGGTTTTATACAAGACATATTAATAGCACACATTAATAGATTTAAAATTTCTGTGAATTTGTCAGTAATTTCCTTTCTTATCTGTTTGTTTTTATGTAGAATAAGCAGTGGCAAACCGGTATTTGCATTTGATAAAAGTTCAATATTCACTTTATTTTTGTAAACTTTTCTTAATTGTACAAAAGTAACTGCATATTTTTGACTCCGATATTAGTTTTGGCGTCTGTTAAATTTTAATCTACAGAAACGCCATTGTTTCACAAACATTAACTTATCTTTAGGATTTTTTTTTCTTTTCAAATTTGTATCGTAGTGTATTTCATGTAACGTTTAATTTTAGAAAATTAATGTTTCTTTTTCTGGTTTCTGAATTATAATATTGCGAACATAAATAATTCCTGTAAAAATATATGCTTTACAATGATATCTACATTCTCCTGTAAATGGCATCCAAAGTGATATGACTTTATTAAAACTTTTAAATAAAAATCGTACGTTTTAAAATAATGTAATCAAAAAAATTTAAAAAAATGATAAGAATATTGAAATGTATTGATTTAAAATGTATTGATTTAATCGCGGGATGATACCTTAAATGATATAGAAACTGAAGTGAATAAAAATTTGAATAATTTATTTTGATAAATTTACAAATTTGGAAGGAAAATTAATGATGAATTCGTTTGCATTTGACTTAGGAGTTTTGCAATCAAAAAGCTTTTTCAATTTCTTCTAATTGTTCTATTTTAACAGAGTGTATGTGAAGTAGAAATCCTCGTAACATAACATCAAAATCTATTTTTTTTTAATTTTTTGAAATAATTTTGGGTTTGTATTTTATTATCTTCTTTTTCTTCTTTTCCTTTTTGTTAAGATCATTACGGCACTAATAAATGAGATGTTTTCTTTTTTTCCCCATTTGTTGGTAAATATATTTCACATGTTTTCGATGATTTTTATTAACTTCCTTTTCTTCAATTTGTACAAATGTTTTCAATTTAAATAACTAGTTCTGGCGTCTAAGTTGCTTCATTTACTGCAGTTTTTTCCCTCCCTCAACTTTTATTTCTTTTCAATTTTGATATTACACAAGACTAAAAATATTTAATTATAAAAAAAAAAAATCACGAGCTATTCAGGGAGTCCAGGAATTTAATTCCTTGTTTGTTTTTTGTTTTTATTGAAATATTTGTTCTTCAAATAAATACAAGTAATTTAACTTGGTTATTTTAATGGAAAGAGAATAACTGTGGTTTTTATTTTTTTTTTTTTTTTTGTGACTGCACCTTTCTTGGTTTTGAATCAACACTTAAATTGAGTGAAACAAACATTTCTTGTTTTTGTATTCATTGTTTATCTCTGATATCCGATATTTTCTGGTCGAATGTTGAATAAGAGGACGTAGGAATTGTAGAGGATTAAGACTATGTCTGGGACGAACACATGGTCTAATCCATAGCTTAATATAAACGGAAGGATTAAACAAATATAATACGAAGATTCAGTGAATGAAATATTAGGGAACCAGATTCAACAAATACCAAATTAAAGTTCATTTACCAACTCAAGTGTATTTCATTAAATGAATAGTTCTAATGGACATTGGAGTTTTTAATCTCTAGGATCATCTTCCGTTGCGATGGATAGTAACAAGAAGGAACTAAGTACACAAGTGCTTTTTCGTGAATTTCCTTTGAATATTTGATAACATTATCACTGAAATGCACGTAATTCCTGTTCATTTTAATTAGAACTTAATAAAGGCGTTTCGGTTCATTCCTCTAATTGTGATTTTTTTTTTTTTGTATTTCTTTTGCCAGAAAAGAAACAGCTTTATTTGATTGTAACACCTTCTAGAAATGATCTAATGGATTCAGTAGAGTTGTTCTATTCTTTACTTTATATGGAAACTTTCCTTTACTTCATTAGTAAAATTATTAGTAAGAAAATAATTCTGATATTAACTTTTGTTTTTGTCCCTTTTAATCGGAAAAAGATGAAAAGTTCTGTTTTTTTTTTCATATCTTGTATTACAGCCTATGTGAGAAATTGACGATTTATTTATTTGTTTATTTTATTTATTTATTATTTATTTTATGTCATTTCTCTCCATTTTTGAGTCTTGGCACTAAATGTGTTTCTGCTTTAGATATTCATTATTAATTCTTATTCTATTTGGATCCAGGAACTTTCTCTTTTGTTTTTCTTGATTTGATTCCTTTCAAAGCGACTTCATTTAGGTACAAAAATTATGAACTTGGAAAGTTATCCTGAATTCCTTTGTAATTTTCTTCCTGTTTTATTTTACCTCAATTTCATAAACCAAAAAACAATTATTTGTTTCCTTTCCAATCTTAGTTTTAGATATTTGTAGGTAATGAATTATGTTGTTGAATATTTCATTAAGATGGAAGTAATGAGTTTATTAACAAAATAATAACTTTTTTTTTTTAGAATGATGTCACTGTTGACGAAACTATTTACAAATAGTAGGATGTTATCTGTTGACATGGGTTTAGTGAGCTTCAATTGTATCGTTGATTATTTTGTAGTAATAATAGACGTTTAACTTAGGACTGTTCTATCCTGAGTGGTATTTCCTTAAGTTCGCTGCTTTATTCTGTTATTCCTCAGTTTAGTTCAAAAGAAATTGATGATTGGAGTTATTGTTTATTGATAAAATTAATTGATGATGATTTATTGTTTAATGATAATTTTAACAAGCAATTTTTTTCATTTGGTCTGACTTTTCAGTTTCCGTCATTCATTGTGTGTTCAATAACTACAGGAAAGCATCTAATACATCAGAATTCGATAAACAAATCCTAGCTCCAGGCAACGTCCAATTTGTTTAGTTGTTTATTTTTGTTGCCCCTAATTTCTTCAAGTGGATTCATTATTTTTGAATCAGTTTTTAACAAAGATGGCATCGAAGACCACATCAAGAGGTTATTGGTAATGTTTAGTAGTTTTATAACCATATAAAACTATTACAGTTCATGTTATTGTAACTGAAGTAAAGAAAACAAACGGTTAGTTTATTAAAGGCTTCGATCTTTTAGACCGAATCTCTGTTTGCTGATCAAATGTTGCATTTAATGGTGACTACATTTTTCTTCGATTGTTTACAAACATTTGCCATTAGAAAAGTTATTGCTGTCGTGAATGAAAACCGCAAATGGAATTAAAGAAAGATATTATTTCTACATCGTTGCTTTTGACACGTCCTTTTACGAACGTAAATCTATCTGTTATGATTGGTGGAAATGGGAAACCTTCGCTCCACCATTTCTATTGGATCGTTATCTGCACAAACATCCCGGACGGAAAAAGAAAAAGAGAAAAAAAGAAAGTTACAATTTCATTTTTCATGTTAAGAAAGCAAAGTTGTGTGGTGGAATGATATTCGTGATTTCGAACGTGATACTCTCTTGTCAGAATCAATCAGATAGGTGTGACATGGGCATGGTCTCTTTGGATGACCCTTTCGTCACAGCTGCTCAAAAGAGAGAAGAAAGATACAGTGCACGGTACAGTCGTTGGCCTCCATGTTTAAACCATCATTGATGTTTTGTTTCTACTTGATAAATATTTTAATTTCGTTAATTTTTTTTTTACTTAATTAAAGTAAAGTTTAGTTACTGAAATTATTAAAAAACAATGTTTGAAATATTTTGGAATATATTTATAAGCAAGTCGATTTATTTGTAATAAAATAATTACAGAAAAATACACCAACTCTATTACAATATTATCTTTTGACAATCTTTTTTCTTTTATCTTTCAATCCTTTCAAGCACATTCATGGTTTGCTGTTGTCATTTTTTGAAAACTTTGGACTGTTTTGTTCTTCTTTGTTATATTTGTTAATCAAATCGATTACGTAATATTATGGAAATATGTATTTCGGTATTTTTAGTATTTTAAGTAATAATGGAGATGTTAATTGGAAACAAAGTATTTTAGAAATCATCTTTAGTGTTATCTTAAATCTGTTTCTTCTAATTTAAAAAAAAAGTTAACCAAAAAAACCCATTGATGTTTAGAAGGAACCATTCTTCCTTCACCTAATAAAACACGACAAGAATATTGTCTCGAATTAAGTTTTGAGCTCGTCTCCTGCGCAGAACAATTTAATCAACAAAATCGAATGAGATACATTGAATAATGAGGCATTTTGGAAGGACAGACACTGGTTTCGAGGACATTAGAATTCATTGGCTCCGATCAGTCAACCGGAAATACCTTTCATGTGGAGGTTATCAAAGTAGAAATTAAAACTACCTCTTTATTAAATGCCTACGAAGCGAAAGCATTTATTGTCGTCATCCAATACTGCAATTGTAAAACAAAATGGATTGAGAAAACAACATGGAATTTGTTTTGATTTCATGAAAATAAGGTAAAAATAAAAGTGATTTTGTGGATTAAATATATTTCTCAAAAAACGTATCTTTATATGATCTGAGTTTTTCCAGTATTTAAGCACGACATGGAAACATTACATTTACATTTTTTACGATTTTTCTTTAAAAAAAATTAGTATATTCTGGAAGAATGCCTTAGATTTTCGTTAACACCTTAGGACAACTTCTTTTTATACATTCTTCAAATTTCTAATAACATTCTAATAAAATCTAATTAACATAACCTACCAATGAAATGTTTGAATTAAGATGACCGTTCGCTAAAAGCCAAGTTTTCCGTCACCTTCGTCTCTCCCTTTACCTTTTCCACTCTGGGCCTCTTTTCACGAAAACTACAAGTGTCACCATAAAGACTTTTATAAAGTGAGCGATACGCTACTGAATGGTTCGTTCGTAATGAGTAGTGCGCATGCTTTGGAAACAAAAGATGGCAACATGAAAAAAAAAAAAAAAAAAAGATGTGTTAATAAGTTTTTATTTTTAATAAATCAATATAGTCGAAAATAAACAGTTCATTATCAATTAAAACAAAGAATAAATGTAACGTGGAGTTAAAATTTTCTCAGAGTATTTTAGAAATAGTGTAGATAATGATTTTGCAGTGATTTTTGTCTAGAATTAGATGTGAACGTCACTTCCTGATTCTTTGTTTTCTTTCTTTATTTTTATTTGTAACCTTTTAAACCTCACCTTTTCTTATATATGTTTACTAAATATCCTTTACTCCGAAAGTTAAATGCTTATTGATTTTCACTCGGAAATTAAAAAATAAAGATGAACCGAAAGAGAAAATGGCTGCCGAATTTCTTGTTTAAGCAATGCAAGTGTTTCATGATTGGTGCCTGGAAATGATTGTTCCCGCCAATCTCACTCTACTTTATGATTGACCTTACGCTCATCTTTAAGCTGGATGCGGATTTGATTAACATCAGCGTTGCTGAATATTTTGTGCGGCTTGTGGTGATTTGCAAATAGCACTCATAATACCGCCGCTCTCAGACCTTGGCTGTGACTTTTATGTTCTAGTGTGTATAGTTTGGGACAAAGCATGTGTTAACAGAAAACCTTTTCAATAGATCATTTTAGTCCAATACAAACAGTTCATTACAAATTAAAACAAAGAATAAATGCAACGTGGAATTAGAAAAAAAAATAATAAGACTGCTTATTTACAAATCGTAGATAGCGATTTTGCGATTATTTGGGGGAGAAACGAGACAACCTCACTTATTCGCTTCCAGTTTCTTTGTTTTCTTTCATTATTTTTATTTAGAAACCTCTTAAATAACACATTATCTTATTATTTTTATGTATAAACCTCTGAAATAAAGTATTTTACCTTTTCTTTTGCATGTTTCTTATGTCTTTACTCCAATAATTAAATGATTTTTGATCTTAATTTCTAAGTGAAATTAAAAAGAAAAGAAAATGTGTTTCCCGCCAATCTTATGCTACTTCCTGAGGTCTGCCGCTGATTCCGCGATGCTCTTGTTTAAAGGCTAGTCTTCGGCGGCAGCGGCAGTGAACGGAATTTCTCCTGGTCTGACGTCACAAACTGCCGCTGTAGTCCTTTGTTCCGTGTCATATGCGGACTTC
>JAFIDM010006943.1:3637726-3686500 GCA_023159025.1 Thereuonema tuberculata
ATAAAGATACACGAAAACAAGCAACAATGTTAATAATTCTGTAGATCAACGGAATAAGCCGGCACACCTGATTATAATGATTTAAATTTAATACAGTAACTGAATAAAGTAAAAAGAAGTATAACCCGATTTCGGTTATATTCTAACCATCTTCAGGTACTTGAAGATGGTTAGAATATAACCGAAACCGGGTTATACTTCTTTTTGTTTAGTTATTAAATTTAACTCATTATTAATCAGGTGTGCTGGCTTACTCCTTTGTTCTACAGAATTATGAGCAGCGCCCGTAAAATCTTCTCCTCAAATATAAAATAAATTGAATTTTGTTTTTTCAATTTGAAGCTTTCGTCGAATGGACTTGGGCGCTTCCAAATTTTACAAAAAGTTATTTGTTAATACTAAGTGGCCTAACTCCATTTGCGGTAAAAAAACACATATTATTCACGTAATAATTGCTATTAATTTAAAAGGAATTGTAAATTTAACTCTCTTAAGCAGTGTCGCTCATTGGTATCCTATACGTATATTTTTTATTTTATTGAAACGCAAACTCTTAAATATCTCAATTTAAACATAAATGGACTTGGGTCACTTTCAAAATAAACGGCTCAATTATCTATGAAAGTTATCCTAAGATGGCAATTTAACGAGTTATAATTATAATATTTAAAAAAATATAATGAGGCCAATACACACTTTAAAGATTAAAAAAAAATATTTAACACTTCGAAAGAATTAAAATGCTACCGTTTCAGTTCGCCTGCCAGCTCCTACCTTCTAATTCGACAAATAGCTATTACCTGTTAAATTCACCTTATTTGACTACCTCGATATATCCTTTCATAGATTCATTTGATGTTAAATTTAATACTTTATTCATGATGGATCTCAAAAGAAATAAATCCAGGACGAACCATTTCCTAGAAGACGTTTTCTTAATTCCTTCCTTCACATGAAAAAATGTCTATGCTTGGTTTAAGCCTAATCTTCTTTAATCTATAGAATCCATCTTCTTTTCTTCTGTGGTTTTTCAGCCAGTCATCACTGTTATCTGTGATTAACAGAACCACAATGTCATCTATATGTATCACTTTTTTTTGTTCTGTTTTATTTATTAAGGAAGTCGGAGCAAGACAATCTTTAAACAGAGAGCAACTTATTTAATAATAGTGTTTTACACAAATGATTTATGCCGGTACAGGACTGACATCATCTCTTGTTCATCGCCGTCACCCTGTGGTCAAGACCTGAAACATAACTACCACAACATGTTCTTTGTTGTTCCTTCGGTTTTTTGTTTTAAACAATTCTTTTACTTACACTTCATTATTTTAACTTTAAATGTCAATGAAATTTAATCTAGCAATATTTAAACTTCCAACAACACATTTGCTCTATCATAAATATTAATGGTTAAAAAGATTACTTACATGATATTTTTAATTGTTATATGTTTGCTTAATTACAATAAAGTCCAGTTTTGATGTAGATAAAAAATTATAATACTGATATTAACTGAGAAATATTACTATTATCATATCTCATTTATTAAAAGGTACAAATACGGAAAAGCAAAGCAAAAAAATACAGGAATTAACATCATCTGCTCTTGACAAATAGAAATAGAAGCTTCGACTTAAAAAAAACCCCAACATTTTGTTGCCGAGATGTTTTCTTTCCTGTTTTCGTTGCTGTATTAGGCTTTTTATTCCTGTGTTTGAGAATAATCGTCGACAAAATCGTACAGCAAAGTTTGAAAATAAACAATATGATGCAATTACATTTAAATAGTTCCAATGTATTGCCGTACTGGTAGCATTTTTATTTCCCGGTGTTCACTAGTTACTAGTAGCAGTTTCACAATAATTGGATGCCCAATGACAAGGGCAAATTGATTCCATTCCTTTGACCTCTCTGAATATGTTATTCATTTGGTAAAGTTATAACTTCTTAGAAATGCAAAAGTTCCCAGATGTTTCTCGAATTTCATTATTGCAAAGTTTAAGTTGTAGCAAAATTTCATTGTTGGATTTTTCATGGAGGACCATCAAATCATTCAAATTGAAAAAAGTAAGAAGATTTATAATTCTCCAGAATCCCTTCAAGTTATTTGAATAATGCCTTGGCCAAAAGCAATCTACACTTCTCAAAGATGATTTTCCAGAACATTTCTAGATTTTGATGAAATATTTGTATAAGAACTTGTAATAATCTGTGTTTTGGAAGAATATTTTGCAAAATACTGCAGAAGGTCTTTGTATTTACAGCTTTATTACAAAATAAAAAGAATGGCAAAAATTCTTTTCAATGAAGTTCTTTGGTTTTATTTCAAATTGAGAAAAAAGTCATTTTTTTTTCCTTCAATGATATGATAGGTTTGTGATTTATTTTTCTGTATTCAAATTATGTTTAATGTAGTTTAAAAAAGAAGACAGAGGTGTTATTTGGAGTTCGTAACACATTTTCAGATTCATTTTCTTTGTGTTATTACTTTTGTGAAAATTAGCGCCTTTTAACTGCTCAGATTCTCGTTTCATACAAAAGCGTGGCTGGTCTCCTGTGGTCTCAACTGAAACTCATTTTAGTTTCTGTGGATTTCATTTCGTTGAAGCTGATTTCTTCTTCGAAATCAATTTCTTTTCCTTTAAACTGGGAATTTCCTTCTCTTCGCTTTCCATTCGCAATCATATTTTGGAGACAAGTAGATAATCTTCTTGGTTGTCACCAAAATTGTTTCCCGCCGTTCGAAGATCGATTGGTGTCAATCGTCCTCCCCCGCATCGGACGCTTCTACATCGATGCAACAAAGCGCAAAGAAATATCTATTTACTTTGTTCATGGATGGGAAAACAACCTTTAGGAGTAGAAGAAATATCTATTTAAATACAGGAAACGAATTAAGAAAGAAACTCATTGGGTAGAAAGCTATAATTTAGGATTCAATGTTATTAATCCTTTTTAAAAATGAAACATACAATGTAAACTTAATCCTTATTTTCATTATCTGAATGGGAATGGCGACAAGTTTGTCACTGGAAATGTCAGCAGATATTAAGATCCAATTGAAAGAGCAATTACGAAATTAATATTTGTGTCCATTTTAGAGCAAAACAAGAATATCAAAGAATTCTCAGGCTGAGGGTATTAATTTTAGTTGGGATTTTAAATAATTAAAAAAAATAAGAATTTAATAAATTGGTGCGTTAATATCATTTTTAGATAAATTTTAATAACTTTGTTTTTGTAATTTATAAAAACTGGCATTTTAACATAATATTTCAAAACTTTAAAATCAATTTATAGATCTCATTCAAAACATTACCTTTTATATTTAGTAAATATATTATTGAGGACACTCCACCTTGTAATGATAATATTTTATGTGGAAGCTACAAAACTCGAGTGAATTTTCTCGAGTGAATTTTCGAATGAATTTTCATTGCAAAACATTACAGATTTTGTTTTTATGAAAAGTTCTATTACGAAATTAAAAAATGCTGAAATATTTTTATTGAGACATAACATATCATTGATTTCCTCTTAATAGAAATAAAGTTATTAATGTTTAACAAAGTTCCTGTTATTTTTTTAATTGAATCTGAAATGAATTGAATCTCTTTGAAGGGGGAGAGGATAAAGATTGAGACCATTGTGATAGTTCCACTGAGAAAGTTTTAGTGATTTCAAATTTAATCCTCTCCTTTAGATTTATCGATTCTAAATAAAAACTTTGCAGCCACAGTCGATTCAAAGCTAAAATACGATAGTTTTTTCTTTTTATGAAATGCAAATATACAGAGGACATAACAGTTTACACACTACTTCTTGCAACACTCACAAGGTTGGCTGTTTTGTGTCACTGAAGGTCCAATGATCATGCCTCTGAGAGGTTAGACATAACGGTGTTTCACGGCTACCACAATTGTCACATGCAGCCATACGGCTACAGCTGATCGACTGATACCTCCGTCTTCATGGCCACTAGGTGGCAGACATCTATTCTAGATGGCGTGGCCCTGCTGCGCAAATGAATTATGGCCCGTTTTCTTATGGTGCAGATATTACTGTGTCCATCTCCTGTATGTGCTTCTTTGTTTCCTTTAGAATTCTGTGTTTACAAATAGAAAGATCTCTAATACTGTAGGTTCAGTCATCACTGGTGACAAATTGAAGTAAATAAATAAAAATTATATATATAAACTCGGTTCATGGCGTCAGGTGCCGCCTTCCGAAAGAATCTGCAAGAAGTCCATTCCAGGTCTTCCGGTCAAGGGTCCATTCCTCTTCCAGACTTCTAATCCTCATTGCTTTTTTAATATCGTCCATCCAAGCCTTTCGTGGTCTTCCTCGTTTCCTTTTTTGATTAGTTTTGTAATCAAAAGCGATTTTGGGCAGTCTTTCGTCACTCATTCTTTTAACATGACCAAACCAAATTAATTGTTTTCTTTGAAGATCGTCCAAAATGTTTCCTTTTAATTTCATCATTTCTTTGATTCTTTCATTTCTTGTTCTTTCTATTCTTGATACCCTGCATGATCTTCTTAGGGCATCCATTTCCACTGCCGCTAATTTCTTTTTTTCTGTCTCCGTAATTCTCCATCCCTCTGCCCCTTATAACAAGATGCTCTTTACAATAGAATTGTATATATTATACTTCCTTTTCCTAGAGATCTCTTCACTCCACCAAATAGAATTTAATAGTTTTATAGCCTTCCTTCCTTGACAAATTCTGTTTTTAATTTCTTGTGAGTCTCTGCCTTCTCTATTAATGTCTACTCCGAGATACCTATAATGCTCACAGCTTTCTATTTTCATGTTATTATTTAGATTTAGGTTCGTCTCATTTCCTCCTATACATAGATATTTGGTCTTGCTAACGTTCATGTATAGTCCCCATTTCTCATATTCTTCCTTAATTGTTATCGTCATTCTCTCTAAATCATTTTTACTCTTTGCAATTATGACTTGGTCATCTGCGAACTGCAGAGTAAACATTGACGTTCCTTTCACATTAAGTCCCAATCCTCTGCAGTTTTCTTTCCAAACTTTTAATGCTGCTTCAACATAAATTTTAAAAAGTGTTGGGGAGATACAACATCCCTGTCTGAGTCCTTTATCTGTTATAAAGCCTTTTGATAATCTTTGACCTACTTTAATCTTTGTTTTTGATTGTCTGTAAAGTTCTTGAATTGCTCTAATAATATTTAAATTTATGTTTATTTCCTTTAATACATTCCATAATTTTGCGATTGGAACATTATCATATGCCTTCGTTAGATCAATAAACAGAAGATGAATTTGATTTCCCACCGCCATTTCCTTTTCAATAATTTGTTTAAGACAAAATATATTATCCATACATGATCTTCCTGCTCTAAATCCACTTTGTTCTTCACTTTCTTTCATTCTTATTTCTTCTTCAAGAAAATCTTTTAAAATTCGTCCATACAGTCTACTAAACGTTGCTGTTACAGTAATGCCACGGTAATTTTCACATTTTCGTCTGTCTCCTTTCTTATAAATTGATGTTAAATATCCAATTCTCCACTCTTCTGGTGTTTCTTCTCCGTTTAAACATCTTTCGAATAATTGTGTAATTAATCTTAGCAATTTATCTGTTCCATTTTTGATTAGTTCTGCTGATATTCCACCGGGACCACTTGCTCTTTGATTCTTTAATTTTTTAATTGCTGTTTTAACTCTCTCAAGTTCCAATAGTATAGGTTGTTGTATAGTATCAATAAGTGTATTTTTTACTTGAAATTCATTTCTAGTTTCTGTAAGCAAAGTCTTATAATATTCTTCCCATTTCTCAACCGAAATTCCTTGCCATGAATTATTACCTTCTTTTCTAATATTCCTTAAAAATTTCCATGCCTCTGTACATCGTCTTCCTCCTATATATGTCTCAATTTCTCTGCATTTTTTATCCCAGGATGCTCTTTTTTTCTCTATTACTAATTTCTTAGTGTCATTTCTAAAATAAATAAAAATTAAATATTAAAAATTTTAAACTTAATCTGGTTTCGTTTTATTACTATTTAGTACACATATCCTACATCCTTGGTATGCCTTACATATCTTTGTGCCATATCTGTTTATCGGACATTTCTTTAGATGTACTAATGACGCTATGATAGACTGGCATAAACATAACTCACTAATGCCATTGCAACACAAAACTCGTTAGTAAGACTATGAGTGTTACCATTAGGATTTGAATATATAAACATCACTACGGTTTACACTATGGATGGAATCGGGGATTTTTGGGCTTTTTGTTTTTTTCTTGGAGAGTTCATGGGTTTGTCTGTAATCTCCCCCTCCCTTTCTGGAAAGAACAAGAATTTTTTTTTCTTTTTGTTTGAAGGATTACGAACCCTCCCTTTCCAAAATCGTGGGTACACTTATGATAATATGGAACTTTTCTATAGTTGTAAAGAAATCATTCTGGAATTGGTGCCATTCAACCAACAAAAATTCTTCATTACTACTCAAACATAAGTCTAGAGATTCTTTAACTCCCATCACTTGTGTTGTTTATAATTTCAGGTATTGTGAGAGAGAATGCATTTCTTTGAAGAAGTATTTTCACTCGCCAAGAATCAACTGATGACGACCTGCGCTTTTATTGAACTTCCGTTGTTATTTGTCCTGGTGGTTGTTTTATCTAATGATAGTAAAAGAAAAAAAAATCACTGAGTTGCTGAAACACTCAGTAACAGCTGATTATATCTCCTTATAAAATATCTTTCTTATGAAGTCTGTACAATAAAAAAAAATGATTGCTTTACGATTTCCTTTTCTTACTCTTTTGAATTTTGTTTTTTAGCGAACTTCCATTGTGTTACAATTGCCATAGAATAAATTCGATGTTAGCATCTAATGACGAGCATTATCATTATTTTTTTCTTTTGAGTTTCTTGCAAAATTGAGATTTACGTTGACAAGTTCTAATCTACCTTTAATAACTCAACATTATTTTGTATAAGACGAACCATAATAAATTATATAATAGAAATAATGTGATTCAATAGCTCCTCAGAAAATTTTGCATAAAAATTGGATTTTAAAGAAAAGTAAAAACTAGACAAGGATTATACCTCAGTACATTCATTAACAAGATAAGAGACAACTACAGCTGCAGAATGCATTGAAGTTTGAATTGTATTAAAACGAATTTTAGTTGAGGAAAAAGAAGAATTTTTTATTGTAGATATATTGTACTTGTTGTAGATATTAACGATGTTCAGGAAGAATTTATTCTTAAACCTAAGACTAAAATGAGGCTTGTTTATAGAACCAGTGAATTTTAGCAGTACTTATTTGTCGAACAGGTGACAGAAACTGAACATGTATTTATTCAGACATTAAGAACTACAAAGAGAACTATGGAAAGATACATGTTCCAGTTATCCACCGTCCCACTAACAATGGGTGGTGAACTTTTGTGTAGTTCTACCAATTCACTAATTTCCTCCAATCTTTCAATTTAAACACCATAGGCCTTCTTGCATAATTTACTGTTCCTAAGGACCTGGATTCCACAAATATCGCATTTACATCTCATTTACTGATTCATGGAAAATAATTTATTCACAACAAATGTTCTGCTAAGGATGTTTGTTGATAAAATTTCCACTTTTCGAATATGTTATGAATACAATCTGAAACTGCAATTTCCATCACTGGCAATAATTGGAACTATTATATTTATCTTTTGCAATACTGTTTCCATATTTTTTCTTTATCTGCCCTACATTACGCTTTATTTCTGTAGCAAATTCATATTTGAATTTGTTGCAGTTTCAATTTTGTGCAACACAATTAAAAAAAATTGTTGTTTTTTTTTTGTCTTTGCAAAATATCCTATATCATTTTCAGTTTTGCATCTTGCAAATTTCTGATCGTATAATGATATGTATCTGCCTCCAATTCTTAATGAGATAACATTAATCTGTGACTCTCTACCAATCTGGTTATGGAATTCGTAAGTGAAGAACTTTGTTCTATAATGGATTGAAAAAGATATTTCATCCTGCCTAACTGTTATTACACATTATTAATTATGCCTGTATTCCAATGGCTTTTTTAATAATATTTAGAAATATTTTTAATAATATTTTTAATATTAACAATATACATTTAAATACTTACTTCATGTGACTTACGGAAATAGAAATAAAAGGAAAATGGTTCTGCACAGAAATAAAACTTGAGCCAGAAATCTATCCTTAAGCTGCTCCTTCTCGTACTTTCAGTTGTATAAATAACGAACTATTGAAAGCACTTCGATTAAAGCAATATCAGAAGTTTCCTAATGAGCGTGGGTGAGTGTTGCTTCAAACCATTATGTTTGATGAAAGCATTTTATTATAGCAGCAGTGTCATTAAAAGCGGGTGCAGTGCTCAAGATATGCTTTGAATAAGGAACTAGATTTGTATTAATTACAACTTCTCCCTTGAATTATTTTCGGATGTCCAGTAAATAGTTTCTAAGCTCTTATAGACATTCAATGATATTGTTTTTTTCCTCTCCTTGTCTTGAAACAAATCCCCCGTTATGTCCGTAGGAATTCAAGAGGGGTTTTCACCAAATGCATGATAAGCTAAAGTTTAGAAGAACCTTTCCATCGCCATCCTACTGAACAATGTAATAACTTCCACGAAGAAACATTCATCTATGAATGACGATAATTAAGGAAAATCAAGCAATTAAAACATACTTACAATTGGACTTTTAGTATTTCCAAATTAATAATGAAACAATCTTAACTGATTTCGGAACCAAAAACTATCTTTGCTTCAATGTTTCTAATGTAAACAACAATTTTTCTTTTAGTCAGGGCAATCTTTTAAATCCTTTGTCCTCAGTAATTTTCATAATTAATTGGAAATTTAATGAAGAAATCAGAGAAGAAAAACTCAGGAAACTGAAGCAAGAAATGGCTTAGGGCCAAAGGAGGGTTTGTTTTTATTTTTTCATTAACGAAAGGTTTTTCTTGTATAAAAGTGTTAATGATTTCAATAATAAATAAAACTAGATTGATTTTTTTTAAAGAAATTTTTATTATTGTACATTGGTTTTATCTTGAAGTGACTAATTTCATATTTTTGAAATATGAAGTATTTGATTTTTTTTAATATGGCAATAGATATCTTTTTTCTTAAATTTAAACAAATATTGGATTGATGTGTGGGTGTTGATACAGAATCTAACAGTTCTTTTATTGATTTGTAAATTATGAACATGATCCAAACAAAAACAAAAAAAAAAATCCAATTTGTTGAAATGTCATTACAGAATTTTTATTGACTTCCAAAGAAATGATGGGAAAGTGATAAAACTGAATAGCCTTCTAACTCATTAAAAAAATTAGTTTCATTTTAAACATTATTAAATAATATTAAGTTTTAACCTATTTAAACTCTTTATGTTTAAAAAATGTATAAAACACCTAATTTTGAAATTCTTTTTGTTCAATTATTAGAATAACAGAAACCTATGAATTTTCTTTGTGATGATAAAATTTCTATACTCCAATACCATTCAGTATAAAATTTCTACTTCATTTGAGTTTGACCTTATTAAATTGGCACAACTACACAGTATTAAGAATCCATTAGCTTTCTTATTAATAATCTCTGGTTTTAATTACATAAGATAGAAAAAACTTCTACTCTTCCATTAGTATTTAAAAATATTTATTTTAAAATACATGTAGCAAATTTTCTGGAACGTCCGCTTTCCTTTTCTCAAGCCATGAGAATTAGAATTAATTTACAAACATTCAACAATAATGGTTTAGCCATCAACAAAACATAAAGACGTGGTAAGTAAAACAAACTTATTGTTGTTACAAACATACATCATGTCAGCATTTATAACAAAAGGATTAGAATTAGTTTACAAACAAATCATCAATAATGGTTTTTAGCCATTAAACAAAAAAGTAACGACGTGATAATTTAACAAACGTTTTATTATAAAACGATCTCTATTACTTAATAATAAAGATAATTAATAATTTAATACATGAAATAAATCAGTTTTTGTTATATTTATTTTAATAAAATCTTTGATCAATGAAACCGTAATAGGATCTTACCCTCATACCTATTAACGTTTTGTTCTTTTGTATTTTTAATAACACAGCTTTCTAGGATTTTTCTTAAATTTTAAATCTTTTTCTTTAAATATAACTTTATATAACTTTATACCATGTCTTTATATTTTGTTGATATCTAAACACATTATTGATTGATTGATTGTAAATTAATTTCAATTCTCATGGCTCGAGAAAGGTAAAGCGGACGTTCCCGAAAATTTGCTACATGTATTTTAAAATAAATATTTTTAAATACTAATGAAAGACTAGAAGTTGTTTATATCTTATATAATTATATTCAAAGATGAAACGGAGAAAGATTGTTGAAGAATCTTTGGTTTTGTTGGTTTTCATCTTAAGAGGCTCTTGTTGATCTTAGACCGAACGCCGGAATGAAATTAAAGGTTATAATATTTCTATATAAATGTATAATAAAATTGCAATCAGAATACTTAAATAGTTTAACCTTTACTTCCTTATTTCTGTTCTGTTGCTCTTTAAACAAACGTCATTAATTTTTCTTAAGATGACAAATATTTTCTACATATTTTACATGAAACACTTCTAATATAGTTAATGAGAAGTTGAATGAGACTGTAATTTCTGAATAATATTTTCTACTCCTTAAATTCAAGTGATTATCATCATCAGTCATCAATAACTATTAAAACAAAAACAAAAAAAATCTGTTTCTTAATATACATCTTTAATCGAAATTTGGAGTTGACACAAGATTTAGCTTCAAATTAAATGACTATACATTACAATAAATATAGAATAGTGTGGAAAAATTTGTAGTTTAGTGGTTATATTTAAAGAACTACTCATTCAAACAAGTTAAAGATTGTAATTGAATTAATGAAGGATTTAATCAATGCGGTTGGAAAAAAATAGTCTTTAAAAATGCAAACTGTTTCTTATTAAGTTCGTTCTCTTGATTATGTTATTCTTATTTCTTTCTTTTCATTATTCCTGATTATTACTGAAGATAATATGAATATTCAGAAACTTTTGAATTTATGTTTTCAAAATTTCGTTAAAATCATGATGAAAAAAGTAATATTATTAATTTAAAATTATTAATTTTAAAAAGTAATATTTATAGTAAGAAAAACCTATTAATTGTTTTCATGAAGTTGTAGTTAATGTAACTAAGTGAAAGAAGAAAATGATTCATTTAATTAAATGTCCCTTGCATTGGATACAACTGAAAACATCAAAAGAACTAGAACATTCTCATTTGTATTGTTGGTTCTTTCACTGGTTGTTGGATGACATTGCTGTCGAGGGATATTCACTTGATCTTTTTCTGAAATTCGACCCAAAAGGAAATTGGATTCCTATTTAATTCAATGCAAACGAAAGATTTAAACTATTCATTGATTTACAAACAATAGAAGAAAACAGGAACCTTTTAACGATTGATCGTTGAGAATTACTGCTTTTTGTCTTTATAAAGTTTGACGATTAACAAATTGAAGCAAAATCTCGTCAGACTAAATGTGGACCCTTCAAGAACAAACAATGCTAAATGATGTTTTGAAATAGCACTACAAAGAGGATTGTTTTCTTTTCTAGTCCGAGATATTATCTGAAATTGTAAAAAAACTTCCTGCTGAATAAGAGCTGAAAACTTCCTCTTATAAATTTACCTTCTTCTATAAATACAAAATAGAATGTTTGTTTCTTTGCTACAAACACCAAGGCCCTATCTGTACCAAACTTTCCAGAATTACTCTTTATAATTTTAAATTTATTAGCTTATTAACTCACTTAATTGAGGGGGAAACTTTGTTGAAGGGTACTTTACGGGTTTTCCAAAAAAGAATACAACATTACCTTGTAAAACCATCATGTGATTTTGTGCTAACTGGAGAAGGCTTGAAGTAATAGTGTGTGGAGAATAGCAGAAAGTTGGCGATGTCTTATTTTTCACAATCTCGATATTAATTTGATAATTAGGGCTTATCGAATTACAAAACAGGAATATGACATTAACTACCATTGGACTTTCTTAGCAACTTGAAAAGTTTCAAAGTGATCCACATCAGGACAACCTTTTTTTATAAGCATCGCGAAGCAAAGGTATTTTTGCTAGTATCATATAAAATAAGAAATTATAAACTTTCCTCCAACTTTCATTTTTAATAGATGAAAGATTTGCTTCCTTGGAAATTGCGAAATAAGGTTCCGTGGGGTCTTTGGTATTGATGTGCTTGTATTAATGTCCTTATACCATTTACGGCATCGAAGTATTAGAATCAACATTAAAAACACAAATTTTAACAAGTGTTGTGTTTGAACATTCTAAGTTGAAATTAAATAAAAAAAATATTCGTTCCTTTTGCCAATCTTCATTGACAGTTTGATCTCAATGTGATAGCGTTTGAACTCAGTGTGGTTTTAGTAAGTTTTAAGAAAACGATGATTTGATGGAAGAAGGCTAACTTTTCAAGACGAAGCTGAATGTTTCACCGTCTGCGGTTATTTACAATTGCATTTAGGATCTTTGATAGATGGTTTACAATGATGTTACTTTTTATACTGTCTTAATAATAAAGAGTTATTTATTGAACGCCATTGTTATAGTGGTCTAAAAGAAAAAAATAACATCAAATGTTTAACAACGAAAAAAAAAAATCTGGCATAATCTGCAATTAAATTTAATATTTTTCCTCTACCTATTATTTGCAATTGTGATTTTATTTTAGTGTATCTATTCTAATGTTTTGTACACTAATATTTTGAATAAGCACTCTTTGACAAAAAAAAATCGACGCACTCCGAAAAAATAACCCGATAGTAATGAAACTTCATAAGCAAAAACCTTTCGAACGAATATGCCAATGATCAAAATTCCCACTCAATGAATGAATAGCTGCAGGGCATTGGAACTGAGCATTGTGATGGTGTTTATAAAGAGAAAATCTCGCTTTCAGGAACAAACTATGAGTGGATATTTAATTGCGTTTTCCTTCCTTGATTGTAATAATTCCTCGCCGTCGAATTCGCTGCCACTATGATCATATCACGGAGTTTAAAAGAGGATGTGCCATCGGACTGCATGAGACTGGATGGACAAACTAACGAATCGCTCGGCGGCAATTAGACGATACCGACAGGAATGGAAATGAACGGTAAATTTCAGCGGCAAATGCAGAGGACTGCCTAGGGCGACGACACAAGATAGAGCGATTGTCAGAGCAGCTGATGCAGCACCAGATTCGTAGCTAGCAATCATCCAACCTGTGACCAATACTGAAATGACCACCCAGACCATTACTAGAAGATTACGGGATCAGAATCAACGCTCGCTTCGCCCATTACGCTGTCTACCACTAACCAGTAGGCACCATCAAGAGTGACTATCCCTTCTAATCCTCCATGACACCCTCACAGCATAGCAGTAAGTTGATGAAATTCTATGACCCGTTGTATTGCCGTTCCTTTGCGGCATCCCGGGCTTACTTTTGAGCAAGATAACGCCCGGTCACAAACGGCACGCGTCTCCATTGATTGTCTTCGTGGTTGCGACACACTTCCTTGGTCAGCTAGATCGCCTGATCTCTCTTCTATTGAGCACATTTGGGATATGATGGGCGTTGCCTGCGACCATACCAGAATGTCGACGAATTAGCCCGCCAATTGGAAGCCGCAAGAAATCCCGCAGAACACTATCTGCCAACTGTATCAGTCAATGCCACGTCGGGTAACAGCTTTTGTATCCAGGCCAGAGATGGATGAACGCCATACTGTCCTGCGCACTTGGTGTAGCTCCTTCTGTTCAATAAATCATTCAGTTGTTCTGAAATTCTAATCAGTTGGGTTTCTGTACATGGACATTAAATGTACCAAATTTTGTTTCAATTGGATAATTCCTTCTTGGTGCGTCGATTTTTTTCAAAAACCGATAATCTATTCTATTCGATTCAATTCATGACATATAACGAAAATTCTTGTTATAAATTCCATGTTTATTCACGATATTTCGTTTCTTTCTGCAAGAAACTTCGTCGGATTAATTGAGGACAAGAAATTTCTTTTCTTTTTCCTCTAAAATTCATTTACAATTTAAGAATTAATAATACTTTCTCATAACAAATATAGGAACTTAATGTCCATGATTACAACACGTTCTAACAAATATGTAATAATAATCCACGTACAACCAATAATAACTACACAACAATATATGGATTACAACTCATATAACAATTTTTAAATTTACAATTTAAGAAAATTTTCATATCATCCTATTAATAAGCAAAAGTTGTACGGATCAAATTTGTAAATTTGTAATTTGAAATTACCAATCACAGTGCAGCGTTGGAACACGTAAGGCATGACGTCACGCCCATGTTTAAAGATGGCGTCTCTACTATTTTCTCCACTTCACCACGACGAATCGCGATTACATAATTACTATCAGCGTATTGAGATTTTCTTTCCCACATAAATGAAGTTTACACTGAAATGCATGAAGTTCATGCGTCAAAATTTATCAGAGAGTTTGTAAAACCTCGGTTTTTTACATAATTTCGGCTGTATCACCGCAAGTAGGGACAATGACGATGCACGTGCCCTCATTGTTACCCAGACAAGATTATTGGTATTGGCTGTTGGACATTCGTTATTGTTATTGTTGAAACTGGTAAATCAATTTTTTATTTTCTTTTATTTTAACAAAATTTGGCTTAGTCATTCAAATTATATGTGGGCTGTTGCGGAAGTCATGGCTTTTAAAAAAAATGAGCTTAGAACATTTTTTTCAATCTTGTGTTTTCCAAAAATTTCAAAATATTTCAAAAATGTGGCATTTGTTTTACTTCCGTTAATATTGCCTCAATTTCGACGAACCTATTCTTTTAGGGCAGCAGGTTGCCATTAAGTTTCATAATGAGAAACCGCAGCGCTGGCTACTACGAAAGTGGTAAATCAATTTTTTTTTTTTTATTTTAACAATATTATATTATTATTTTAACAAATAAGCCGATATTCAAATTACATATGGGCTGTTGTGGAAGTCATGGCTTCTAAAAAAATTAGCTTAGAACATCTTTTTCAATCTTGTGTTTTTCAAAAATGTGGAATTTGTTTTACTTCCGTGAATATTTCACGGTTCGCAACTAGTACGACTAATTAATAATACTTATCTTATAATAACTTATATAACAATATATATATTACAACTCATACAACAAATTTTAATTTAACATTTTAATAATCATTGACAATTAGACTATAAGAATTTTTAATTAATAAAGAAAAGCAGAGATAAAATTATAAATAATGATATGAATACTATGGGAGTAATATTTTAAATTAAAATGTATAGATTGTTGTAATATTTATTACGGAAGCATAGGAAGAACTCTCAAGGAACATGTATTAGAACATGTTACAGCCTTTAAAGACAATAAAACCAAAATATCAGATTGGGCTGATCACTGTAAAAATTTAAATCATAGTCCGGACCCATTAGTCGAAATTTTGTTTCATATTCAAGGAGAAAAAGAAAGACTTATGATTGAAAGTCTTGCCTATTTTGGACATATTATTACACGTGATAGATCTTTAGAGAAGGACATTATGTTGGGAAAAATAGAAGGCTCTAGACGAAGGGGAAGACCAGCAACCAGATGGCTTGACACTATTACAACTAAGACAGAAATGACCCTGGCCGATCTTTGTGAACTTGCACATAATCGTTCTTCCTGTAGATCGTTCATCCATCAGGTCGCCAAAGCTCGGAATCGAGTGAAAGGCCGTGATTGATTGATTGATCATAAATAATTTCCCCTGTATAAACAAAGATAAATATTTATTTAAACGAATGTGAACTAATATTTGGTTGTTTTAAATTTTTTTAAAGTTTTTAAATTTTTTATAATTGTCAACGATTATTAAACTGTAAATTTAAAAATTGTTGTATGAGTTATAATCCATATATCGTTGTGTAGTTATTATTAGAGGAGTATTGTTAATTGGTTGTATGTGAAATATTATTATATATTTGTTAGAACGTGTTGTAATCACGGACATTAAGTTCCTATATTTTTTATTATAAGTATTATTAATTCTTTATTCTAAATGTATAGTAACGAATTTTAGAGGAAAAAGAAAAGAAATTTTCTTGTCCTCAATCAACCCGAAGAAGTTTCTTGCTAAAAGAAACGAAATATCATGAATCAATATAGAATTTTTAAGGAGAATTTTCGTTATATGTCATGAATTGAATCGATTTTTTTGTTTGCTTTTCTGCAAACTTTCATTGGAAAATTCTGAAACTTTCTTGACTATTAAGTCAAGCACTTTTATAAAAAATGCGACAATTGCTGAGTATTTTCCAACCATCGTCTTTTGGTTTTTCTATTCTTTCCTAAAAAAAAAGCTAATCCTTGAACTGACAATGATTAACATCCACATTTCCTTTTGATGCAGCTTAAATAGAAGCCTTATATCTTATATTTATTACTATTAGAATATTTAGTGACTTAACAGTCGTGATTTCATTTTCCTAATTATTTGCAATTAAACTTCACCATCTGAACAAATTGGACTGTAATTAATATGAGGGCTTTATTATTGGAGAGTTTGTTTACTGAGTCACTGATTTCTCAGATAGTATTGAGTTGCGAAGGGTTTTGAAAACATTTCACCAACTAATAAGTTTCGTATCACTATTCCTGAAAGTTTAAAAAAAATGAAAACTTCAATGTTTCATTAATAATACATTGTTTGTTTTGTCTCTTTGCAGATTTCAATGTTGTTGAAGAATGATAATACTTACAGATCCCGAGGGTCCATCCAGAGCCAACCAAAGTTGTCAAATGGGCATTCTTAGTGAACCTGAACTCAATGAATGTAAGATATCTTATTTAAATAGTGAATAGTTGAATAAAATTGATGAATTATTTAAATTAAAGCAAGTTATAGAATGAAAGTTTGGTTAGTTTATTTAATACACTATCGGATAATTCAAAAAATTAATTAAAAAGAATAAAGATTGAATCTGATTGTGTTCTCAATATATCTTTCATCTTATCAAAGCTAAGTAATTTCATCTTTAATTTTGATTTAAATTTTTTAATTTTGATAAATTTTTTAATTTTGATAAATTTTTTAATTTTGATAATTTTTTTTAATTTTGATTTAAAATTTAAAATTTTTTTATTAGTAATTTCTTGCCAATTTCATCTTTAATTTGTTAAAGGATCTCAGAAAAGTGTTTATGATTTTGAACAAGTTTAGGCTTTCTGTTATATACTCCATTACAAGAGAAAATTTATTTGATGACTCCAAATACACTTATAAACATAAATTATGAAATCTGGAATTGCCAGAGCAGAAATCTATCGGGCGTATATAAAGTAATATCATAAAATGTGTTTTATAATTAATTGAACTGGCCACTGCTCTGCCAAGGAGTGGTAGCAAGCAATCTGTCTGTCGTTTATAGTGTCTCATTACAGTGACAGAAGCATTATGTATATAACGAGACATAAATAGTAGTCCAATATACACTCATTGACAAAACATTTGCGTACCCCGAAGGAAGCGTTAAATTTAAATGTAATTTAATCATTGTGATGGTAGAGACAAAAGATAGGAGTGATTACAATATCCCCGCAGCAGCACACTATAAAGTCACCTTTAGTAACTCGCTGGAAATCCTGGTACTTGGAGACATGTGCTAATAATACGGTCGGGCATAGAGTCAAACAGACGCCGTATGCTGTCTTGCGGCAGATTTGCCCACATTTCTTGCAAATCACGAACACTGCAGATCACGAACACTGCTGCATGACAGTTGGCGTCCCCATCTGGTCCCAGACATGCTCGATTGGCGGCAAATCAGGCGAGCGGACGGGCAAAGAAATATCGCAACATGACTTAGACAGGTCTGTGAAATCCTATCTGTAGGCGGACAACCGTTATCTTGTTGGAAAATTGCTCCTGGGCGTCCAACCAGGAAAGGCAGAATATGAGTACCACACGATCTCAAGAACGTACGTCTGGGCTGTCAACGTCCCTCGTAGCACTACTAGTGAAGAACGACTGTCATATGCGGTAGCACCCAAGATATAATGCCTGCAGTGGGGAGTTGAATACCGCTGTAAATGAGGTTGAGATTGTAGTGCTCACCTGTGGTCCTCCAAACAAATGACACGGTGGTTATCCGTTCTCAAACAAAAGCGGGATCAGACCCTAAATAAGATTCGTCTCCAGTTCGTGGTATTACACGTTGCTCTCTGCTAATACCACTGCGAACGTTGCTTAACGATGTTGATGTGTTACAGGCACAAAACGAATGGGGCGTCTAGAATGCAGATTCGTTTTTGCTAGGAATCGTTCTGGCGAGACAGGGTTATCTTGTGAACCTGCCACGTGTCGTTGGATAGTGGACAAGGAAGCCATTGGATCTGTTCGTGCATCTCTGATAATCAAACGATCCTCTCTCTTGGTAGTCTGTCTGGGTCTTTCAGGGCCGGTCCATCGTGTATAGTGGCTTCACGTGTCCGTTGCTCTCAACAGTAAAGTCAGAACGGCCTAAATGGACGTCAATTCGCCGCGCCGCTCAGCCCCGCCTCCGATGGTACGGTGTGTCTCAAACTTCATGAGTTATTCGTACTGACGTCTGAGGCGTCTTCGCGGCATGTTGATCGCTCACAGAGATCGCCTGATCACCTTACAGACTGCCTTATTTGTTAAACAATCTCAGAAAAGTGTTTATTATTTTGAAGAAGTTCAGGCTTTCTGAATCCCCACGGCATTAGATTGCTTCGCCGCTTTAGGAAGAGCGATCATGCGGAATCGTAACAAACATTATTCATTTTCATATCTACCCTCGCCGTAGTTATTTACTTGCTTTCGCGTTTATAGAATATTTTTTTTTCTTTGTGCGTAAATTTTTATGTCATCGAGTGTACTTATGTAAACCTAAATACATTTTAGAGGGCACTGTAATATGATCTACTGTAATAGTCTGTAATTAGTTAATGAATACAGTGCTGAAATTTTTATTTGTAAATAAATAAATAATTTGTTGAGGTAATCTGTTAAATAAAAGTTAACCATCAATGTCTTCTTTTCTATTTTAGCTGAAGAGTATTGTAAACGTGACTTCGATGGTTGGGGCTGTTGGAATTATACCCCTGCGGGACAAGTAGCCACTATTCCGTGCCCTGATTTTGTGTTGGGCTTCCAACCTACCAGTAAGATTCGCTATTTTAAGATTTTTTTAAATAAAAATGTATTAAGTAATTAAGTAAATTAAACAAAACGGGAACTTTGAAGTACATTTTTTCCCGAAAAAGAAGAAAATATTGCAATAAAAATGAATCGATTTTAAATGATTGTAGATAAACTTTGGTTCATTTAGTAAATCACAAAACATTTAGTAATGCCTTTTTATTCTACATTCGAATTGCAATTAAATTTATGTGAGTTTTTAGACGTGGTCTTGAATTTTGAGTTAAGACATCCAATATAATTTTTTCCCTTTTTAATGTTTATTCCACCTATTAGATGTACTTATGAGCTGTACACCTGTGATATAAGTACTGAGAGTTTAATCTATAAAGATAATATTCCACCCAAAGTAATGATTAAATGATTAATTTAATATTTTTATCAATTGTATCAGAAATTTTTTTTTTTATATCTTAGATATTCTGACTATTGTATTTGCCCTACTTCGTTTGATAAAAAGCTATTTTTAATTTTTTTTTATCATTAATCATAGTAATCGTAATACTAAGTCAATTGTTTCTAGTTTTTTTTTGTTATTATTTTCATTGCTGTTATTTTTTTTATTTGTAATTTTAATTTTTTTTATAATTGTTTTCTAAATAAATTTTTCCTCAATAGTTTTAAGTTTTGAATTTTTTTCTTATATCATTCTTTTCATCTGTATTATTTTATTAAAATTATAAAAGATATTATTTATTATTTTAAAACACAGTTTATATTTTCAGTTTGTTTTTTATTAATAAAAATCCAGCTACCATAGTCTAAGATAGAATAAGGGCTTTAAAAATTATTATTTTTGTTTTGTTTTAAAGGAATGAGGTTTTTAATGTGATAGAACAGATAAGTTAATGAACTCAGTATTTTTAGTAACATATTAATAATGTGATGTCCATGAGAATTTCTTGCCAATAAATACTCCTAGGTACTTTTTTTGTGAGATAAAATCTATTCTTTCACACTCACATAACACACTATTTATTTGTTGAGTATTTTTACAAATTTTTACAATTCTTAATATGTAAGAAACAACAGAAATATTGAATAATAATTTTATTTTTATTTTTTATTAATATTACTTTCGTCTTTTTAATATTGATTGTCATTCATAGCCCAACTATTTATATTATTTATATGTATTTTCTTAATCTATTATATATTCAATTGATTTGTATCACTATTGAAAATTAAAACATCATCAGCGTAGAAATAAATATTGAATAAATTTTACTATTATTTACGGAACTTGTATACAAATTAAACAATAATGGACCCAGATCTGATTTACATAATTTACTCACATCATGTTGTACTTTAATTTTAATTTTTCTGTTTTTTAAAGAATTCTTTAGTAAATTATAGATTTTGACCTCTGATGCCGATGTTATCTAGTTTTTTTAATAGTAAGTTGTGATTTATGGTGTCAAAAGCTCTACTAAAATCTACAAAGGCAACATATGTAATTTTTCCATTGTTAAGTTCAATGTTTATATTTTCACTAAAATTTTTAGTAGAGTACTAGTGCTTTTATTTGGTTGCTAAGCATATTGATTACAATTTAATAAATTTTTAGTGTTTATGTAATTGTAAATAATTTTATATAAATAACTCGAATATTTTTGATATGTTTGAGAGTAGAGATATATGTCTATAATTTTCCATGTTGCAATAATTCCTATATTTCCATCTTTATATATCTGGGGGCACGGCAGTGCCCCCGCCAAGACGAGCCGAAGGCAGGAAGGGCACTACGTACCTGGAAGTGTTTCGTCGTATTTTTGAACCCTCATAGCTTCGGCCTAGATAATACTAGAGAGCTCAAATTTTCAGGATATGATGCAGTAACCAGACTAATGAAATACGCTAAGTTTCATTTATTTAGCTTTTATACTTTAGATTTTATTAATACCTAAAATACGTCGATTCCGTCACTCACTGACTGACTGACTCATGATCATCAAAACCTCTAGGGTACTTTCTGAAGTCCTAGAAAGCTGAAATTTGGTATGCAGGTTAGGATTAGCACACAAACAACAAAAAAATTAAGAAATCCGTAACTTTCACATTCCAACTCCTCATAAAGGGGGGGTCTGGTTATGTATTATCGAACCCTCATAGCTTCGGCCTGGATAATACTAGAGAGCTCAAATTTTCAGGATAAGATGCAGTTACATACTAATGAAATACGCTAAGTTTCATTTATCTAGCTTTTATACTTTGGATATTATTAAGATCTGAAATACGTCGTACCCTCAATGCTTCGGCCTAAATAATACTGTGTAATAATGTGATTTCTTACAAAGGTGCAAACAGCTTATATATACAAGTTGACCAATAGAAAAACAGAAAAGTAGGGTATTGAAAAAAAATCCATTTTCTAAATAATCTTAAACGAAATTTAGTTGTAATAGATAATCCCACCCAAAACATTTCATGTAAAATAAGTTGCCAAGACTCACATGCTCATAACGCTTTCACTGTTAAAAAGTTATCAGATCTCATCTTACAAAAAGAAATGAAATCCCACCCAAAACATTTCATGTAAAATAAGGGGTTGTCAAGACTCGCATGCTCATAACGCTTTCACTGTTAAAAAGTTATCAGATCTCCTCCTACAAAAAGAAATGAAATCCCACCCAAAACATTTCGTGTAAAATAAGTTGCCAAGACTCACATGCTCATAATGCTTTCACTGTTAAAAAGATATGAGATCTCATGTAGAGCCAAGCCCCTAACTCAACGAGGCCTAACTCTACAAGCCCTAACTCTAAAAACCCTATATCTTGGTCAAAAAGTATGGCTTGGCCGTTTCATGGAACTATTTCATCCCACCCAAAACATTTCATGTAAAATACGTTTCCAAGATGCTCATAACGCTTTCACTGTTAAAAAGTTATCAGATCTCATGTAGAGCCAAGCCCCTCACTATACATGCCTAACTCTAAAAACCCTACTATTTTGGTCAAAAAGTGTGCCTTGGCATACTCCATATCCTTTACATAACTCCTTTGGGATTGTCTGTGTGACAGCCACGAAACGGCCAAGGCATACTTTTTGACCAAGATATAGGGTTTTTAGAGTTCGGGCTTGTAGAGTTAGGCCTCGTAGAGTTAGGGGCTTGGCTCTACATGAGATCTCATATCTTTTTAACAGTGAAAGCATTATGAGCATATGAGTCTTGGCAACTTATTTTACACGAAGTGTTTTGGGTGGGATCAGGATAACATAATTGTGCTATTTCCCACAGATTTGGATAAGTCTCAGTTCTGATAATATTTTTAAAAAATATTTACACAAATTGTGCAACTATTTTCTTATGTTTGTAATTTCCTTTACTTTGATTAAATCGCATCCATTAGAATTATATTTTTTTTTTAAATTATAGTTCTAGACAGTTGTAGTTTCTTACAGTTCTAATTTTTAATTTTCATTTAGATTAGGAGGAAATAATACCATAGTATCATTTTGAGAAATTATTTTCTGAAAATTTCTACGATTTTCATTAGTTTTTTTTCATTATAATTTATTTTCTTTTGTACAAATACATTTTTAAGCTCTATAAAGATAATATTCTCATCATAATTTTTTAATAAATTTACAACTTCAATATTTCCAAAGTTCTTTGTTTATAATTTATGTGTTTATTTAAGAGATTCCAGATATGAATATTAACATTGGGATAATTTTCATTCAAATTTCTGTAATAATTATTTTTTTATTAATAAGATTTTTCAGGCAATTTCTTTCTTTTTTTTTTTTGTAATTGTTTTGAAACTTTGTTTTTTTTTATTTTTTTGAAATTTTTTCAACAATTTATTTTTTCTTATTAATATGTTTCATTAATTTTTCATCCATCCATGGTTGTTTATAATTATTAATTTGATTATTATTAGAACTGTCCGGTTTTTTTTATTTATATTGTTATATTTCTTTCTAGTTTATTATTTTAGCTCTTTTTATTATTCTGTGTTATTTATTTATTATTTTATTTACATCTAATTATTTTGCATTTGTTCTTATTCAACTTATTCTCAAGAAGTCAACATTTATGAAATAATTATATTTGATGTTTCTGTCTCTATTTTTTTTCATATATATTTTTAATATTATTTTTGATTTCAAAGAGTGATATCAAAAGAGTGATTTTATTATAGTGGCTTCAGCATGATTTATATTTTTAATATTAGAAAAGCAGTGGTCTAAACAGGAAATTGAACTTGTATTTTTAGGATTTGCTCTTAGGTTTGTAGATATAATTAGTAAAACTAAAAACTTTGTAAATATTTGAGTTTGTAGGTATTTTCTTGAAGATCTTCGCATCACCTATATACAGTATATATATTTGGCTTATTTTATTTTTGAGTTCAGTAATATTATTTTTTAATTCTTTATTTAGATTTAAGTATCTAGCCTTTCTGGGTTTTTATCGGGGAAGGCGGAGATCGGGCTGATGAGTCCCCTGTAGGACGAAACAGCCGTTCCCGATTCCTTCCCGATAATCGAACCAGAAAGGCAATTTGGTTAAATTTGTGCTGAACTCATTTCTTGTTTTATTTAATTTAAATCATTTTGCAGCACGTTAAACTCTTTTAACTTATGTTTCTTTGTATTAAAATAACCTACAATCCTATCAGTTATTAGGAAGAGGTTATTGGTTGTGCAAATTGGCACAACATTTATTGCTGATGTTTTTTTGTTCTGCGGGGGTCACTGCCAGATGTAACGGTGACCTCCACTTAAGAATCTTGCCATTCTGGGTCGGGGATTATCGGGGAAGGCGGAGATCGGGCTGATGAGTCCCCTGTAGGACGAAACGGCCGTTCCCGATTCATTCCCGATAATCGAACCAGAAAGGCAATTTGGTTAAATTTGTGCTGAACTCATTTCATGTTTTAAATTTTCTTTTTGAATATGATTTTCATTTTCCATTTTTTTATTTTTCAGTATTTTCCTTTTGATTTTTAATACTTCAATTCCACAAATCTACCTTTAATTACACCCCAATATTTCGATGGTTTAAGCGGCCTTCTTTTTCAAGCATTACATCTTAAATTGGGAAAAGAAAATCATCTCCTTTTCTTCCGAAACTAAAAATAAAATAAAATAAATTACAATCAAAAAATTTGGAATTCTAAACAAATAAAACCCCATGCGCGAAGCATTATCACAAACAGTGTAATATCACAAGCCTATTTAATTTGGTTTTAAATTACAACTAACTTGAAAATCAGTAAGAACAAAAAAAATCACAGTGGTATTTAAAGGATTGTAAATACTATGAATTAAAAACAACTTAAGAACGTTGAAACTTATTGTTATTTAATGTGAAGTTTTTAGCAGGAATGTAGCAGCAACAAAAACAGCTTGGGTCAAAATCGTAATTAAAATCTCTCTAGTAACTGATAAAACCTTTTCCAGTGTCGTTGAAGCATCATAATCTTACATCATAAATAATCCAACTAACCAATCAAGCAATTTCCAAAGAAAAAAATAAAACACACTATAGATTATGGTTAGCTTTTCGACTTCTGCTGTATTTCGAACAATTTTGAAAGTTGATTAATGAGATCACTATTAATGAATTTCTTTAAAAGATTTCTGTAAGATTTCATGAATTATCTTCCAGTAAAGAATCATTCTACTCAAAATATTTTACTAACCTTCTAATCTGAAGTGAAATCTCCTTCGTAATAGCGCACTAACATAAAAACCATTCTGATAAAACTTCGGAATTAATTTTGTTCCAACTATTTACTGCAAATACAATAATGAAATCAATGAATCTCATAAGTAGCCGTTGTTGGACACCAATTTCATTACAAAAAGGGAAATATTTATGAAGATAAAAGACACTTAAAACCAAGGCTTTTCACCCTAATAAGAAATAACATTGTTAAAGGAAAAGAAAATACTCAAATATATTTATTTTTCGATTCTAAAACCCATATTTTTTTATTAATTCCAAGCAATTCGTGAAATTTCTATATATTTCTGTTTTCTTTAGGATTCGCCCATAAGACTTGCTTAGAAGATGGCACTTGGTTCAAACATCCCCTGACTAACGTCACCTGGTCTAATTACACCACCTGTGTTGATACCGATAGTCTTGATGTAAGTTCTTCTTTTGATTGAGGAGTTTTTATCATTATATCTCTAACCCATAGTATGATTTTGTTGCAGTTAATGGTTTGAAAGATGGAATCCATTTTCGTGACGAAAAAACATTCATGGGAAAGTTCTTGAGTTAAATCATTGCTTCTATATTCCTCTTTTCAATTTCATAAAATGAAAAAGAATCAAGCGATGGGAAAATAGAACAAAACCTACACGACGTTGTAGTTTAAAATTGGTTTTAAATTAGCATAAAAAAGTTACTGTATTACCGTTCCATAACTTACTTATACAGAAATATAATACGAAGATGCTTGTTTGCAATGGAATTAATGTCTTGAAATGAATTAAACGCAGTGACTTTATATCAATGAATCTTATTTTTTATTCAATTAAAAAAAAGGACATCGGCAAACATAAATGTATAAAGAAAGCTTTAACATAATTACATTGAAAGTGAAAACAATATAAAGGCCCAAAAGAATGCTTTCGCGCCCTATCGTTCTTGTTAGGACTCGTCAGCCAGGCTTAAGCCTGCAGTCTACACGATAAGGATTTAAAGCGATATTTATTGTAATGTATTTTTTAGTGTTGTTTCTTTTGTGATGCTCCATTTCCGTGAGCGGGAGAGGGATCCATAACCTTTCGCGCTGTTCTAAAATATCATCGAAGGTAAATCTAGCTGTTTGGCCTTAACAAGGACGAAACAGCCGTCCCAGATTCCCATTGATGATATTTCGAGTGCGAAGGACATTCTTTTGTGCCTTCTTTATTTTTATGTTTTTCACTTTATATATATATAAACAGTTTTCTGAAATTTGTATTGGGATTTTAAATTTCAGATAGCTGTCCGGCTATATATATATATATATATAAAGAGAGAGAGAGAGAGAGAGATTACTAAAAGAATTTTTTAAATACTTTTTCTTAGATGTATTTAATTAATTGATAATTAAACGGTAGACATTGTTAAGAATTTAAGTTAACTTCCAAAAAAAATAAAAAAACCAGCCAAGATAGTGACTCTATTGATGTTAGTCATCTACTTCATTTTCAGTTTATTCTATTCCATTATTTTTTCTTGAAACGAATACTGTAGGTTGTGTTATCCAATGTTTATTTATGTTTTCTCATGCAGTGGAATCTGATGATCAACAACATTAATGTTGCTGGCTACTCCATATCCTTAGTGGCTCTGTTGTTTTCCATTTGTATCTTCTTCTATTTCACGTGAGTATCTGATTTAAAAAAAATAACTTAGGAACTAAATCGTTTAACAAAAATAAACAATATTTCGAAGTTATTGGAAGTTAAAAAAATTAGCTTAAAATGAAACTTACAACTTCAAATATTTAAAGTAACTTTTAGTTATTAATTCTTCTTTATTTTGTCGTAGGTCTTTGAGATGTACTCGAATTACAATTCATAAGAACCTGTTCATTTCCTTCAGCATCAATAACTCACTGTGGATTATTTGGCTGACGACCGTCGTTGTGGATCCAGCTGTTGTTTCGGAAAACGGGGTTAGTAATTATTTCGTTCTTTTATTTTTGTAGATTAACAAAAATTAACGAATTTTTCAATCAATAAAACCGTCTCAGTATCATAAAGATGTTAATTGTTAAAATTTTTAAGAAATTAATGAATTTTAAGCGAAAAAACAAACAAACAAATGATTATAATATACTACTTCTAAAAAACCTTAACGAATTGTAAGATTGAAGAATTTATGTGAATTAGAAATGTTTAAATCGTAAACAACAAATAATCTAGAATAGTCTAGAAACAAAGCTCAAGGGACAACAATATTCTTCACCAAATATCAGCAATCAAAAACTTCGAAATAAAGCCAACACTGAAATTAATGAGTTTGTAAAATGAAAGTTCAGTAAAAAGTGAATACCAGAAATAATGGAATCTTACGAAAAAAATTAAGACAAACATAAAATCCAAACGAATAAAAATATGCCTCAATAGTTATGACTGATGTCTTCTGCCATCTTGTCATTTCCAATTAAATAATACTTCAACTGAATGAAGTAAATAGCAGCGCAATAGGAAAAGAAATATCTATTCAAGAAATCATAGAAGAAATAGGAAAAGGATATCTATACAATGACGATTTCTGCTTCGCGAAGTCCTTTCAATATTATAGTTTTATTGTGTTACCCTCGAAAGGTATTCAATAGGAAACAAAAGATGAGGTATACAATGAAAGAAAAAAAGCTTCCATGATATTTACTTCGAAATTCTGAAGGGCTACTAGAAAGAATTACTATTATTATTACTAGAATTACTATTACTAACTACTACAAAAATATACAGAACTTATTGTTATTCCGATAATTGGATAAACACGAAAATGAAGTAAATTCCGTAGACTTTAAAAATCAATCCTAATAACGATTTAATTCTAATTTTTATCTTTTATTTTTTCAGTTTAATAAATTTATACTGTAGTAATATTAATAACTGCAAAGAAAAAGGGATGGCAAGGCTATTGTCACTGAGGACATCTTAAAATCTCACTTATAACGATATGATTGAAGCTTCTAAATCCTTCAAGTCAAAGCAAAAATTAACAAAAAGTAAGAGATGTTAATAAGCAGCTATTTTTCTAAATTACGTCCATTGAAATTAATAATGAAGATGATTTCTATTTTTCACTTAACCTCTATGTTGAGTTTTAATAAAATAAGTTTTCTTTTTGTTTTAAAATCGATATTTCTATATCGAGAGTGATGAACCAAAAAAAAAAGAAAGATTTTTAAATATTATTTTGAGTAAGAAACTTGCATTAAGGTATTGATATTATACTTTTACATTATTTTTACAGCAGATATAGTTTTTGATAAATTACGTTTATTTGGGGCAGAAAAAAAGCAAAAAAAGTAAATATTAAATAAAACGTTATAAGAAAATGGATATAAGAACAAATTGAGTAGTTTTATCTACTACAGTTTCAACTCACTAAAAGAAATAGAGAATTTGAAATAAGAGAAATAAAAGAAATAATTTGAAATAAGAGAAATAAAGGAAATGGAGAATTTGTGTCCCATGTTCAGTTGTGGATGAGAAGCTCCTACAGTAATCTTGCAAGTGAATGATAAGAATGCATTGACCCACCTCCCCATCATCACTTTTGTAACCTGGCATGAGGATATTGCTTTCACGACTAATTAAATGAACGAAGACTCATGGGAAATGTAAAAGAAAAACTAGATGCAATATAGTTAAATTGGGAGTTGGAATATCCGAGACAAACAAAAAAAATAAAGGTACTTATGAGCTAGGATATATACATACAGGAAAGGTTCCTAACATGAGAGACACTTTGAAAATGAATTTTAAAAGCTAAAATATGAAACAAATTTATTTCTGAAATGTACATAGTGTCTTTCACCATTATATTTTATAATGCATTCATTGAATTTGCATATTCAAAAACAGTAAGGTTTAATTTTTAAGAAAATACAAATAAGTTACATTTTGAAATGAGAAAAAGGTGTCCTAATATTGAACAATCAGAAAAGTTTCTAATATTCATTAATATAAGAACTAAATAATTGTTGTTATACTATTAAAACATTTCGTGCATTGTGCTCATATTTCTCCATGTTTATCTTCGGAAAAGCGACCTTTGCCTTAGCGTCTGCATCTGAATCGTCTCTCTCAAAAGAGTCACTTGATGACTCGTCTTGTATTTGTCTTTTTAAAGGTTTTCATATCTTTTTCACGAAGAAATTTTCACCCTTGTCTTCTTTGAACCGATTGCAGCTCTTTTCTCTGTTGCAATTGTTTCATGTAACGAGATGTTATCAGAACCTCAATACGAAGATCTTCCCTGACCTGCTGAATCCCAAGATGGCTTGTTAAATTGATTTGATGTCTTGCTGATGTCTTCTATACTGACAGTTTGTCGAATATCGATGTTATTGCTTGGACCAGATCTATTTGATGTGTTGTTATTGTTTGAAGTCAACTTCCAGATGTAATACGAAGATATGGTCTCTCAAGATAAGCCTATTGCAATAAGCCCCATGGTATCACTTTTTAGGAGCTAGACACCATGTACGAAAAATCTTACCTCAAAGTTACTATCTTCGGTTTGAAATAAAACCAACTGTCGTGAATTATTGATAAGTTCATAACAAATAAGAACAGTTAAATATAATAGCGACATCCACTCACCTTAAGCAGAAAACTCCACTTAAAACAAACCCTTCAAAACACTTGAAATACTGTATTTTAAAAACAATATCACTGTAAGACGTCCTTGTTCATAATGGCTTCTTGAATCTGCTGAAGACATATTTCGAATAGTCTCTAGTAGATTTCACCACTTAGGCTACTCTTGCCGAATCGAGGTATCGCATATTAGGCACCTTTCCTCTATGAATATATCATTCAGAAAAAAATGATCTTTACGGATGATGATGACGGATATTTAATGTGACCACAAGAATGTTAACTGGAGCTTAGACACTTTATCTCCTGCAAATCCTTGGACCGTCTGGGTAATTTTTGTGGACTCTTTAAACTGCCCAACAAAAGGAAACGTAGAAGAATGTTCTAAATACCTTTTGATAATTTGTCAAAGATAACTATGGAGAAACGGTTTTCATTAGAAACTAAAAACTATTTATTGATTTCTGAGATTTAATAGACTATCATAGCTTAAGAATATTTTTAGAAAACAAGTTGGCTCTTGGTTAAGTAATTACAAAAGAGAAAATTGAATCATTTGTAGATAATTTCGAAAAGATTTATTAAAAAAATGTAAATTGTAATTTTACAAGCAACAGACGTTTGTAATACAGTAATTAGAAACATTAAAAATTTGCACATAAGGCATTTAGCATATTTGCAAACTTGACATTCAGAGCAAGAATATAGAATTCCCAAACACCAGTTACTATTTGATTTCCAAACGTATTTGGAAACTGAAGATAAGGAACAAAGAACTGAAATAAATAGTAAAAAAAAAAATGGACAGAAATAAGTTGAAAGAAAGCCTTAACATTGTATATGTAGAGAATTGCAATTAAAATTAACATGCAGATTCAACAAGAGTAATGTTAAGATTCAGGCAATTAGCAATAAACTATAGTAAACCATTAATTGTAAATAAGGAACTCAAAATTTAGATCTCGTGTATTTTATGAAAATTACATGTAAACGATTACTTGTTCTGTAACTGAAGAGAAGCACATGAGATAACTTCTTATTCAAATCAAAGGTATTTTGCTATATTTTTTGAAAGCAAATCGAAGATGAAGTATATTATGTGATATTTAAATAAATATATATATTTAATTGCGTTGTAGATGATAGTCTATAGAGGTTTCTAATTGATAAGCGGTTTTTTGACAATTATTTCTCAAAAATGTGTGATGGATGATTTAGTTCTTTATATCGGCGGACGTTTTATATCAAACTCCTCTAAGGCTGTAGGTCTTGGCAGAATCGTTTCAATATACAAATGAGTTGTACACAACTTTTGTTTTGGTTAGAAGAGCCACTTCTTGGAGACATTTTGATTATTAGGTAACATTAATTTACATTAAACGTAAGGACTTTTCGAGAAATTCCAGCCAATCAATGGCGTCCCTAGACCGTGAATCAAAAAAGCAATGAACCAAAAAGGAAAAGAAAAACACCGGATCACGGTATCCAACCAAATAAAGGAATAATTACTAATACACTCTTTGTCAAATTTCACAGTGAAAACGCAATTTTTTATAGAACAATAGCAGCAGCATTGTTACATTATCAGTACTGTGTTAAGCCACTTCTGGCTGCTATGCATGCTAATATAAGGCAAGGCATGGACTGAAATCAGACCAACCTTATTGAAACTGCCGCGTATAGGATGATGGATGCACTTGACATCCTAGCATGTCCCAGATATGCAGAATTAGGAACAAGTTTAGGAACCTGTCAGACCAAGGAAGAGAATGAATTGCATAAAGATACTGTTATGAAATATCTGCAATCTGTGGATGTTTTGCTCCTGGGATGGGTGACAGGAAGGGCAAAAAAATGGATTTACAGGATCTCTACATGGATCGCTGTGAATTTAAAGTTCCTCGAATCACTACGAAAGGAGATCTGCAATCATAAGAGATGGCTCCCCAAACCAATTACCGTTAGAAGTAATTGCTGTGCCTCTCACCAATATTGCCAAGATTTGAGCGCTGTCCAGTCCTCCTCCATAGAGTGGGGCCGTGCCCGAGAACATGATCTGCTCCCGAATAGTTACTTACTGAATTAAGTGATAAGTCCTCTTCTCCCATGCAGCAGATGACCGTAGCATCCGCGTAAGGAAGAGGTTTGGACAGCGCTCAACTCCTGGCACTACTGGCAAGAGCCACACAGTCATTACATCTAGTGTAATGTGAAGGGAGCCATATCTTATGACAGCAGATCCCCTCTCATAGTGATTCTAGGTACTTCAAATTCACAGCAATATGTATAGGAAACTAGTTGTTTTGCCATTCTATCACGCATTCCAGGAGCAGTTTTCATACAGGATACAGCACGTCCACACACACTGAATACGTTTCCAGCAATATCTCCAAGCAATTAAAACCTATCCTTGGCCAGTTATATCCAGTCTTATCCACATCGAGTATGTATGGAACATGGTAGGACTGCATCAACCATCGTACATCCAGCAGTTGCAGTAAGCTTGGCATGATCTGTCACAAAGACAACTTCAACTTTTTCACTCCATATCCTGCCGCATATCAGCATGCGTAGCAGCCAGAAGTGGCTTAACGCAGTACTTAACAATTGAAAGAGCATGGGAAACATCATAAAAGACTAAAAATGAATTAATGTAATTAAAACAGAATAAATTTCAGTATGTTGGCTTTAATGTTATATTAGCTATGTTCCTGTATTATTGACCAAGTATATATTGTTGTTTCAAATGGTTAAATAAGAACAACGCTGCTTGAATGAATGTAAACGTTGTGTTCGTAATGAAAGTAACCAATAAACTCTTACATCTATATTACATCTGTCTGTGTGTCTGTCTGTCCGGCGCAATTTTCTGTGCGAATGGAAAATAGAAATAATTTTTACAATGAAATTTCCGCGACGGGAATTGAACCTGCAACCTTCTGATCCAAGTCGGATGTGTTATCCATTAGGCCTTAGGGACTACAGCTCTTTTCATATTGTTTTTTTACTTATATCTCCGCAATTGTTGTGTTGTTGTTGAGCCCCAATATTAGTGCAACAATGGAAAACGGTTTTTCATTTTTTATTGTCACGAGGAAGTCGACAAATTCAAAATGAGCATTATTGAACTTCAAAATGTTGCGTTAACTGCTTTCTTTGGAATCGAGTTTTGTTATATTATCTTAAATTTTATTTTCTTCTTATTATTACTTTTAATAATTGAATTGTATCTTATTAATATATTTTTGTAAAAACAACTAAACTTATTGATTCATTTGTTTTTGAAATTTGTTTAAGCTTCCAACTATTTTGTTTTGTTGTACTTATTCCAATTTTATTATACTTGAAAAAGAGATGGCTTGAAAAGAGTCTTCAAAACTTCAAAATGTTGCTTTAACCCCTTTCATTGGAATCGATTATTCTTGGATTATCTCATATAAACCATCGTTTTATCATCGATAATCAATTAGTATCGAAATGGACAACGAGAGAAAGGATGAGATCTTTTCAAAGGACTGTTAATAATGTCGTAATCTCGGCCATTCTTGACTACAGGTAAAATTTGTCTGAAGTCTCCGCCAAAGAGGAAAATTTGTCTAGATTCACAAGTCATCAGAATTTGGTTATCTTCACTCGAAAGATTAGTCACAATCAATTCGTCGCCAGAAGTATCGTATATAAGCTATGATTTTCATTTAACATCTATATCAACCAACGTCCATCTAAATCAATCTCTTCTTCAAATATCTATAACGAACAATCTGTACACGGGAGATGGCCTAGTTTATCTAACAAAATGTTTTCAGTAGATTTGGAGATGATTTACCCAAAATAAAAATAAAAAACACTGAGATTTTATAAAATTTAATTCCGATTTGCTTTAGTTTAATTTCTTTGGAAGGATTTTTTTTTTATTTTTTAATAAAAATGATTTACAAGCTCTAAATATAGAAATGAAATCTCATTTTTTTTTTAATTTTATAAGATAAAAATTGGCATTTTTAGTCATTTATCTATTAAAAATAAAACATTAAAAAATAATTATTGGAACTTTTATCCATTGAATTTGCTTTTTTCTTTAGGCTGGATGTCAAACCCTTCACATCCTAATCCAATATTTCATGGCGTCCAATTATTTCTGGATGTTTTGTGAAGGTCTTTACCTCCATACGTTGTTGGTGATTGCATTTGTCAATGAAGAAGCTATGATGAAGTGGTTCTATATCATTGGTTGGGGTGAGTCACAAGAAATCAATCAACTTTTCTACTGTTGGATGCCAGATCTTATATTGGTATTTCAAATGCACCCATTTTACGATTAAAGATAGAATTTTAATTTTAATGTATTAGCTATAAAAGAATAGTAATTTATTGTTGATTTTTCAGATCTGCGAAAAAAATAATTCGATTCATCACAAAACATTAATTGATAAGCCAAAGGATTACTAAAGGATTAATTCATATGATAATTACCATCTTTTTATTTTATAATTCCTAGTAAACCACCAGCATCCGTTACTCATTAAAATATTGATGGATTGATTCGTATCGAAAACGAAAGATAGCTTTCCTACCTGTACTACTGATAGAATTTAAGTAACTTTCCTGCTTAAATGAAGCCTTTATTGTTTTATTTTGTTTTAATTTTCCCTTTCGTAATAAGAATTCTTTTTGTGGGTTTTATTCTTTAAAAATACATCATTTTTTTATTTTACTTTAATTTTTGAAAATATAAGCCTTTAGTAATGTTTTCAGCATTTTAACAACCTATTTGACGTTGTTGGAAGGACGTGTAAAAGTCAAAAATCTATTTATCCTAGGAATCTCAAACTTTAATATTTACGCTATTAAAAATCGTATCAGTATTGACTTTTTGATTAATGATAGTAGAAGTTATGGGTAAATCTGTGAATGGATTTACTTCTTCCTATTGATTTATATAGAAGACTTCAGTGCAACAGCTATCGTTAAGTTTGAATCAATTGTAACCCAATGTTGGAAAGCTGAAATTTATTATCTTTAGAATGTCGTGGCTGTTTGCAAAGTTATTTCTGGATCTTACCATGTCATATTAGATAAAATTAAATGGCATTTTGCCAAAGAATAATTAAATCTTTGTTCTCTAGTGAATATGAATCTGTTGTGGATCTGAATTCGTAATTATTATCAAAAACAGTTTATTTAATGGAAACTAACAGGAAGCGTATCTAAAGAGGAACTTCCTATAAAGGAACGCATTATATAAGCATTATTCCTTTACTGGTAGTTTACATTTATTTTAACCTGATACTTAAATGTAACAGTTCCTATATTTACCATATTTTTTTTCTATTTTCTCGTGTTAATGCAGTCACGAACCCTTTCACGCAAGCGACGAGAGTGAGACTGTATCGATGCAGTGATATTTCATCAGTCAATAAAGGAAAGCAGCTGTCATTTCTGCTTCATTGTTTATGAGTTCATTGTTTATCTTGTCGTCGTATGAAGAATAGGAAGGAAAAATCAACCATTACAATCAGTAATCAAACTTTTGAATGTCATAAACTTTTATTCGGAACAGTTTTATTTGAATGTTTCTGAACTTCACAAAGGAAATGGAATGAGTAAGGGAATGAAAGACAAATGAAGATCACGACGAACATCGATTTGACCGTTTGGAGGAGAATATTTAAAACAAGATTTACTATTTCTCAGTTAACTATAGGTTTATCTCATTCATCACTGGACGAACTCATAATTTGTTCTATCACAAATTGTCAGACAATTCTCATGATAATAAAGATATTCACAAAACACATTGTGAATGGCATTGAATGTTGTTGCAGAAATGTGATTAGATTTTAAATACATTACAAGAGGACTTGGTCGGTAACCAAAGCAGCGGCTGCAGATATCGAAAGCCAAAGAAATGGAAATTAACTCTATCCACCAGGTCCATCATTTTGGAAACGTTTCATTTATTTCGTGGCTCAAGAAACGACAGTAACATATTGTCCTCCAAAGGAGAGATGGCCGGCGGAAGTTTGAACTGCGCAGCCCTTCCGGTAGCTGATCAATTATGTTTTCCTGTCACAATGGACGCCGTCGTCTGTTTTCACTGAGAAAGACATGTTGATAACGCCAAATTAAAACTTCTCTCGACTATTTAGCGTTATTTCAATACCAGTTGCTAACAATAAGTATTTATATAACTAAATAAATATATATTATTTATAAATACAATGCTCTTTTGCAAAGTAACAAGTGATTACCGTAATGGCGGCGTCCTGTCATAAAATCAGACGGAAGTGCCTGACCAGACTAATCGATCATACATGCGCAGATCTCACAAAAACAGGGCGGCCATCTCTCATTTGGAGGACAGTAGTCATAGTTGTGGATAGACGATTCAAAACCAGGGCTTTGGAGCAGACAAAATTTGTAATTGCTCCGCTCCAGCTCCGCTCCGACATGAAAATACTTGCTCCGTGCTCCGCTCCATGCTCCAAATATATTTTTTAAGTCGTATTACCAAAGATCAAATATTATGATTTTTTAAGTAATTTTTTTAACTAAATTTTATTAATCATCATAATTAATTCTATAAAACAGAACAGCTGACAGTAAGTCATCTTTCATTGCCTGTCTTGTATCATTTAATACCAATTTTAAGGCAGAAAATAATCACTCGACACTGGCTTGTGTAGTGGGCATACTCGATGCAACTCGACAGGCAGCTTGAATTCGGTGTGGGTAACCGTCCATAGCTTCAAATGCTGATTTTACTTTGAGCCTACCCATAACCTCGATTACATGACAATCTTGGTGAAAATTCCTCTCAAATTCTTCTTCATTCGAATGTTGCATTTCTGAAACTCTCAAGACGTTTTTCCAGCTTGTCCAGTTCTTTTTGAAAATCATCATCTTCTGAAGAATTGTCTGCTGAAATCGAACTATTTGTTTTTTCTTTCTTGCTATTCGATGTGGATGCTCGGATTCAATTGTTGAGGGTCCAGCCTTTCACTCTCTTGCCTCATATCAAAACGTTTAAAAATCTTTAGTTTTTCGAGTCGTCGGGCGATATCCAAAAGTCCTTCTTTTGCTTTTGTCGTTTGCGACGAACTCAGTAAAATTCTATACCGGGGATCTACATAGACTCCGGCAAGAAAATGGGTGTTTTGGAAAAGATTTTCGTCACATTTTCGCATGGAGGTCAAAATTCCCATAGCAATTTGTCCGCCATTGTCTTGGAGAAATTTTGCAAGCTTTTGCCACTCCTTCATGTAAACTCCCGGAGTTATGTAAGATGCTTGAAAAGTAAAATTTGGCTTTGCTAGATCTCTTGCCGTGCCGGCGTGGCCGAGCGTTCTTGACGGCGGTCTGCCGTGCAGGCATTGTGTCGGCACCCGGGTTCGATTCCCGGTCGTGGCTTGGCTGTTTCAATTCCCTTTCCTGTGTTTGTTAGCCTCTTCTTCACTTTCTCTTCGGTCTGATGTCATTCCTTAATGGCGTCCTGGGACAGGCAACGGGAAACCACCCCAGTATCTTTCCCTAGGTGTTTCCGGGAGTTCCACGTGAATTCCATAGAATTGGACCTGTCTCCGGACAGAATACTATGGATGGATGGATGGAGGAGATCTCTTATATTCTTAGTTTCGTGCCATTCGGCTTTAGTTAATATCAACTCTGGCTCCAGCCGCAGATACTTGTTCATAATAATGTTGAAAAACAAGTAGACGATCAATCAATGCAAAGTATTTAGAAGAATACTGCGAATATTTGGGGTTCGTAATTTGATAAAATCATTTAAATAATGAAGTTACGCAAAATTTAAATAAAAGACAAGTATCAATAATAGCTTTTATTGACTTTAGAAGGCTTTTGATAATATTGATCATAAAATTCTATTAAAAAATTAGAAAATTACAGTATAAGAGGAGATTTTCATGATCTTATCAAAAATTACTTAAAAAAATAGAAAATCCAAAATCCAAATAAATAATTTAATAAGTAAAACTCAGAATGTTAAGAGAGGTGAACACGCTTAAAATTTAGGTCCTTTTTTATTTCTATTGGTGATATTATTAAAAAGTGCAAGATTTACATTTATGCCGATGATGTAATACTAATAAGTAGCAACCAAAATCAAACTTTTACTTCAATAAATCTTCAACAAGATTACTCTTCAATAAGAGTAAAATATAAAATTTTGAATATAGAAGAAAAATTTATTTATAATGCAGTCTTGAAAAATACATATAAAAATTCTTCTGGAAAAATTCTTCTAAACAAAACAAGACTTAGTTGGTTGAAGATTTTCAACATTCCTATTTTAAACAATAAGTTTCATTTTAGAGTAAATGAATAGACTTACTCAAAAATATTTAGACAAATAAATTGGAATAATTATAATTGTAATAATTGTAGAGAAATCAAAAACCAATTAATATGTGATATAGTCAATAAAAATGTAGTAAAAAACTTCTAATCTATCTTTAACATTAATTAAATTTTGTTATTAAAAAGACACACATTAAACTTTCCAGCACTTATAAAACAGAAATAATTATGTAATTACACCTAATAGGACTAGTAAACATTAAAAAAAAAATCTGGAGCAGTGGAGCAGTCAAAAATTTGTGTGCTCCGGCTCCGCTCCAGCTCCGGGCAAAAACTCATTGCTCCACTGCTCCGTGCTCCAGCTCCGGGCTCCGCTCCAAAGCCCTGTTCAAAACAAAACAAAAATCTCTGGAAATTCTTTTGATTTCTTTATTTAATGATTGTATTTCGTCACTCCTTCTCACAGTTTCGATGCACCTTGGTTTTTAACGGCTGAGCAGATCAACAGCAGGTGACAAAAACTATGCCGGATATTATTAACAATCTATAAATTACTTTCTTAATAAGACCTTGAATTTTTGTAACTTCTCTTTCATTATTGTGTTGCTTAAAAGAGTGATCTTATGTATTTAGAATAAACAGAGTTCCAATATGGTTTTGAAATGTGTCTTTAATCTTCAAGGATTGATAAAAATAGTTAAGTTACCCATTGAACAATCGTTCCTGAGAAATTCCAAATGCGCCAGAGAATAATTATCTTTCCTGATTTTCCGGAACAACATTGTTTATCTAATAAATAAAAATTACAGAATAATAACGAGGTTGCTATTATAGATAATGAATAAAAATGTTTTTTTGGATTATTTTATTGAACTTTATTGTATTCAGATGTTTATTAATGATAAACTATTAACAATACTATTCCTAATAATTATGATACAGCGATCTGCCAATAAAATCAGAATTTATGAAAGATTTTAGCATAATTTTCATCATCATCATCATGTGCGAACTTCGAAGGTACGCGGTCTACGGAACCGTAGTGACCACCGAAGGGCGGACCCCTAGGAGAAGCCGTAGATAATCTAGGGAATAGATACTGGAGTGGTTCCGTTGCCTTCTCCAGGACGCCATTACGGAATGACGTCAGACCGAAGAGAAAGTGAAGAAGAGGCTGATAAACACAGGAAAGGAAATTGGAAACATCCATGCTCTGACCGGGATTTGAACCCGGGTACCGGCACACCGGCCACACGGCAGACCGCCGCCTGAGACCGCACGACCACGGCAGTATAAAGTTTTACAAATGAAAATAAGAAAAAACTTAAGTTAAATCGTAAATTACTTCTTTGTTGCGATTTTTAAAGTTTTGTTCAATCACATATTTTTTGAATAAATTCTTTGTGAAGCAACTATCCAAATCTCTGTATTCAATTCATATTATTCTTTTGAATTGTATAGTGAAGTCCTTAATCTCTTCCATTTTTTTTTCAGTGGTTCCAGCGATATTTACGACGATTTACGCTTCCGTTCGAAGTTTTGATTCAGATGATGCTGTTAAGTACGAATCATTTAATTTTTTTTTTCCTTTTTTTATTTTGTTAAGACTATTTCTATAGAATCTTGAATTTTTTTTTTAAATTACAACGAAGAAATTTCAAATCTATAGTGATAGTACATTACATTGATCTCTATATATACAGGGTGATTAAAAATGGTTGCACGATTTTCAAACATTTCTTGCAAAATCGCTATTGCAGGTTTGATGCAACGAATGGTACAGTTGGATAGAGCACATGTTCAAGTTTGTTTGTATATCTCAGAACTGTAAAATATGACTTACATTAGGCATATGGCAACTGGAAACCCGAATCACGCTGTCCTGGCTAACGCGACAGCAGTGGATCATTGGCTGTTTCGCCGTATAACAAACGATTGCCTCTGCCGCTCGCCCGGTATTGTTGTTGACAAAATGGTGTTCACAGGTGCGGAAAAGGCGTACCGTGTTCTCGAATATCATCAATCAGATTGATGATGGTGGTGCAGCGTGGTTTTCGCACCAAATTTCAGAATGAACAACCTGCCAAGAATTCCATTCGTAACTGGTACGAGCAATTTAAGCGAAGCGGATGCATTTGTAAGGGCAAGTTGAGTGGCTGACAGTCCCTAAGGAGAATGTGCGCCGCATTTGGGACACGTACCATCGAAGCCCTAACAAATCAACGCGCAGAGGAAGTGCAGAACTGGGCATCCCACAGCCGACTGTGTGGCACGTGCTGCGGAAACGCCTACACATGCGTCCATATCGCCTATAGAGGCTGCATAATATAATATAAAACAGAAAGAATTAATGCTAGAGAAAGTCTCAAATCAACCAGAAACATTAAACAAATTATTATCGGAAACCATCATTGAAACAGCCAAAAACCAAATAGGATTTAAAAATATTAGTAGAAATAAATTAGTCGCCTGGTGGAATAAAGACATTAAATTGGCAATAAAAAACAGAAAAGAAGCAAATAGACAGTGGAGAAGATCCAGAAAAAAAGGGGAAACAACTGAAAAACAAAACATTTTGAGACAAGATTATCTACAAAAGAAACAAGATGCACACAACCTCGTGAATGAATTAATAAAAAAATATAATGAGAACTTAAAAAACACAATTAAAGATTCAGGTACAGATGCATCCAAAGTTCTCTGGAAATATGTTAAAAATATGGGTAGGGAAAATGAAGTAATACCAGAAGGACTAGTAAATGACAAAAACATAATGATAGAAGAGACTGTAGATATAAATAATCTAATTCATTCTGGGAAGATGCAAATAAGTCAAAACAAAATGTAACTCCAATAATAAAAAATGATCAAAAAATTAAAAAAGGTAAAATAATCTCAAAAATAAGTATAAAAGAGTTAGGACAAAACATAAAAGATTTAAAAAACAATAAAGCAACTGGGCTAGACCTAATAGCTAGTGAATTCATTAAATATGGAGGAGAAAAACTAAACAAATGGATTAAAATATTATATAACAAAATAATAGAAACAGAAATCATTCCACAGGAATGGAAACAAAGCGAAGTAAAATTAATCCATAAAGGACAACAAAAGGAACTGGAAAAATTGGAAAACTATAGATCTATAACGATCATTAGTAATCTCTGTAAACTGTTCACCAAAATACTAACCAACAGATTGGATACAATAATGGAAAACAACAACATATTAGGAGAATTACAGAATGGATTCAGAAAAGATAGAAGAGCTTCAGACAATTTATTTGTACTCTCTGAAACCATAGATAAATATAAAAATTCAAAAAAACCGCTTTATATTGCCTACTTGGGTATCAAAAAAGCTACGGTAAGTAGAGAAGGGCTCTGGAACATATTACAAAAGAAAAATCTTGATGGCAAATTTATCAGATTGATTCAAAATATTTATAAAGTTTGAAATACAAACTCCATAATTGGGAATCAAATTGGATACAATCGGAAATAGGAATGAAACAAGGGTGTACTTTGTCACCAAAGCTATTCAACATCAAAATTTGAGTGAATTAACGTTTAGACTCGAAAAGAGCAACTTGGGTATCCCAGTTGGGAATGAAACCCTGCCAGGCTTATTGTTTGCGGATGACATTGTTCTATTCTCAGATAATAAAAAGGATTTACAGAGCCTACTAAATACGGCAGGAAGCTTCGCAAAAGATTTTCAAATGGAATTCAATTGCAACAAAAGCGAAGTAATAAATTTTAATGTAGGTGAGAAAAACTACTGGCAAATTAATAATCGGGAAATTAAAGAAACCAATGAATACCAATACCTAGGAATATTAATAACAAATGAGGGACAAATCTTTAAAAAACATACAAACAACACAATAGCTAAAGCAAATAAACTAAGTGGATGGATAAGGAGCATATGTAATAAAAGCTACAATAAAGTAGAACTAGGTAGAATATTATGGAAATCATTGGCTGTCCCTGTTCTAACATATGGTAACGAAACTATAATTAATACAGAAACCGAACTTCAGAAATTGACAAATATCCAAAACACATTTGGAAGAAAACTAATAGGAGGGAACAATTTGACACCTACTCTGGCAGTTCAAAGTGAAATGGGGTGGTCATCGTTCTTTAGCAGAGAAGCTTCAAGCAAATTAAAATATCTGAGGAGGTTGACTTTCATGAATAAAAATAGATGGTCTAGAAAGGTGTTTGAAAATACAACAGAAAAAAGCAAATGGGTAGATAAATTAGAATATTTAGCAGAATATTAAGAAACAGAAGAAATTAGAATAAACATTGAATCGGGAAAAAATGGCACCATCTTGTTAATAAATGTGTAAAAAGTACAGAATTAGAACTATTCGTTGATTCTATTAATAAATACAAAACTTTACCATTAGGGTTTAAAAATAAAAGGGCTCCCCTATATCAGGATATTTATAATAATTCCTATGGAAGTTCTTTACTTTTCCAGTGCAGAACGGGATCATTGGCGCTAAATAAAAGAACAGAAAAATGGTCTGAAAAGGGGCCAATATGTTCGAAAAGAGAGAACCGAACTCTTAAAAAAATATTAACATAAATCCAAATAACTGGGAAGAGGATGAATTACTGGATCACATATTAGGATTCAAGGGAAAATTAGATCTGAATAAAATTAAAAACTTCTTAAAACTTGCTTGGATTAAGAGAGAAACTCTAATAAATCCTTAGGGTATCCTGTCTGAACAGGAAGTGCGTTTTAAAGCATATCCCTATAAACATACATGCATATATACTTACATACATACATACATACATGCAGCATTTGACTCCGTACGAGGCATTCTGTCAGGCGATGTTACAGCGATGTGAATTTGAGAACTTTGCGACAACCATAATCTTCAGTGACGAGGTCACCTTTCATATTAATGGAACAGTGAAACGGCACAATCTGGGAATTTGGGGAACGGAAAACCCCCACGCTTACATGGAGCAAGAACGGAATTCCCCGAAAGTGAATGTTTTCTGTGCCATGTCTGGGAACACATGGTACGGCCCATTCTTCTTCGCAGAGAACATTGTGACAGGCGCCAACTACCTTGACATATTAACGGAATGGTTGTTACCAGAGTTGGAAAACGACACGGATGACTTCGTTCTGGAGCAAGATGGGGCCCCACCCCATTTCCACTCAGCCATCTGAACGAACGGTTGCCACAACGGTGGATTGGCCTTGCAGGTGTAAATGATCAACAGCTGTTGACGTGGCCTCCCCGTTCTCCAGATCTTACTCCCTGTGATTATTTCTTAAGGGGGTACATTAAAGACAATTTTACCGCCCTTACCACGGAATCTCAACGAATATGCATTTCCACTGCAATTACGACAATAGACGGATCAATGCTACGTCGCGTTTGGGAAGGCTTTCAGTACCGTTTGCACAAGTGTCGTGTTAACAGTGGTGGCCATATCGAACATTTATAAGCAATGAATACAAAACAAACTTGAACATGTGCTGTATCCAACTGTACCATTCGTCGCATCATAACTGCAATAGCGATTGTACTTTTATTGTTTCAAAAGGAAAATTTTGAAATCGTTAAAAACATTTTTAATCACCCTAGACATGTGTATGTATATATATATATATATATATATATATAAACAAATAAATACACACATTTAAATTATAGCAGAAGTGTAATTTATATCATTTCTAATTCATTAAATTACAAAAGTCAGTCCCAAACAGACATTTTCAATAAAGGCCCTTGACTTCTATTCTTAACATAGGAACAATATTGGATGATATGTAAAGGAAACAAGATTCTTTTATGAGATGCTCTTATGAAAATAATCCAACATTAAATACAAAACAGAATTGCGAATGATTTTCTTTGAAGTCTGTTTTGTCTTCATCTTTATTTTAATTGTGTTGATATTATTTTTAGATATTGATTGTAATAGGACTAATAAAGAATACAGCTTACATTTTTTATTGATTAACATATTTATGTATCTATTAAAGAAAACGTTTAAAGAAAAAAATTGAAGAAATATTAGTTAAATTCTTTGCATTTTGTTACTTTCAGTTGTTGGATGGATACAGAGAGCAAAAAGTACATCTTGATCCTCTATGTACCACTTTGCCTTTCTTTGTTGGTAAGTACAGTTTTTATCAAGGAAAATTTAATCAAATTATTTGAAATACTCTCTTTTTATAATAAATGGTTGCATCAATTAAAAATTGTCATGTTTGGGAAAATAGATATTGAAGAATTCACTAGAATTATAATTTGTGTTGAAATTATAAATTTAAGAAAAGATTCATCCTAAAAACTGCTCAGAAATTGTATTGTTTTGATGAAGAAACTCCGATTTACAAAATGATTTGTTTTAGCCTTCTCAGAAATAAAGAGCAATATTATCAATTAACTACTGTTATCCATTAAATAGAATTATTTTATAATCAAACTAAATCAGTTCCTGATTATTTTTATCCAGTGGCGTATATAGAATATAATTTCGGGGGGGGGGGGGGAACACTGAGGTAAAAAAATCTATAAAACAAAAAAAAAAAAAACCCATAAAAATCTATCTCTTCAACCAAAAAAAAAAAAAACGTTAAAGGACATACATTCATTATTTCGGGGCCCCTGTTTTTATCTAATATGGTTTTACAGAATTTCCAATGAACCCTCATTAATAGCGAACTTCTTTTATCTTTTTATCATTTTCCTATTCTTATCTTTTCCTCATCATATAGTGACTAATAAAAGGAAAAACTTATTGATCTAAATTTAATTCTTAACCTTTTTCTTAACCTGATGACCGCTTTCACTTCGCCGACCTCAACCATAGCTTTATAAGCAAACTTTACAATTTTAGAATGTAATAAAACTGTATTAAAATCATTTAATATACTTCTTGAAGTGAAATTATCGTTTTGTATAATAAAGCGTATTAAGGAAGTCTTGTGCATTCGGAAATCCATTACTTGGATTTGAAAAGCCTGTGCAAATGACTTCGGTTGTGAACATTTGCTGTAGTTTTTTTTTCTGGAATAATCTGTCTTACATAGAAAGTTTGAAAAGTAGTTCAAAGAATCAAATGATGAACATATAAAGTGTTTCTATTTAAACAACTCATTAGAACAGAATCAAAATTACAAGAAATTGAAGAAGAAAGAACTATTTGATTTTGAAGTATAATATTGTGGCGATTTAAATGTTGACCTGGTTCGAGTAATAAATCAGGAAAGAACTAGACTGAAGTAAGATCTGAATAGGTTCTCTTTATTAACAAGTGTGCAAGGGTTTTTATAAGTTTATTTACAATGGTGCTGATTGGCTGGCGGGCTTTAAAAATGATTGGTACATTTAAATGATAACAGAAATTAACGGAAGGATTTAAATTTACAATGGATGGTGGGAACCCGACCAGCCGTTGAGATTTAATAATGAACAAAAATAAGATTAATAGTTGACAGTTGGAATTTGAAATAATACAAGTGATTCTGAATAAGTAAAAGATAAAATACACAGGATAAATAGAAAAGAATAAATATATAAATACAAGTATAAAACTCATCACAATATAGGAGAAAGTAGAATTAGTAGATTGGCGGTCGTACAGGAACTGTTATCATAAGGCTTAGATACCGTTCAATTTGCAAAAGCATCAAAGAAAGCTTTTAATTTTTGGGTTTAATTAATTCAGTAATAATATTTAGAAGTGGCGAAGTGCTACTTCATTATAATCAGTTTCAAAATGTGTATTATTAATGGTGCTTAAGAGTTACATAGATGCACATTTTCTATCACGAAATTATCAAACGCAAGTTTGTGGCGTGAAATGATCAACAGAATCTAAAATGTTACAGTGTAATTAATTTGATTGTGAGAATTTTTAGATAACGTTTACGAAATACAATAGACTCCCGATTATCCCTGGAGTTGGGTGGCGCGGCAATCGCGGATAAGCGAATTCCGCGGATAATCCGAAATAGGACGAAAGAGGACGAAAATCAATACAAAAATGCTTTTAACATGTTTTATTTACATTAAAGTGGCAGTGCATACATTATAAACAATTACTTTATTTTAATTTACTTTAATTTCTTACTTTTTAACAAAAAAAAATCGGTTAATTTTCTTTGTTTTTTCGTGTCGAACCACGAAAACCCTTATTTGGACGTCGCTAAATCTGCCTGTTTTTTGCCACGAAAACCCTTACTTGGACGTCGCTAAATCTACCTGTTTTATTGTTTACCTTATTCTAGTTTTAATTTTTTTTTGCTAATTCCGTAATTTATTGTACAGTAAAAAAAAATGGTAATAAGAGGTCCGCGGATAATCGGGAGTTTACTGTAGTCTTTTTGAAGTAGATTTCAATCCTTCTGTATCATTTCATGCGACAGACCGGAAATTTTTAAGGATCTGAACTTATATTTATTATGTCATAAATTCAAGTAGTTTTATACAGAATTTTTACCTACGTTTTAGAAATGAATGTCAGAAAAACTTCAACTTTGTTTTTCTTAATCCCAAGAAGTTATCCTGTTTTCGAATAGAATAGTTTCTTGAGAGTTTTTCTGTTTTGTTTTTATTTTCAGAATTTAAAATTAAATTCCTCTTAATTTGCAAACATTTCCCAAAACAGAAATTAGATTAGATTAGATATTAGTGTAGGTCGAGATTTTTGCCAAACAGAGCGAACAAATTCATTGTACTTTAGTTTGATTTGTTTTAGTGATTTTTATTTTGGGAAGCAAGTGAAGCGTTGATTCCAAGGAAACTTATTGTCTCTGAAATATTTGTGTTTTGATTTAACAAAATAATTCCCCTGATTTCTCGTCAAACAGCGAAAAGAAAACTGGTGAGCGAAAACCAACTGAAATTAAATTCTGACTGCAGCAAAAACTGTAGTAGCTGAAACATGGATAATATTATAGGCATAGTTACAGTTTTCAAATTTAAATTTTAGATAAAAGTACTGTATTGAAAAACTTTTAAAACAGACAGTGAAACAAAACAAAGGAAAATGTAGAAGTTTATGACACAGAAATTAGAGAAAATCTGTTTAGCTGATTTTACCAAAGAAGTCATAGAAGTCATACATAAAGTGATCAGTAGAAAAATTTTCAGTCATTATTAATATTCTATAATATTTCAGTCATTATTGTAAAAATAAATAAAGTTAGAAACTTTATTTTGTTTTTATAATTTAAGTTATTTATGTTAATTTGATTTGTTTCAGTAAATTGATTTGAAGTTTATTACAACTAGGTTTTGGGCTCTAACAAATACATTGTCAGCAAAATACTTTCGATTAATCAAACTTTTATTTGTTAGAAAGTTAGTGAATCAAACCAACAATCAATTTCTTTACGTCTTCTTAATATAACCGCTATAAGTGTTTGTTGTTTTGAAATTTCTCGTGCGTTGATTCGTTTGAAACTCATAAAAGTCTTTTTGATGTGTCTTTAAGGAGTCCTGAAACTCTTCGTCAAGAAAAGCTTCTTTCATTAGCAAAACAATAAAACAACGAAATAACTTCTAACAAGGGAATTCCACGAAAGCAACTCTTCTCAAAGTCTTACCACTACGAAAGCTGTGTTACTGCAACAGTTGATATAATTTCACATAAATAAAGTGAAATAATCTGAGATTCCGTTTATAGTTGATTATTTCGTCTGTATTAAAATAATTTAGTTATGTTCTTTTAGCATTTATAGGAACAGGTTCACATTCAGGATAAAATGAAAGAATAATCTTTCTTGTTTCATGTGTCAACAGTTTATGATGTTTTTCTGATGAATAAAACATTGGAAGTTTGTTCAGCCTTAATTAGGGTGTTTGTTTCTCTAAGTTCGTTGAAATGCGGATAATTATTCAGTTCGTTATATGAATTCTTTTATTGAGGATTATGCAAAGATATTGTTTCCACAAAATTAAGCCTGTTGACGACGCCACAACTTGACAAAAGAATGAAAAGAATTAAATTCGATGAATATTTATTCTGAGACTTTTGTTGAACTTATTATACTTCACGATATGCTTAAGTACTTCTTATAAATGTAGGGAATGAGATTCTTCAGTTTCAAACTTGAATTTTTTTCTTTACAAATAGAACCAAAAGAATTAATGAAAATATGTTCACTTGTTGTTATACGAAATAGATCACGTTAATTCCTCGTTAAATATCTTCTGTTTGTTTGATTGATTTTTAGTAGAAAAAGTATTTATCCATTGGTTTAAAGATCATTTTTATGTTAATTGTCGACCAAAGCTTTAAAATTTCATTTAACTTTTTATCAATTAAAAGACAGTAAATGATTTTATTTTTCATTCTTTTTTTCCATTTAAATTTGAGTAACTGATCAAACGGAATTGAAGCTCTTTCTCAAAATAAGGGAATCGGCAAAATTTGGTATTGAAAGAGGATTAATTAGTTGAGTTACGAAGATTGTTCTGAAACATTTTTACTCAATGAATATAATAAGAAATTGCAATTTGTACAGTTAATTATAATAAGTTCTTAAACAGATGTGACTCAATACTAATGTTTTAAGGAATAATTATTTACTTTAAGGTAAATTCAAAATTTTCAATGCACATGGTTGTGAATCATGTCATTTTGTGTTCTCTCTTGAATCACACTATTAATAGGCAAAAAACGGAGTATGTTTGTCATCAAAGAGAGAGAGCGGGGAGAGTCGGAGAGAGACTATTTTAAAGTGTATTTTTAATTTTAAAAGGATGTAGAACCTGCCGTCGCACAAATTAAAAATTAATTAA
>JAFIDM010006943.1:3696500-3797171 GCA_023159025.1 Thereuonema tuberculata
CAAACAAAACACAACCCCGATCCCATAGTCAACATTTTATTCAAAATTGATGAAGAAAAAGATAGATTTAGAACTGAATCCTGTATTATCAACACTTTCCCATGTATAAATAAAGAAAAATTTCTCAAAGTTAACAGTTGCACCTTGCACAAATTCAAAAAAAGTATTAAAAATGTTGACAAATTCCACTAAAATATTATCGGTTTTAAAATTGTATTGAATTAATAATGTTTTTACCTTCCCTTTGTTTTTATCAAAATTATTCTTGAAGTCATAATATTGATGTACTACCTTCCCCTTGTTCTTTAAGCAAGAATGTTATGTTTCCATTATTTTGTATTTTGAATATAATGTAGAATTATTGATGTATTACCTTTGTTTTTTACAAATACTATACCATTGTAAATTCTATCATTGTTATGAATTCTGTATCTTAGGGAATGAGTTTTTGAAACTTATACCTAACGTCCGACGAAGCAATCTTGATAAAAGATTGCGAAATATCACGATTAAAAAGAGTTTTAAAGGATAATATGTGGTTATGAAGAATTATTATAATCAGTGAAATTCAGTTTTTTAATAATCAAACGTGCTTTTTCACCAAACAAAATGTTTGCTCAACAAGCAAAATTTTTGCGAACATTTTATTTGTTTGGTGTTCGTCGATTATATTCAAAAGCATTGAAAAAGCATCCAAAGAAAAATGTTTTTCAAACAAGATTCCACATTTTATTCTTATTAATTAAAGAAGGACCAAACACACATAAAAAGTAAAATAAATAAATATAAACACTTCATTATAAAAACTTCATGACATGTTTCGAGGATCTTAATTCGCACATCATGTCTGATAACATTTTATTCTTGTTTTTTATTTTCTTCCTTTTGGTTTTGGAGGGGTCACTGTCTCCATCCTGTATTTATGAAAAATGTTTTTGTTTGAAACAGTTTTGCTTGTTTGGTTTTAGTTTTGCTTTTAGTTAAAGTAATGAACAGACAACGAATGATTAATTGAAACAATGCTACTACAAGCCTAAACAATAAAGCTCACAAATTTAAGAATTAAGCAAATCGCATTGTTTCATTGTTAACCAATAAATCTCAATTCTCAGTATTTTTTTTTTTCTAAGCAAAACAAATTTACTTTCAGATGATGAGTTAACTGAAGTTGTTTCAGGGAAAGCCTAACCTTCTTATAAACCGCTTAATTATTATTATTATTTTTTAATCGTTTCAGGCCAACTAAGGACCACATTAAGATAACTATTTTCTTCTCTCTTCCTTCCTCTTTCTCCAAAACTCTTTCATCCTTTCCGAATGGACTCTTTTCCTTTCATTTGGCTCCAGTTGTTTTCCTTTTCCCTACGTCTTCCTGAAAACCTTTGAACTTAACTTGTAGTCTGAATTTGAGTAGGGTCTCCCGAACAATCTGCATTTCTTCAAAATCCTTTTTTGCTTTGCCACCCCACCTATTTTTTGTTGTTGTCTGTTTTCCTGTTTTGGGAGAAAGTATGGATCTTCTTTGTTAATATATCTTCTTTCATTCTCTCTAAGTGCCCATAGAGGGTAGTTCGTCTTTTCCTGATCTCATCCGTTATTTTAGGGCATTGCAAGTAAATTTCTCTATTTGGTCTCAAAACCTAATCGCCATTTTTTTTCTTGATTGGACCTAATATTTTTCGCAAGATGATTCTTTCCTTCTTTTCCAAATCTTCTAGTGCCATTTTGCATCCAGATAGTAGTAGCGTTTCTGACCCATAAAGGACTTCGAGTTTTACAGCTGTAATATAATGCCTCAATTTAACGGCTTTAGATAAACATTTTTTATTGTACAAATTTCTTACTTTCATATATGCTCTTTTCATTTTTTCAATTCTAATTTTAATTGCTTCTTTTTCACTTTTAAGATTTATATTTTCACCCAAATATTTAAAGTTATCCATTTTATTAATGTTGCCATACTTAGTTTTAAGAATTCCTGGTGAGTTGCCTTCATTGGTCATGTATTTTGTTTTTTCAAAGGATATTTGCAAACCCACCTTTTCTGTTGTCTCCTTTAGGAGTTCTAGTCTTCTTTTTGCATTTTCTATGTTTCCATCTAATATTACTAGATCATCCGCGAAGGCCAAACAGTTGATTGATACTTTAGATCTATCCAACATAATGTATTCATTAAGTTTTTGTTTTGCTTAATTATTTATTATTATTATTAATTACTAATGATTGTGTTTACGTTTCTGTAATTCAAAGATAAATAAAACAGATGTTCAACATTTACTTGAATAATTCTTTCCAGCTGAGAATGAAAATCTCACTTTTGATATTTTACGACCAAAGCTGTAGCGATAATTCAGTTGACACACCTTCAACACAATGAATTAGTTGCTTCGTATCATTTACTTAAATAATAAATGAACAATGCTTTTAGCCTAATGTCAAATAAAAGCCTGTTTATGACAATGATGCAGCATCAAAGAAAAGAACTCTCTTTTAAAAAATTTTTTTATGAAATTATGTCGAGGTTCCAAATGAAAGAAATTATAATAACTTATTGAAGACGAATGACTTATTTAATCTCGGCATTATTCGTATAATTCTTAAAGAGCTGTGAAAATATTATATTCTGAATCTCTAGCTCTTATTTTTTTTATTTATTTTTATTAACAAGTTATAGTAGGTAAAAGTTGATTTGTACCAGTAGACAGGGGCTAAAAACGTTAATTTTTATAATTAAATAATGTAATTTATAATTTATATTTGAAGTAACATTGTAGTAAAAAGAAACAATACATAATTTAGTTATACAATGAAAACGACGAATGTATTATTAACGTAAGTACAGTAATACATTGAGATACGAGCATAATCCGTTCCAGGACCGAGCTCGTAACTCGAGGTGCTCGTATCTCAAATCATTTTTTCCCATAAGAAATAACAGAAAAAAAATTAATCCGTTCCGGCCCTCTAAACAACTCCCTTATTACTGGTAATAATAATGGAAAAAACATGTTTTTAATTGCTGTAGAGACATACACACAAAAAATTATAGTATATCAGGATTCCTTTGATATAAAATAAAATGGGTTTTTATTATGAATTCTTACTGACAGACGATACAGTAGCGTGGTCGTGCGGTCTCGGCGGCGGCCAGCCGTGGCGTCCAATGCGCCAGTACCTGGGTTCGAATCCCGGTCGTGGCATGGTTGTTTCTTTCGTCTTCTTCTGTGTGTTGTGTCCGCTGGGGACCCGAAATCTGCTCTGTAGGTAGTGGTCCCCATTTGTCTTCTATATGTTACAGGCTATAGACGATACAGTAGCGGCTAATGGCGACATGTGCGGAGGAAGGAGGGAGGGAAGAGAGTTGGCCCATACGTAGACATTTCATTCCGTACCGTACCTTACACGTACATTACGTAACTTACATAAACTTAGAATTAACTTAGCTTACGTATTTTTTTTTTACTTTTCTATTTTTTATTTTTTGCTTTTTTCGATTTGTATTCTTTACTTTTCTTCACTTTTCTTAACTTTTTTCTCCTGATTACCCTCACTTGGCGCAGGACTTTTAACGAAATACCTATCGAGGGAGATTTGTTTCTGTCTCCCTTTCAAAATGTTACGGGATGAATAAGGCACGTGTCGTCAAAAAGCGCGGAAGCACGACCAGTAGACAATTTATCAGTCTGTAAGCGTGCTCGTATCTCAAAGCAAAAATTTGCTCGAAGGCTTGCTCGTATCTCGAAATACTCGTATCTCAAGGTATTACTGTATTTGCGAATATTATCTATAAAAGATTTTTTTGGGGCAAACTTAATAATATGCATGTAATTATAATATATAGGAAAACAAAATATTAATTAGTTACTATATTATGTTTTACATAAAACGATGTGCAGAATATATGAAGTATTAGGTGTTATTTTTTTAGAATTTTAATTGTTGTTTTCTTTCAGGGCCTTTGTGTGTCTTGTCTTTTCTGCTTCTGCAATGGAGAGGTAAGTAACTTAAGAACAAACTAAAATCTTAATTAAAAGCTGACTTTATTTCATGTAGTTGAAACCAGTGCTTCCAAAATTTTTCGGTTTCACGATTCAAAAAGTTTTTTTTTTTAATTAGCATAATTAATTTCTCTAATAAAAACCCGTTTTCTATTTTTTGATGAGACTTTCAATACAAATGGAATACAAAAGGAAAGCGAAGTTTCTTCTACATATAAAAGTCTCTACAGAAATGAAAAAAATCTGAAAAAGAATTTTTGGCGCTAGATAGAAAATATTAAGAATTTTTAAATTTGAGATGCTAATGGAAAAGTTTGAAAGCCTTTACCATTTAGTATTAAACTGATAATTTACTTCATTCTAGAAACACTTGACTCTCCATGAAATGTTCTTAAGGAGTTCAGTTAAAGAGATCTTTTAATTTAAAGATTCTGAAGCATCTTTCTCTCTTAAGACTAACATAACATGTTAGTTATCAGAAAGTCTTATGTAAGGGACGTGTACTTCCCTTACATTACTCAATGATATTGTTGTAACTAAATGAAAAGACAAAGTTTCTGAAAACATTTTATGATCAGATTTAGATAGCAATGCTGTCAGTCTTGATTCTGGGCAGTGCTATCTTTATCACTGTCTTTATCGCCATCTTTATCATATGAAGGTGAAGACTTAAAAATAAAATTTGTGAAATATGTTTTACTTTAATTCTCTTCAACAAAATAGGAAATAACTTAAGCAGATTTCACTTAAAGAAGTTCATTCTAGAAGAATAAATAAACATTGAACTTTTGTTCTGATGAATAACGGGAAATAAGTAGATTCAAGTCAAAAGTTCTTTAAATAATTTCATTCACAACTAAATGACACGTTACTGCTCTGGAATTAAATAACTTCAGTAGAATGTCCACTGATAATAAATATAGTAAAAATAACTGCATTTAACTATTCTTATAACTTGATTTGCTACTGCCATTCATAAATTTATAAGAATATCACTATTTTCTTTTGGGAAATTCTTGATAACCAGGATTTTCAGTCTGAACTAAAATAGTTCTTCTTACAGTATCTTTTTATTGGCAGAATTAATTCACTGTTGTTATCAGCTTCACTATATCATCTTAGGAACTTATATACTATTCCTTATTATTAACTTCCAAGAAATTCTATTAGCCTTTTACAATATTGAAATATCTTCTATTCTATTGGGAACATGTTATTTCGTAGCTCATCCACTGTAAAGACTTTATCTGCACCACTTCTGTCTGTTCATAATAAATAAATAAACACAGTCCATTTTTTTTCCATCTTAGCTTTTTGGAGAAAAATTATTCTATAAGACTTTTACTCCATCGAGCAATCGATTGACACTGATACAATAATTCCTGTAGTCGTACTCATCGTCATATCTTAATATCAACATAGTATCTTGAACATAGTATTGTTGAATAATGCATTTCTTCAATTTCTTTTAGGGACGAAAACAGATATATTTTCTTTCAATCATACATTTTTATTTCAGAGGATATTTCCTTTTATGTAACACTTTTATTCATTATACATATGGGTATTAAACTGGATGTAAACATTGTCCACCATTCAATATAAATGGTCTGTCTGATTTTTTGGGAACATGAGAAGGACGTCTGTAGATGACGTCTAAATTCTTTTCCTTACTGGGTTGCAAAGTATAATAACCTCCTTCCCTTTCATTTTGACATAGAAGAAAAAAAATATTTGATGAATCCTTCTCTTTCAGTGACTGTTACATGGATTGTTTCTGTTGAAAAGAATTAGATGCTTTACATTAGAGCTATTGTTTTTGTTTTTGCTTACTGTCCCAGAAACAATAATAGCCTACAATGCGTTTCAGATGCTCTTAAACCCATCTTAGATATTGCTTTACCCTTCGTAATCAATGATAACCCAGAAATAGCCATTACGTGTTGCAGGCAATTTAGAACCACCACTTTCTTACAAAGCGAATTATTCAAAGATTTTAATTAACGTCATAGCTTTTTACATTTTTACGTGACTATGGCTGCCGTTGAAGCGAATCTTAATTACAGAATTCGCAAAAAAATTGAAGTTATGATTATGAGTGAATGGTACCATTATTTAGATGTGTTAAGATTAGAAACCAACAAGAAAACTAAAGAACAAAGGTCCTATTGTAATTCACTTATATCTGTCACAATTTAGTGGAAATTCACATCATTCGTCCTTAGAAGAAATTTAAAATTATTTTTTCGTTAATGTTTTCATGTGATGTTTCTGCAGAGATAATAATGAATAGATTCACTATTTCTTCCTACTTCATTTTCTTTACTTACATTTGTATTATTGTTGTTCTTTGTTATCTTCAGTGATGACTTTTTTTTGTCATCAGCTGATATTCAAAACCCTCGGGTTTTATTCTTGTTTTTCTTTTTCTTTTATGACTTAAACCGTCTTTGGTGGAAACATTTTTATTCGTTGATTTAATTTATATTTGAGAATTAAAAGTTATTCTTCAGCCCTGATTAGGTTTTGATGTTTGCTCTCTGGCTTCTATTCAATAAGGATCAAATACTTCACAACCCAAGGAATTATTTATATAATGTTTCTATTAAAATTAATGTATATGAAATTTCATATTTAAAAGATGAGAATTACTGTGTACATCTTATTGTAGAATAGAAACACATATTTAGAGGCTCTTTTAAATAAGGGCAAAAACACGATTCTCTTAAGTAATTTAAAGAATAATGCACTTATTAATATTAAATTCTTATTTAAGATATTCCGTTGATCTCATTAACTAGTGATGATGCTATTTTTAATTCCTATTTTTCATACCAACTATTCTTAAGGTCCGAGAAGTATGAGCTTTTTATTTTATTTTAACAATAATGCTGTCATGAGAATTAATTGTTGATGTGAATTAATTTTTCTATTTACAAAGGGTGTCTAGATTGTAGTTAATCTGTGTTACGGTTAACAGCAGTCTTAGAATTAAAACTTTCTGAATGAACACTTTTTTCTGAAACTAATTTTCAGTTCCTCTTGAAATGATAGCATCGCTATTTGAATATCACAAAATTAGAAATAAAAAAAAATTAACCAATGATTAATTGGAAAAACATACGTTTGATTCCATTAGATTATCATATGTTTTTCCAAAGATCACTTTTCCGAAAAATAATTACACCACCATCCATTCTGAGTGAGATGAACAGATATTTTATAACTTGTATACTTCAGTGCATTCAACAAAAACTAATTGAAGAAACAAAGAGGCGTAAATTTCAAACTGTAATGATTTTTTTCCTGGCAGTTTCTACAGAAAATGTTCACTTTTACGAATTAATTTCGTAATTTGTTTTACATTTTCTTTGAAGTCAGTTAAAATCTACAAGCTTTTTCAGTTAGGCAGTTTTCTTTTGAAGAAGGTTCTTGTGAAGATTTTTAAATAGCTCATATGGAAAGAAATCTCCTGATTTGGACACATAAACATTAACTTATCTCCCAAAATATAACAGAATTTCAGGTATGGGTCTGTTTTCAATAATAATTTATTTGTTTTAAATCAAAGGAATACGTCTTATATTTTTAATTAGGACATTCACACAAACACTTTTTGTCGGAGACCAAATATTAGATCATATATTTTTTTACCAAAGAATCGTTTTTGTTTTTTGTTTGCAGAGAATTGTATTTACAGAAATTACTTAATGGTTCTTTTACTTCAATGTAAAAAAATACTTAATGTAATTGCAGATCTACTTCTAATCTATTGGTATATCAGAGAGAAAAAGCTTCGCTATTTACCTTAAATCTAAGAAAAGATATTGAATTTCATTAGCCTAATTATAACTATATTATAACAGAATCTGATCGAATCCTATTATTTCTGTTTAGATTTTGTCTCAAATCACTCGCCGATGGGGTCAGAAGAGGACTTTCAACAGCAGGAACTATTCCACCGCGGGAACAACTGTGTCGGTAATAGATCATCCCGACTAACGAATTCATTTCCTGTGGTTTTCGATTTTGGCTTTAACTCGGAAAAATAAAGTAATTGGAATATTTCTGTCCAGAAAAATAGTCAAAATTCCTTAGTAGGCTTTAATTTTGGGTTATAGAAATCAACTCATTGGGTACCTGCTTATTAACTAATGTCAGCAAAAATATTGAAAAAGATTCAGCATTTTGGGAAATAAAATTAAAGACACAGGGATTTATTCTTTTCAGTTGATTTAATAAACTTTTGTTATATTTCAAGTTAATTTTGATCTAAATTTATCAATCATGTTAAGATTAAAGAAAACTAACAAAATGAATGCATTTTTACTGTCATTAAATAAAGCAACATTAACACCATTATAACTATACGGTTGTATTCAAATACAGACATTAATCGAAAGAATTAAGGAATTTCTATAAATGGACACACACAAAAAATCATTTCCTTATTACACTGTCTAATAATTAATGATAGAATTGACAACAATCAATATCCTATGATTATTACCGGAAAGTTCCATTCTCATTGGACCTTTGTTAACATTTGATAATATGACCATCTCCACCTATTTCTGTATTTTCCGAGATTTTCGCTTTTCCAATCCCTTGTCGGTTCCTTTTGTGTCGGATAATAGGGATTTCTCTGTTATGTCTCACAACAAGAAATCACGCTCTCATTATTAAACCTAAAAATCTTTAAGAGAAATACAAACTGCTAAGACATGAACAAGTACTTTAAGAAAGATGTCTTAAGAAACTAATCATCAAGAACCAACGAGTAAACTTCTTGATTATGTTTCTAATGATTTTGATCAAACATATTTCATAATTAATTAGAATAACACATGTAAAATATATCTAGTAGATCTGATAATAGAAATTGAGCAACAATAATTTAATAAGTAAATAAACAAATTAATAAAAATAGCTTTATCAAGAAATAATTAATTATTCAAATTCTAGGAATCATAAACATTACTTATTGCTGATTGTTTCTTTTGCGTTAAAATATATATATGTAACCTTTGATTAAACAGTTATATTTGATTAAATAGTTATGACGTAATTGAAAGTGCTATTTGTATATTCATAATTGTTCATTAGCTGAAATCACATGATATACATATACTGAACGATATATTTTTTATTATATTTTATAAATGTAATTCAATAAAAACGCTTAACCTATGTTGCAAATATTTCACTGCATTTCTATATAACAAACAGCTGCTCATTTTATTGCAACAATTGGGTAGAAAGTTAAGGACTTGGACTCGGTTAGAAATATAAGAAAATGCAATAAGATAACAGTCCGCTTTCAAGACTGACACAATTTATTTATAAACAGGGAATGTAGAAATATGCATTGAGGCTAATAATGGAAGTTATTTTAATGCTCATTACAAAATGAAGTTCGTCAAAGATTCTTTGAAATGAAAATGAAATTGGTTTCTTACTGATAAACTCAGAATAAAAAAATCTATCAATTTGAAAGAATTTATCGAATTCCGAAAGAGCTAAATTTTTTTGTTTAATCTTTATTTTTTTGAGTTAAAAGCCACTTGAAAATTATATCCTGAAGGAAATGAATTTAATGAAACATTAACATTTTCTGTTTTTTAAAGAACCAATAGAAATGTTTCTAATTCTTTAAAACAAAATCAATCTAATAAAGCACGAATCCTTTAGGTTAACAAATAACTGTAGTATAAAGAATAACAATTAATTGTAGTTAGCATGACTTAGTGTGGTAGAAAACACTTCTGTTGCAACTTAGTAGTATATAATTTGCAAGGAGTAGTAGTGGAAAACCTCCTATATTGGAAAGGACAACAATTGATTTCTCTCGTAACGAAATCGCCTGCAAAAAATCAGTAACAAAATTAATCTTTTTTTGTTCTTAAAAGATTATGATTATCCAATTCCAAACATATTCCAAAAGGACACATTCATTTGATCCATACAACAATAATTCTACCATGCAAATCAATGATAAAATGTTGGGTGAAATTTATTATTTTGGTGCATATTTCTACATCTAAGTAAGATTAAATAAGAAATATTTTGCATCATATTTTTAAATTTGTTGAAGTTCTTAAATTTAGACTTTTGGATGATGTGGCCAAAGGAAATCCTATGTAGTTATTTAGTAGTCATTAGAAACAATTTATAAAAGGATAAATATTTTCTTTGGTTATGAACAGAAAATAAAATCTCTATTTTTACTATATTTTCGTGAAACTTAAAAGAAAGAAAAAAACAACAGATCACTTATGAGATGGAAAACTGTCTTAGAAACATTAATTTTATTCTGTTTCTGATTCAATTTCAGAAAATATAAATTTCTGCTTTAATCATTTACTCTTTAATTTAAAGTTACTACCACAAAAACTCTCTCTCTCTCTCTCTGCCTCGCGAGAGAGAGAGAGTTTTTGTGGTAGTAACTTTAAATTAAAGAATAAATGATTAAAGCACCTTCAGATCCGATTGAAAGAGGAGTTCTTAACTTATGCCCCAATCATCGAACTAGTAACTATTTTCATTTTTGTTTGATATATCATTTTATTCAATGTAAATGTGAAAATTATTCTTCTATTGTGTCCTCTCCCAGTTTTTCTTGAAATAATTGTATGATTTTAAAATCCAATATAGAGGGAGTTCTCTTATAACTGTAGCTTGTTCACTAATTGCTAATCTTATTGCTATAACAGGAATGCACAACAACAGTGTAATGAAGCAACTCCATTAGCAGGTATCTGATCTTATGTCTATTATCTTGTTCTATTTGTTCTATAGATAAAGTGTACAGTAATTAATATTAGTATTTCATTTTCTTTTGTTCACCTTTAATATAGAAAAAATGAGAGAACATTACAAAAGAACTTTTTATATGTTTCTATTTGTGTTATAATCATATCATTATCTGAAGGTTTAACATTGTTTATGACTCTAAATTGAACTGATATTATTTCACACTCTGTATGAAAAAGCTCTTCAATATAAAATCAAATAAAAATCTCCTGTTCATCAAAAACAGATAAACAGTAGGTCCACCAGTAAAGATCGCATTGACATTTAGGAACAAAGCGATATATGATATTTCGCTTGTTTAAAAATATATTATAATATCTTTCCTAAATGAAAAACGAAACAATTTCTGTAATAGTAGATGGAATAGTGTACAAAGTTATTTTTGAATTGCAACAAAATGCTTTAAATTTTTAAATTTTGATTATGTTATGGATTTAATATTTAAATCAAAATTGAGTTTTTTTAATAATTATTTAAGAACCTGAATGATTTTGAAAACCACCCCCAAGTCATCAGACTACGATCTGCCAACAGTCAGATACTCAGTACTTAAGAAAACCTCTGATGTGTAAGATTTTTCTATTCATTGGCTGTGGGTGGCCTTCAATTGAAATAGAAATATGTTCACTGTAGTTTGTTATTCAGTGAGAGATTAAAATAAATAAAGTAAAGTAAAAAAACTCTTCTCCAATTATTACTGGTTGTACAACTCAATTGATATTGTATTGGAATTGTAATACAATGTCACTTTCAATTAGGAGGAACAATGAAAAGGAAAGTGCGCCGTCAAATCCCATCGTTCCTTTATGTTTTTCTTAGTTCTTATATTGTTATTCGAATACAGAGAACAAAGAAGGATTCTATCTCCAACAGTGTTGAGTCTGGACAAATAGAATTCTGATGGCAGAGGCTGAATTGAAGGGAAAGAAAATGAATGAAGGAATAGAAATTTAATGATGAAATTTTTTTATATTCAAATATTTTTCTTTTTTTATTTCTTCAATATTTGAATTCTGTACATTTTTAAACAGGACTTCAAACAAGGCAAAAACGTGGTTTCATCGTTTTCAAAGCTATTCCATATGTTTCATTGTACACTTACGGTCGCTAGAATGAGAATTATTTGAATAGGATGCTTCAAAACAAAAATTAAATTCAAATATTGGGAAATAAAGTCTTCAATTGAATGTCGGGATCTAAATGTATGGGAATGAATTGTTTGGATGCAAACGTTGATTTTGTCACTTTCTTACATTTTCTGAAAAATAATTTCATCTGTGAAGTGAGAAATTGTGTTCAAGAGAAATAGATTCATTCTCGCAATTAAAGAGTATATTACATTTAAAACATAGTATTTTATTGAATTTTATTGGCAATTCACTTTATTAAATGTCAAATAGACAGAATTGTAACTAGAATTCCCGAGGAGTTATTTATTACATTTCTTATATATTTGTTATTCCATTAATGTGACTAAACAATCAACTTCCTACTGTTATCTCTTACAAAATATTTTTAGTTTGTTATTATTAAGTTGTTTATCAAAGAATTTGTATTAGGCCTTTCTGACATTGATTCTTATTCAATAGTACATAATATTGCTGTAAATTTAAGAAATTCCTCAAATAATTCCATAGCGAAACGAGTTAGTCATAGATAGACACGGTTGATTATCAAAGAGTGAATAGGATAAAATTATAATCGAAATAATGATGATGCCTCCCCATGATAGGATTACAATTACAGTAATCAAAATGAAAAACTAAATTCTAATGATTTTTTTTAGGGGAAAAAAATCTAACTTCCGTCTTTAACAGATATTTACAATTTAATAGTAAATGAAGACTTTCCTTTTTTGTTCTTATCACGATTTTTAAAAAAAAAAAAACTTGTGAAATATAAAAGATAAAATTTTAAAGAATGTAGTCTTTATGCTCTTTCAAAAACTTGTCGTTGATTATTGTTTTCTGTTCCTTTTAGAAGTCGGTTTATCTTAGGATACTAATGACCTCTGAGTGTCATTGACCACTTCCTTATTGGGGTTAAGGTTTCAAGTTCAAATGTTTAATTATCAAAAAGAAAATGATGATTAATAACATTCAATCGCATTCTAGAACCTAATCAAAAACTTAGCAATAAGTGATGATAGTATTACAATGGTTTGTTTTTGTTTTGTTTGGAAGGAGGATCAAAGTAACTGATTCCTATCTTACTGTTCATCCGTTGAATGGTGGTAAAAACAGGAGAATTGTTTTGAAGGAGAAGCAGAAAAGACCCAAAATAATCGTAACGGAGTTTTTATTTTTGTCCGTAAATGAAAAGTATTTTAGTGTAAGAAACAGACAGACAGACAAGAAATATCATTAACTCTGCCTGGAAAAACTATCTTCTTTATAACTTTTGTTTCAAATGAACAAAGTGTTGATTTTAATCTAAAAAGCAAAAGAAACCATTTTACTACAGAAATATTTTAAATTTAAAAAAAAAAATGCAAAAATACAGACTGTAACAATCGTGGGAATCAATGCAGATTAAGCTGCTGTTGTTTTTATTTGTTATTTCTTTTTGGGAAGATTAAAATTTTAAAATTTCGTTTAAGTTTCTTATTATCAAATAGAAACAACAGGATTATATCGATGTAAGTTGATTGGAATCAACAACGATTTTTTTTTAATGAGAATGAAGATGAAGGTAATGTCAATGATTTGTGAAAAATGCAAACCAGTTTTATTGTATAGTTTCTGCTAACCGTTTTTAATAACTACTTCACTGTGTCAGCGTTTATTTTACTTATCATCTATTGATTTTAGTTTCATATAATCATCTTATCCTAGGATTTCGAAATTAGTCTTAAAACTAAGCTAATTTTAGAATATTTATTTAATCATTTCGTTTATCATCTGGAAGGAATTCAAGTTTTTAGCACGACTAAGTTATGCTGTGACTGTATTTCAAATCCACTAAATACTTACACATCTAAAATCATTCTTAACTGATTGCATTTCATAGTTCCACAATAGATTAGAGTTCCTATGGCACTCCAGGGAGGAGTACACTTATGTATACTTATTTATACTCCTTTTCTATATACTTTTATTCTTATTTACATATTGTTATTTATACAACTTAATTATATTCCTTATTCAGACTTTGTAAATTATTGAATAGAACAAAAACATTAATCTTTGGCCTTTGTCGTGTAATACTTATTCTTTTATCATAACCTAATTTCTGGTTTCTCTTTCTACCAATTAGATCGCACAATATCAACATATTAGATTTATTGATTTGTCTGTAATATTTTAAGTCTCAATGATCACTTTCTTCTTGTGATCTTTTTTGTTTCCCAATTATTGTTGTGCATCCTCTCTTTTTACTTTAAGACGAATCTTTAAAATTAGAATGGAAAGAGTGGTGTAACATTATCTTAATACCACAACGAGTTCTTTCAGTAAAACTTTCTACTCCACTATAAATTGTTAGGCTTATATGTTTATTAATATCTTTATACTTCTTTTTAATCTTTGTAAGAACTGCTGTTTTTGTATCCTTCTTTCATTAATTGTCTTCTAACTGTTTTTTCTTAGGTTTGATATTTCTGATACTGGATCTTTCTTTTTTTTTCATTAAACCCTTTCCTGTACTTTTCGTCATTAATGTAACTATCAACTGAAACTTCACTGTAATAGTTAGACCCCAGGATAATTTACAAGGCTATTGCTGGGCAAGTCTAGAAATGGAACTGCCACCTTCTGGTTAGCATTTGTTCTAATAACTAAGAACTTTCTGACTTGTTAGTTTCACCGCCAGCAGGTGAGGGTGGTATTTCGATAGGAGTGACTGTAAGAGGCTTTCACAATCCTACTTCTTTATTAATAATAAAAATTTACAGCAATGTTTAATACCTAAATTTTAACCTCATTCTTTACAAAAGTTAATTTTGGAACAAATAACGTAAAAGTTGTTTGTTTGAAAAAGATCTATTCGTTGAAATTCAATCGAGTTCTTTTCTCAATGTCATTGAAAGGTTGTTTTTTTACTAACATGCAATTTTAATTTTTTTTTAATTTTAAAAACCCAAAAACTAAATTATTATTTCTTTAACATCTTTCCATATAATATAATAGTTCTACTAATTTTTTAATCTCGTTCAAATAACATTGAATGATTTTAATAGTAATAATAGTAGTTGCTGTTATTTAGTTCTTTTTTTTTCTGTTTATACCATTTCTTAAACTCTAACCACTAATTCTTTTCACTTTTACTAACATTTTTCTTCTTCAGTCTATAATAAGCCGGCTTTTCGTCGTTCCACCAGAGATCAAGATCGTCCCTGAGAAAGGCAAAGTCACCTGATCACGAGCGCAGCCTGGATGGCCGTTTGGAAAATCTCCTTCCTCGATGGTGGTGAGATGATGTGAGGTGATGTGGGCCGAAACTTCCTCTTCAACAGTTGGCAAACGCACACTGGAAATAGAAGTTATTAATCATCTACTTCCAACAATAGCTGACTGTTTTCTGCCAAAACTTAGTGCAATAACAAATTTGTAATTGTGTTGAGAGAGTGAGAGAACAAATATGTATTTTCAAATTTCCCAACTTTGAAAAATGTAAAGTTGATTTTTTAAACTTAACAGTTGTCTTACAGTCGAAGATTATGAAATGATTACAAAGTTAGACTTGTTTCGCTGAACAGAAATGAGTTCTACGTATTTGCTTTGTTTGTACAACTGTAATAGAGATTTTTATAGTCATTTACGAAACACAAAGTAAAATGTCATTGACTGAACCATGTCATCATCATCTTCATTATATATCTCTGAAAACTATGCGGAAATATAAACACATCTGAAATTTGGAACCGTTTTTAAGATTAAAAGTCAATATTTTTTTAAACTGTATATGTAAAAACAGAAGGAAAATAAAGTTTATATTCATGAACTATGAATTCTGAAGGTTGTCTCAAAAATTGGTGTAATATTTAGACTATGAAGTATTTTGAATACTTGTTTGATTTATTTGGTGTTAGATAGATTAGTTGATGTCATTAACTATTCCAATCTGTAGGCAAAGTTACTGTATTTTTCTGATCAATTGCTGTTGAAAACATAATTAGATGGCTTTCAGTATGAAAGAAATAAAGACTAAAATGTTAAAATCAATTCAAAGAGTTTCTCAGAAGGTCAATGTTATTGCTACTATTTGCTACTAAGAATAAAATACCTTACTTTTTTTACTAATAGTAAAAGAATAAAAGTTTCTTTTGCCATTTTAACTTCTTTCATTTATTCTTAAAAGATATGCAAAACATGAAGCTAGTCGTAATATTTTTTGTAGTAATTCCGCAAGTTGAACAGACAAGTAAATTACAGTAGTACAATTCAGCTACAAAATTTTAAAGACTACAAGAGTTGAAGACATATATTTCTTTCCATTTATGAATTTTGAAGACTAACCGTGGCAGGTGAAAGATAGCAAATGTTGAAACCATATTGGGTATCTCAATATGGTTATGCAAATCGAAGTCGAATCAACATTATGTGTTAAATTGGGAAGGAAATCAAGAGGGATCAACCTTGTGTTTGAAGCTAACTTTTATTGAGCAGTAATGGATCGGAAACTTGTTTTAATGAGGTAAGTGATTAGAAATTACATTTTCAATGAACTGATTTGGGGATTTGTTCTTAGAAACGCTCTATTCAATCAATTACAACTTCTTCGTTTATATGGAATATAAATAAAACAAGTTCACTTCGGATAATTTTCTTTTTTTTTAACTAACCAAATTTTTTAAAAAAATGTTTGGATAAACGTCCTTTCCAAAGCAGTTTTTTTTTTTTTTTACGGCTTGAAGTTTGGCAAATTCTATCACTATCGATCAGAAAACGTTACAGTGAACGTCATTAAAAATTTCTTTAAATCAGAAAGCTGGTACCTTTATCCAACAGTGTCTCATAATAATTCATATACCGTATCATGAACTTTTTGCTCATTGTCATTCCTTTTTATTCTAATAATCATTTAGGACTTTCCTAAAATGATTAGTCATTTCCTCTTAACTAAAAGCCATAGATAAAATGGACCTAATTTGACAGAAGCGGTAAAAGTCTGAGCTACTGTAATCCGCGCCTCCAATAGGTGTTGCACATCTTTTCTCTTTACGAACAAAGAATCTAGGCACCACTAGTTCCAAACTTTGGGGTATCGGTACTGATGCGAACTTTAATTTTTTTTTAGGAGTTTGTGCTCGCAAAACACTGCACCGTAGTAAGTTGTCGACCACTTAATACCCCTTTTAGTGTTATACACTTTTGCTTCGGTGATCTTGAACAATTTTTGGATTGCATAAACTTTTTTGAACAACCCATCCAATCACTAAGCTGTAATCAATACCAAGGACATGTAACTGCATACGTTCGCCATATGTACGGCATCGCACTTTCTGGTTCAAGAACAGAAGTTAAACTGTGGATCTTCTCAGCCAACCCAAAAAGTCCTATTGGCTGGCATGTATCAGTATTCCCCGGACAGGAAAGTACCAGTCTGTATGTTTATTGTAGTTCAAAGCTAATGTCATCAACATGCTTAGTGTTTTAGGATCGCAGCCTTGCATTCTGCCGCCATACTGTGTAGAGGAAATTCCACTTGCAAGAGGTAATCTCATTCTTCATCTATTAGCTTTTACTTCTGTTCATCTACAAAAATAGACAGTTCCTTTTCGGGGGTGAATTGCTATTCCAAGAACCATGTCTGGCGTGCATAGTACACTTCCGAAATATGGGTACGAGGCAAAGGCTGGTTTTGCATCAAATCAAAATTGATTCTCAGAGTATTAGGTGGGCACTCGTTTAGCAGCTGCTAAAATGTTTTTAAACGATTGTTGTGCATCACATACTCAACAAGAAGTGTCTACTGTTCAAGATCCTGCGTAACATGTGTGAATGTTTTAGACGTATACACGTGCTATACACACTTCAATGTGACGAAACCTAAAGTAAACTTCGTCACAAATGCATTGTAATATTGTTTGTACGTACATGCGATTTCGGGATAATTATGGGTAAACAGCTGCCATAATTTTCTAATATTTAGGTGAACTGGAAGATAGTTCCTTTGTCGAATTTTTTCTCTACATTTCAGTTTCGTACTGTCTTCTATTATTATTTTTTTTTGGATTCTAACTTTCTGCTCAGATGTTTGTTTGCATACAGGGACATCTGTTCAAGCATACGATGTAATGAAGTATTTGACTAACATTTTTTGCACGTCTGGTCTGACGGTCGTCCTTACTTTGCCCTGGTCGCCAACGAACTGGTTTCTCGTTTGGCGGAAATTTGTGAAAATTTGGATTTTATATCTTTTGGAAAACATCTCCTTTAATGAAGACTTGTTGTTCTTTATAAAAGGCTGCTTTCCTTCAAGGATAACCAGTAAGATCAAATTGAATCTTCAAGTCAGTCAAAGCATTCAGAATCTTTCAAAACTTTCTTTAATCCAATTTAAAAGAGACTTGCGACTCAATATAGTTGTGTTTCACCAGTTTTCTTCGTAGTTTCATCAAAGGTTTCCAATTTCTTTCGTCGAGTTCATTACTAACAACTGAGATAAGTGTTATTTTTCAATGAAGTTCGTTAATTCCTACTAATTTTTAAAAACTAATTTCCAGTTTTTTTTCATAGTGCAACCATAGATCTTCCAATTCCTCAGTTGTGTTCATTTATAGTAACTGAGATAACTGGTTCTTTTGAATTTAGTTCGCTAGTTAGTAGAAATTTCTAATTTTATTCATTGTGTAACCAAACTTTTTTCTTTGAGTTCATTAATGGTAAATAAGATCTTTACTTCCTACTCGTTTTTATTAATTTCCAGTTTTTTTCATAGTTTAACTGGAGGGTTAAAGTGCACAATTCGGTACCACACTGACGTAAGGATTCATCGCCGACGGGCGTTTTACTGCTTCCACCCGTCCTATTCCGCGCAAGGATATATGTTTATCCACGTGTGTTCTGAAGACAGCATGGCGGTGCAGGGTGCAGCTGAATTGACAGGTCCGGAGAGATTATGAAGGGCAATTCGATGCTTATGTGGAAGAGAAAATATAACTCCAAGTACAAGGAAATGTTCACGGGGTTTCTGGATGGAAGAGTTACGATATATCTGTCACATAAGGTAAGCCTAATTTACAGTATTTCTTAAAAAAACGATTAGGCTGACCAGCACCGCAGACAGCTGTTCATAGCCGAGGAGTATCGAGCACGGGAGCCGAAGGCGAACCGTAGGAGACACCAAGCGAATGCATTCTGTTACTCAAAATCGCAGTTAGCGAGATGAGGGTTAGGTTTTCTAGTAAAAGATCGTGCGAAACCATTTTTAAGTAACTTTGCCTATCCACAATGAACATGAGGAATTCTTAGTTGTTCAATCAGCTTGCCTGCAAAACTTATTCTACACAGGAAGTTCAAACATCCAACATGAACATCCGGCTTCTTAAAAGTAGTTCCGAAAAAGTCACTCGAAAAAATAAACCAAAATCAGGGGTACCGTAAAGTGCACTTGACCTAATTGAAGATGTCCAGACTCATTAGGGTAGATCATTAACAGTAGTAAGTGAGATAATTTTTAGATTTTTGAATGAAGTTCGTTAGTTCCTATGAATTTTAGTAATTTCCAATTTTCTTCATAGTGTAACTAAACATCGTCAAATTTCTTAATTGTGTTCATTAATAGTAACTGATATTATAAAAATCGGGAACTTTCACACAATTGAGAAAGAGTTCTAATAAGAAGGTGAATTGAAACGTACCTGCTTAGTGATTTACAGTGTGATCTAATTTTAATTATACATAGTGTTTTAATGGTTGACGATTTTATTATATTGTTAACTGCAAAGATTTTTGTGTTTATTTTCTCTCTATGTTTATTTACATTCTGTTGAAAGTAGAAGATTTTGTTGATGTCTTCATATTTTTATTTAATATTACTCTGAATTTATTTATTTTTTATTTTTTTAAAGGTGTTTGAAAAATAAATAAGATTTCGTTGAAAATAAGACGTTTTGTTTCTGCTTTTGTTAGTATTTTATAGGTTTGTTTATTTTCCTTACATGTTTCCTAACGAAATGATGAAAACAAAATGTTTTGCGTATTTTTTCGTAATATTTTATTTTTATTCATTGCTCATTTAATATACTGCTGCTGCAATGGAAATATCTGTCTTCCCAGCAGACCCTAACCAGGCCAAATTGATTTTAGACTAGCCATCGCTTGCCACCCCTCCATAAACAGTTCTATTTTAAATCTAGATGTTCGAGTGTGAATCGAAGGATGGCTGGTCTAAAACTAAGTCACCATTTGATCTTGTTAGGGTCTGCTGGGAAGACAGGTATTTGCATTGCAGCAGTATATTGGACATTGCATATTTCTTTACAATAAGTTGAAAATAAATTATTAATATTTTCATGTAGTTTTGTTTAAATAAGTTTGGAAATTGAAAGGTTTGGGTTTCCATGCATTTTTAAGTAATTTCGGTTGAAAATTTAGATGAGGTTATTTATATTCTGTGGGAAATAGAAAGGTTTGTTTATTTTCTGTCCATGTATGTTTACATTCTGTTGAAAGCAGGACTTATTTTCATGTTTTGATAGTTACTGGATACCTTATTAGAGGGATTTATCCATTCCAGGGTGAGATTCGCTTGATATTTCGGTCCAGTGCTTCGGGCCTTCTTCAGGAGATATATATTAATTACATTAAGACTGGCGCAAATCTAACAACTTCAGTTGTTAGTTTCTCGGATATTTTGTTTTCGTGGTCTTCTTTCCGAGCCATTTGAGCAAAACACTGCTGGACTGACAGAGGACAGTGTTTTTTTTATTTGTAGCACGGTTGTTTACATTCTGTTGAAAATAAGACATTTTGTTTATATTTTGACATAGTTTTCTTAATATTCTATAGATAATAGAAAGGTTTGTTTAGTTTGATACAAGTTTCTTTACATTCTGTAGAAAACAAGTAATTTTATTTACGTCTTGATATAGTATTGTGTAAAATACTGGAAATTGAATTTTTTTTATTATTATTATTTTGCATGCAGGTTTGTTTACCTTATGCTGAAAATAAGATGATCTGTATATTTATTCACTTAGATTTGTTTATATTCTGTAGGAAATAGAAGGGTTTCTTTGTTTATGTTCTTTTGAAAATAAGACTTTTTATCAACTGCATTTTTTCCTATAGGATTTTCATATTTCCTTCGTGTTCGTTGCATAAGGTAACTCCACAGACGGAAATTTGTTCCCATTGTGTAAAAGGACAGCCTTCAAACTAGTTTTCGAAGAGTCTTGGACGTACAACAACATTCATCAGAGCAAATATTATTACGATAAAATAAATAATTTTCTTTTATAATAAAAATCTTCCTAACGGTTAGGAGGGAACAAACTTTAGTATCAGACAGAAACAGTCTGATAGCCTTTAAGTCTAGAACCCAAGAGCTCGGCCTTTTTGAACAATTTCAAATCTCGTACTGGTTCGTTTAAATCACTATGGGTTAAAGAGATGAGGTTCACTGGAACCATTAGCTCACTCTGTCAGACACAGGTCGAACAGCAGATAGGAGGTTCTAACAGCCAAAGTCTAGTGCATAACATTTTTTAACTTAGTGGAGTCAAACTTTGCCGTTGAGCTTTAAATGTCAGTTCCTTTAATTATCGAGAAGTTGCTATGATAACATCGTTAAATCTTTAATTGGTAAGAACTGGAGTTATTTGTTATCATTGGTGAAATGTCACTTTCATGCATTTTTCTACTGGTAATTTCGTCTTTGTTCGTGAAAAAGGAAAGATGTAGAATTCCGAAAATTTGCAATATTTATTTAATAAATAATTTTGAGGATGTTTTTCGATGAATATTAGTTGGTAGTCTGTTAGAAATAGAAAATTGTTTATTTTCAATGGATATTTTTTTACATTGTGATTATATTTTCTTATACTTTAATTTATCAATATATTCTATTGGTTATAGAAAGGTTTCTTTGCTTTCATTATGTTGTAAATAAGATGCTTTACGTATATTTCAGGTTTGTTTTGTTTGTTTTTTTTTTTCATGACATGTTTCCAACATTGTGTTGAAATAGATTTCTTTATGTTCTATTGGAAATAGAAAGGTTTGGTTATATTCCAAGAATTGTTTTGATATTCTTTTGATAACAAGACGTTTTACTTAGATTTTCATAAAGTTTTGTTTTTATTTTGTTGGAAATAGAAAGATACTGTTCGTTTTGAAATGCGAGACCCACGACAAGACAGACGATTCTACTCCGCAAAGGGGTGATACGCTGAGATGGGCACTTTCTTAAGACCTGTTTTTCTTTTATTACCAGTTATTTTTGCAATAGTATTTATTCTTTCCCGAAAAGCGCAAATAGAATGCAGCTACTAGTAAACTAACACTGATAAAAAGTAAATATCCTCTCTTTATTTTTCCTCAACCCTATTTTCATGAAATCCAAGGAGACCTGACGCATGCCGAGGAAAACCCTAGTACTTCCATATTTAAGTGAAACAGGACAAAAAACAAATATTGAATTTTTTAAAATTTATAATTGTTAATCACACTCCGACTTTATACATTTTTTAAAATTCCTTTTTCTATACAAATCTCTCTTTTGCTTTTGGTAAAGAGTCTATTATAAAAATCAGTGTAATTTGTTACTAAGAACAAACATTCATTCATTTGTCACTGTTGTATTTTCGTCGTTGCTCAGTTTTACTATTTCATTTCTTCTCCGTTGCAGTGGGAGGAATGACTGGGGACTAACTGTCAAAAGAAAGAAATAAAAACAACTTTATGACATGAAATATTTCGGCAAAATCAAAATGGTTTAAGTATTTTGAACTCTACACGTCTTAAACAAGAAAAGTGAATTGATATAATACATGTATTTATCATGACTGCCATTGTATTATTCGTTGAATGAATTTTATTTTTAAGATTAAAACATTTGTTATATTACTCTTTCAGTTTTGTTAGAAATCAAAGTCAATTAATGTGAATATAAATGTAATATTAACATTTTAATTATTTCATTCGTTATTGTAATTGTCTCACTGTTGTGTATATTTTTTTTTAGAAATGCAAATGTATTCCAGTGACACATGGTGATGGTATTTATTAAACTATATATCACAAATCACTGTTAATGGCAGACACAGTTTTTCTCGTCCAATGGAACTTATCGGTTCTTTTTCCAATATCAGTTTCATCGAATTGTTTAAAGAAAATTTTAATGTTTTTACATTAGTTATACATTATAACTTTCTGTAATTACTTTGAAAATTTTTTCTCCATTTAATAAGTTTTTCAAGTTTCGTTGTTTGTTTTGTTATAAAGCATAGAAGTATGGATGAGTTGAGAACAAAATGGTTTTAGATCAGGGCATTCTTGCATCGATGGAATATTTACTTTAAAGAATTAGATTGAATAACGATTAACTCTAGCATTTGACAAACCCTCCGTCACTCTGCAGTGCCTGCCCGAGTAAAATCACCATCCAGCTGAACAGGAAAACCATCACTGCTTGTCGACATTGGTGTTGCAATTTCCATCCTGATGCAAGACAAATGGAATAATTTGTGGCTGCCAGAAGTAAGTTTCGTAAGTTAAAAAAAAAAACTACTCCGAAATTCTTGTATTGATAAAGACATTTAGACTGATAGTTCTTGGTGGCGCAATATCTGATACTCTGTAATACTAGGAACTGCGCGCTCATGATGTTTGTCATTTCCGGAGAAGGTGAGTCTGGTCTGATGAGAGTGAAGGGTGGTCGACGATAGACTGGTCCACTATCAGGAGAGTCGTCATCGTCCGTTATGTTGTCTTCGGGAACTTGACATCTGTACGGTTTCCGTCGGAAGACGTGGATGATCTCTCGAGGTTGCCTCCGTCGTCTGCTGCCTCGACCTCATAATTAACGTCCGATGTTACCCTATGTGGTCCGAAGTAACGGCGGAAGAACTTTTCGGCCAGTCCGACCCGCAGCACTGGAGTCCATACCTAGAACAGATCTAAAGGGAGATAAGAGGTGTGGCGGTGTCTCATATCATAGTCTGAGACTGAGTTGTACGGAACAGGAAGAGTGGACGGGCATTCTCTGCATGACGGATCACTGTTGCAAGTATTCGCTGGTGTCAACGTCAGCTTCAGTAATGTTCAGCTTAGCGATTTTTTTATGACACAACTGGTAACACCACCTACTTCAACAGCAGGTTTTCACGAAGTTTGCAGGAATTTGGAGACGACACGCGAAATATGTGCTCCGCGCGCTAGCCAGCCATCACCATCCACGTCAAGTTTGGCCATCATCTACGATCTATCATTTCGAAGGTTGTCGAAAGGAACTGAGCACCATGTTCACGATGGAGGAAGACCAACCCGATGCCCTGAACTTACTGGAGATCTTCGGGCTCCGTGAAGGAGGAACTGCAGACTGCGATCTCTACGCTACAACAATGAATTCCAGCCGTTGTCACCACCATCTCCAGGCTCAAGAGAAACTTCACAGTCGCCAGCAACTATACCATCCGCATCTCCTGCTGTCTCCAGACGCCAACAACGAAACACGGCGAAGCAAGGAGGTATAGGGGCCGCCAAGCATTTGACAAACCCTCCGCACTCTGCAGTGCCTACCTCCAGAAAAATGACCATCCAGCTCGCCCGGAAAACCAACTGCCTTTACCGACACTGGCACCGCAATTTCCACCTTGGCGCAAGACGTCGCCATCCGCTTCAAAAAAGTCATCAGGCCATGGATGGGAAAAATTTAATCGCCACCAATGACGTCTTCTGGCACCAATTGGGCAGTGAGTGACCTGAGTGACAGTTGGCAAAGCCACGACGATCTGGACGTTTTGTGTGTTAACGACCTACTCACACGAAACCATCCTAGGATGGGACTTCCTATCATCCCGTGGTATAGTGATTGATTCTGACGAAAATACTGTGGCCATTATGAATGATTCTGAACATGACTATCCCGAATATGACGATGACTATAAATTTCCAGAGCTGTACTCCCCGCCTAGGGATTGTGGAAGTGTCGCCGTGACCGTGGAAGACTCACACATTTCTGCAAGATCAATGATGACGATTGAACTAGTGCTCCCTACTCATGACAACGATGTTTTACTAGAGCTCCGAAGAAGTGTCCTATTACCAAACTCTTTTTATTCTGTACGTTCTACTATCAAAAGACTTTATGACGGCTCACGTGTCCGTAGTCAGTGTAGGAAGAACCACACAATTACTTCCGGCCGGAATGAAGATTTCTGACTTTGTGCCTGTCGATGACTGTGGACCAGTTGCATCTTTGCCTCTTGCAATAAAGGCAAAGAGAGCCTCCCGAACATGACCTATTGGCGATAATAGATCGTGACCTGAAGCCTAGCCACCGGCGCGAACTACGCCATCTCCTCCGACGTTTTGAAAGTATTTTTGCCGCTTCATCCACGTTTACACGATCTTTTACCACATAGGACACTGACAAAACATCCCATCGATAGGAGTATGTTTCGTGTACCAATTAAACAGATGCTGTATCATGTAGCCTCGTTCAGTTAGTCCATTTGTCTGGGGATGGTAAGTGGATGTTGGCCTGTGGATGGTACTATAGGCTCATGCTCTTAATGTTGAAGATAAATGCAGTGCCGCGGTCAATGACAATTTCGCTCGGCGCACCATGCGGTATTATAATGAACTTGGCGACTTCTCCGCTGCTCCTGATGGAGTTGCCTTGTTTCTGCTTACCTGGTGTAGTCGATGCAGACGACGATCCAACGATTTTCCTTTAATGACGTTGGGAAACAACCCAGTAAATCATCTCTACTCGCTGGTGGGATCGGTTGGACTAGACCACGAGAAAGTTGAGCATGGAATAGTCGTGGCCAGAAAAAACGTTACCGAATCCGTGACCACGTCCTCTGAAGACCAAGATGACTGCTGTTGGATCGTCGTGGTAGGCGGCAAAAACGTCGGCGTGCAGCAACAGTGGTAGAATGGTCAACCAAGATTCTCCGTCGGATGTGTAATTCTTTTTTAACAACAGTCCCTCCCGGAGTATGTAGTCGTTATCGTCATTGATCTGATTAATGATTTCTCGGACCCACGGATCTCGCTGTTGGGCCGTCTGGTTGCAGAGGGGCGTCACATCGAGCAGGAAATCGCTGTTATCCTCGTCTTGTGTCGGTTCTTCAGTGATAGGCAGTCGATGTCTTGATGGTTCTTGACTGAATGATAGACGATGGTTAACTCAAATTCCTGAATTCTGAGGGCCCAATGCGCGAGCCGTCCACTATGATCCCGTAAGTTAGAAAGCCAGCAGGGTGTGTGATGGTTAGTTACGATCTGAAAGGGTCGTCCGAATAAGTATGGGCGGAATTTGGTGGTGGTCCGTACGGCTGCCAAGCATTCTCTTTCTGTCGTCGACTAATTGCTTTTGCCTTTGGTCAGGGAACGACTTGCATATGTTATGATCTTCTATCGGCTACCTTGTTCCTACACCAATACGGCTCCAAGCCCATATGAGCTAGCATCCATATGGAGGGAAGTTTAGTGAAATAGGATTTGACATCAGGGCCTGTTTCAGTCCTTGGAATGCATGTTCTTCGCTCCAAACAAATGACACATCCTTCTTCGTGAGATGTGGGGCCAATTTCGCAAACTCTTTCACAAATCTTCTATAGTAGGAACAGAGTCCCAGAAAGCTTCGGACGTCCTTCATTTTTGCAGGGCGTCGGAATTCAGCAACAGCACGAGCTCTTTTCAGGAACGGGGAAAACTCATCACCATTCACGACATGTCCGAGAATCTTTTGTCTGCGGTTTCCGAAGTAACACTTAGATGGTTTAATAGTGAGGCCAACATCCCGGAAGCATTTAAGGACAAATTCCAGCCGTTGTAGACGACGGTATGCCCCCGGACTACATGATGGCTGAATAATGTTATTGTTCAATCTTGACTTAGGACTGAATAATCTGCCTCTCCTTAAAGGATACACAATACAGTCTCTGTTTAATTGATACAAGAATTGTGTGGTTCTTCCTACATTGACTACGGACACGTGAGCCCCTCATACAGTCTTTTGATGGTAGCACGCATAGAATAAAAAGAGTTTGGTAATAGGACACTTCTTCGGGGCTCTAGTAAAACATCGACGAGTAGGGAGCGCTAGTTCAATCGTCGTCATCGATCTTGCAGGAATGTGTGAGTCTTCCACGGTCACGGCGACACTTCCACAATCGCTAGTCGGAGCATACAGCTCTGGAAATTTATAGTCATCATCACATTCCGGATAGTCATATTCTGAATCATTCATAATGTCCACAGTATTTTCGACAAAATCAATCACTGTTCCGCGAGATGACAGGAAGACCAATCCTACGATGGCTTCATGTGAGTAGGTCGGTAACACACAAAACGACAGTAGCTTTGCCAACTGTCATCCACTGCCTGATGACTTTTTTCAAGCGGATGGCGACGTTTTGTGCGAAGGTGCAAATTGCGGCGCCAGGTTCGGGAAGGGCAGTTGGTTTTCCGGGCGAGCTGATGGCGATTTTACTGGGGGCAGGCACGCAGAGTGGCGGAGGGTTTGTCAAACGCTTGGCGAACCTGTACCTCCTTGCTTCGCCGTGTTTAGTTGTTGGCGTCTGGAGACAGCAGGTGATTGGTTTCGTCTTTCAGATGTCGGTGACAACGGCGGGAATTCATTGTTGTAGCGTCGAGTATTAAGGTTTTCTTGACAGCCATAGTTTTGTTGAGGAGAGAAAGTCCTGGATTCCGGAACGAATCTGCTGACGTACCTGCTCTTCCGCAATTGAAGCGTGCTATCCGCCATTCTCCACTGCTCGGTTCGTCTGATTGATGTCAAACGAAGGCTCGATGAATGTTGGGGATTCGATGGCCTTCGGGGTAGTTGCCTCTGTATCACCAAATCGTCCAGGCATCGCTATGATCTCCTGGTCCCAGGAGAGCATTGATGATATGGGACCAACGGTAGAGATCGCAGTCTGCAGTTCACGGTAGCCCGAAGATCTCCAGAATTTTCAGGGCATCGAATGTTGATGAAGTTGGAGGAGGGGTGGCTGGAGACGTCGACAACTGCGTAGGCAGGGCTTTTCCGGTCTCCCCGTCATGCCTTGTCACTTCGCCTGCTGATAGACAGAACAGAAGACGATACTGAGTCTTCCAATGAGGAATTGGCACTGCTTACAAACGGTTCAGTTGGCAAGGATACCCAGTGCTTCCACCAGTTGTTACATGAATGGGCACAATTGAAACAGCTCTGTACTTCAGTAGTTTGTTGCACGGCAAGAGATGTTACAGGTATCTGCTACACACTCGAACTAACTCCCAAGCTTTGCTTGAGCATTATTTATTTTACAGTAAGAACATTCTAGAAGGAATATTACTATGGTTACAAATGACATAGTACAAGGATGTTCCGGAACATATATATAACTGAAAAAAAAATTAAGGATTACATTTAAGAAAAAATGTTTTCTCATCTAATGAACTTATCAGTTGTTTTCCAGTATCAGTTTCATCGAACTGTTTAAAGAAAGTTGTAACGTAAATAAAATTTCCTGTTGAATGCTATTAAACATATTGAAAATACAGTCGGACCCCGATTTAACGAACCCCTATTTACCGAATTTCGCGATTTTACGAATTTTTCTTTTTCCCCGATGAAAATGAAGGCAAAAACCCCTATTTAACGAATAATTAACCCCGAATTAACGAATTATTTCAACAGCCGAAAAAAAAAAAAAAATTTTATTAGTTTAGATAAACAAACCTAAACATACCTAATGCAGCAGGATATAAATGATGCTGTATTTTCTTTTGTCCATAAAGTCGAAAAAGAACTTTTTCGAGTCAGGAATCAGGAGTCAAACATTACTCAGTACATACTTTAAAATTTCAAATTAACTAGTGCGTAATTATTCGCTGTATTATTAGCTGCTGAATAAAAAGTGTGTAATTTCTAATTATGGGTGTTTTGTATAATTGCTTATTAGGGCTGTTCCATAAGGTTAAGTGCAGAAATTTTTTATTTTGGACCCCGATATTACGAATAAACCCCGATTTAACGAATAAAATTTTCGGTCCCGATGAATTCGTTAAATCGGGGTCCGACTGTATTGCTTTTTGTATTATTTTGAGCAATGATGATGATTGTATGAAAAAAGAGTTAACTTGTCCAGGCGCAGACATAGATTCGGACCATAACCTACTAGTTTTAGAAGCAAGAATAAGATTGAAGAAATTATTTAGCGGAAAAAAAAGATGGAATTTAGAGATGCTAAAAGGAACAGCCGCAGCTAAATATAAGGAGGATGGAGAATAAAATGAGAAACAAAGAGGAAACTTTTGAAGAATTATTTGACACCGATTCAAAGTGGAAATTGGATTTATAGAAAGTAGAAAGTTAAAAACGCCATGGATAACAAATGATATGACAAAAAAGATGGAAGAGAGAAGAAAATGGAAGAATATAAACAGCGTAGAAGGAAGAAAAAAATATAGATTGCTAAATAATGAACTAAGAAGAGAGACGGATAAGGCCAGAGAAAATTGGCTAAGTAATGAATGTAAAGTTATTGAGGAGATGGACAGAAAAGGACTATATGATAAGATGTTTTTGAAAGCCAAGGAACTTACCCATATTAAAAAGAAAAATACAAGGAGCCTCCCCATTGAGAATAAACAAGGAAAACTGATATATGACAAGGAAGAGCAGGGAGATAGATGGAAGAAATATATAGAACAGCTTTATGCAAAGGATAAAAAAACCAGATACAATAATACTGGAAAAACAGGGAGAAATATTAACGGAAGAAAGAGGCCCTTACGAGACGTGAGGTGGAAATGGCTATTAATCAGCAAAAAAATGGGAAAATGGAGGGAGTAGATGAGATTCCTGGAGAAATGATGAAACAGCTGGATGAATATGGAATAAATGAGATTTTGGGGCTTTGCAACCTCATTTATAAAACGGGCAAATGGCCTAGAGATTTCACTGAAAGTATTCTAATACCAATTGGAAAAACTAGTCACCCTACTAAATGTAGTGACTATAGAACAATTAGTATAATCTCGCATACCTCTAAGGTGATGCTAAATATTATTAAACGACGATTATACAACAAGGTGGAATATTATCTAGGCGAGGACCAATTTGGTTTTAGAAAGAACAGAGGAACAAGAGATGTAATTGGAGTGATGAGAACAATCTGTGAAAGATATATCGAAGTAAATAGAGACGTTTATATATGTTTTATTGATCTGAAAAAGGCCTTTGATATGGTGAAATGGGATAAACTGATGAAAGTGCTGAAAGAGATTGGCGTGGATTGGCGAGATCGTAGACTAATTGCGGAACTGTATATGAATCAAACAGCAATAATTGAGACAAAAGAAGGAAGCAAAAAAGGAATGCATAATTGAATGGTTGAGTTGAAAAAGGTACATATTCCACAAATGTAAACTTTTGGAAAACTAAAAAAAAACTGTTTTTTAAGAAAACTAATTTTTTTACAAAAAAATTTTCTATTATCGATTTATACCTTTAAGTGAAGTCAATTCATTGTGCTTTATAAATATACAGATATATAACTTTTTATAGCGTAAAACTATGAAAATATATCTCAGTTTAGTTTGTCAATTTTGTGGAATATGTACCTTTTTCAACTCACTCATTCAATTGGAAGAGTGCGACAGGGATGCTGCTTATCCCTGATGCTATTCAATATCTTTTCAACAGAAATGATAAAGGAAGCTTTTGATTGCGATGATGATACGGGAATCAGTATTGGAGGAAGAAGAATGAAAAATGTCAGATTCGCGGATGATTTGGCAATATTAGCCGAGGGTGAGGAAGATTTGAAACACTTGTTGAAAAGATTTGAGGAAGCTTGTCATAAATATGGAATGGAGATTAACTCCAAGAAAAGAAAAGTATTAAGAGTTGCTAGAAATGCCGAAAGAATATATATTAAATTGAATGGAGAAAGGATGGAACAAGTTAAACAATACAGATATTTGGGAAGTATCATTCAGGAGGATGATAAAAGCAACATGGATATTAGAGATAGAATTCGTAAGGGAAATTTGCATTTTATAATAGAAAGAACCTATTCACAAATAATATGAATATTAATTTAAGGAAAAGACATTTAAGGAAAATGCTGGAAGCATTTGAAATGTGGCTATGGAGAAGGATGGAGAAAATTAAATGGACAGACAAGATGACTAACGATGAAGTTCTAGAAAAAAATAGGGGAAGAGAGAAGCTTATTAAAGAATATAAGAAGGAGAAAAAAAAACGGATTGGACATGTGCTGAGAGGTGTAAATCTCATGCAGAAAGTATTGGAGGGGAAGATTGAAGGAAAGAGACCAAGAGGAAGAAAGAGAAAGATGATCCTGGATGACCTAATGACTACAAGTGGCTATCAAGACATGAAGGAGGAGGCAAGAGATAGAACGAATTGGAGAAAGAGACAGTGTTGACCTTGTTTGCTGCTTGTCATTGAACCTGTCTGCGACAGGTGATGATGATAATGATGAAGATGTCATCTACATATCTCTGGTGCATCAAAATATTCTGTGTACATTAGTTCCAGCTAAATTCACTATGCAATACATAGAAAATAAATTTTTCAAACAAAATACACAGAATATTTTGATATATGTAGATAACATCCTCATCTTTGTTCAAAATAACACAAAATAAAGAATGATCATTTCTGAAATACTTTAGTAACTCAAAACAATAGATTTGAAATTAGAACATTTAAGAAAGCACGAAATTCAGATCAAACTATTAATTTCTTATCATCAACACTATTATATTTAAAAAGAAATATAATTAATAAAAATGGCAACAAAAAAGCTTTCATTAATAATAGTTAAAGTTGTTAAAGTTAGTAGTTGGGCTTTCGTTGAAGCCCAATGTATAAATTCCAATTGTATTTCGTATTATCTCACTCGTGAACGAGTAGTGAGCTACTCGAAACATGTCGTTAAATTTTAATGTGTTTAAATGTTTTTTAAGACTCATTCTGTGTGTTGGCTTTTTATTTCTACTATCAATTAATAGTAGTTCTGAACATTTATTTACATAATAAATTAAAAAAAAATTAAAAAGTACAATTTCTTAATAATAACTAACCCATCCAATTTATAGAAAGCACCATAAAAACAGTCTTAAAGGAATTTGCAACCCAAAATAAAAAAAAAAACAATTTCCAATACGTTTCATATCCATATTATTCAAACAAGTGAAAAGATTTTCCAAGTCACCGATATTAGCGTAAGTTACAAATTAAATGAGCAAATCCATTTTCCAAACCCATATAAAAAGACCCAAACAAAAAGACTGATCCAAAAGAATGCATCTACTTTTCTTTCTACCAAGAAAGAAAAATCCATTTTACTACACTGGAAACAGTGGCTTAAACTACATCAAGACTATTCCAATACGAATACACCAGCAAGAACAACAATACCTCAGGATCGTTCAGTAGACACTGAAGAAATGAACCATACACCTTGATCTCAATAATACTGTAATAATCGCAAACCTGAAACTAAAATAATAAGCGACAATAGAATCATGTTATTTCTACATTATAATCTTACAACCAAAAAATTTCATCTAGCTATTTAAGAAATTCTAGGAACAAAGATGGAAAAAAAAAAACACAAGACAAAAACTTAAAAGGACAAAAAGAAAGAAATATCATAAAGAAGCATTAACTACGATAACAATGAGAAGAAAACACACCAATCAGAATAGTTTCGCCGGATTCAGATAAACAAAAGACAACTAGGAAAACAAAGAAAAATGAAATTCACCAATCAACATAGTTTCACTGGACTTCAATGGAGGATCAATCAACTGCAACGTCAAGATAATTTTCATAAAATTTGTTTAAAAAGAGAAATTGTATTTAAAAGCAACATTATAAATCTAAAAATCTTCTGGCCGATGAAGCATTACCTGAAAGGAATGAGAAAGCTCCCTTGTTTGTATTTATAATGTTTTATAAAGTTATAATTTTTAACTTAACTGTGTGTCATGTGCAATTTATTTTCACTTTTTAATACCTTAGTAATAATTAACATAGAGAATATTTTTCAGTTTCTTTAATAACAAATAAGCAACTAATTTTAAGCAACTAAGACACCAAATCATTTTGGAAAATTTGGCAGAATAAAGCTTCCCTCCTCTGGACAGTCGTCACCCACTGTTACAATTGTTAATAAGAATTATCTGAATTTGGCTACGTTCGTTGAAAGAAGAACAATTGATCCTCAAGTGCGAAAACCATAAAAATAAGATTTCAGGGAAATTATTAATTCGTAAAATTTCATTACAAATAAAAAAAAAATCCTAAAGCAAAAGACACTTCCTAATTTCAGTCATTATCATAAAAATAATACAGGGGTAATACAATATGTTTATATTGTTAATAACACTGATACCAAAACGTCTTATAACTCTCACTTCATATTTTTGAATACTATGAATAAACCAGTGGGAAATATCACCAACGTCGTTCACATTTTTTTTCTTGTGTTTTCTTTCTTTCACGTTAAACATTTGGAAACTACATCCAAATGAAGCGATGTAACAAAGTCAGCAAATTTAGAATTAAATAATAAAAAAAAAAAAATTCCTTCTTGAAAACAAGTTGTCCAAAAATTTTCAAAGGATATCAATCTACACGATAAAAAGCCTCAAAAATCGTGTAAATTGTACTCGATAAGAAAGCAAGATATAATCTACTGTACTTTGTTAGTTATCTACGATAAAAGTAAAAAGTTAAATTAAAAATGGAAAGACGAGGATCACGTTGCCTCATTGCTTCTTACTAACCCGTTCGTTCACCTTTCCAGGAAATTTAATGTGGTAGGAATTGAGATTACAAAGCTAAGGCAACACACAAGCTGCCGAATATCAATAAAAACGGTGCTAAGTTCCCAATGTTTCAACTAGTCTCTTTACTTTAATAAGATTTTGAAAAGTTCTTTCAACTTTCTTCTAATCAACTTTTCTTAGCTTCAGTTGATATCTTATTTAGGAGGCAATTTGTTGAGTTTTAAATTTAAAGTAAATTCATTATCATAATTTTGATTCAGTTCCAAGCTTTATAAAACTGTTCTATCTAATATACACACAGTGCTTCAGAAAGTTTTTTTATATTCATAAAAAAAAAAAACCCATACACATTAGAGGTCTTTAGAACTGCTTAACGTTCATTATATGCATTCCTGCTACTTCTAGGCATTTTCTTCCACTACGTTGTGTGGAATTCTAGAGAATTCCACTTGCGGACTCCTCTTAATTCACTAAAAACGTTGCTCTGGATGTTTAAAACAATTTCAAAACAGTGCATCTCACAGGTATTTTAGTTTGAGGAGCAGAAAGATAAGAAGGATCGAGAAAAATTGTAATAGTTCCTAATGTTTTTGGATGCTTTGTGTGAGGCAAGAATGAATCGTTCAATTCTACCAAACGTGTCAAATTACTAACTTTTCAAATAAAATAAATCTGTTAGACCTGTAAAAATTGCTCCTAATGATAATAACACTAAATAATGTTATGTAGATTTCAAACACAAAAACTTTTTGTGATTTCACTGAATCCATATTTGCGGAAAATCTTAGTGCTCCATTTCCATACATAGTTTCTTTGCACTTACGAGCTTTTTCGAAAGTTTAATTGCAGTCTTTCCTTTGTACTGGAATCAATACAGTTTATGCCTTAACACACTGATTTCCAAGTTCACAGTTCTATGAAAACCTCAACAACAGCAAGTTCAGAATTAATAGTCAGTAGTTGCAGAAATGGCCGAGGGATGGCGCTAGTAGTACAATTTTAAAAGAAATCAAGTTTTAGAACTTCTTAAAGACACGTGTTTATTTTGTAATTATCTTAAAACTCTAACAAGGTTTTTTTTTTTTTTTTTTTCCTCTCGGATTGTTTAATAGAATCAAAATCAGTTAATAAATAAGTGACGAAAAAAAAGTCAAAAATTTCTAATGTATTTTAAGTCAGTCATTTTACAGTTCTAATGAACGATCTTTGTCTTCGATTGCGATCGGTAGCTCGGAGACTCATTTCGTTGTTTTTAGCGAAAACATTTTTCGATATTAACAGTAAAGAAACAAACGATCTAAAAATGTAACAATATTTATAATTCCATTGATATTTTCTTATCATCTCATATCATGCTTGATCAAAACTTTCTGTGTTAGCCTGCAGGCGTTAGCACACTTGGGACAATTCCCTATTGACGGTGCAGCTATTAGCAGAGAATGTCTGTTACGGATAACGTCCGAGCACTTCTCTGTCCCTCTAAACGCACATGTCTTTCCATTGTTTTGGTTATTTCATTAGCACTGGATAAGTCCCAATGTTCAAGCATTTTGGAGATCCAACAGAGGGTGAACCTTGAACTTTCGTTATCTTTCGGTTTCTATCTCCAGGAAAAGGAGATAAATTAATATCACAAATTAATCATTTGTGAATAGTTATGTTTTTTTTAAATTATTAGATCTCTATTCAATTCTATATAATAAGAGAATCACAGGAGCTCTTCCATTTTTAATTTACTTTAAAAGAGAGTCTCTACATAAATAAAAACGTAACTGGAAGATTAAAAAAAAGCGGCGATTTTGGGAAGGACTTTGTCTATTCACAAAGAGCTTTCTTTTCCCTGAAGAAGGAAACAACCTCAAGATAATGAAAATAAGTCCAAGGTTCATCCTCGGTTAGATCTCCAAAACGCTTCGACATCAATACTTGACTTTCCTATCCAAACTATGTAGGCCATTATGGACCTATTTTTTTATCTGTCAAACATGCGGCACCACTGCAATTCGAAAAACGTTTGAAAACTTGTTGGATTGCTTCAGATTGGCACCACTAACGTTGTCAGTAAAGGAACGTCATAGGAGCAAGTGGAATATACGTATTTGGAAATCGTCGTTGAATAAGGCAATACAGTGTACCGAAGGATGGAAAAAGAACATAGGAATGCACAATACAAATAGCTAACACCCATCAATGTAATCTTCAAGATTGTCCACCGTGCATTGCTAGAGTTTGGGAACTGCTGTACAACGCCATCATTCTTCACGATAACACCACATGTCACACAGTAGCTCCTTCATACATTTTGTTACGTTATATCGATGGGGGTAAGAAGTCTGAGGACACCCTTCGTATACGCCAGACCAGAATCCATGAGACTTTGATTTGATTCTAGTGGCAGTTGCAAGGGAAATGCTTGCGAACCAAGATGAAATTTTGACGGCGTTTCAGCGAGAGGTCACATGCAGCCACTGGTATTCTCCGCCTTCCCAAACACTGGTGCAACATACGGTGGACAATCTTGGAGATTACTTTGAGGAGTGTTAACAATGTGTATTGAGGATTCCTGCGTTCCTTTTTCTTACAAAGAAACAAAACATCAAAATATAATTGAAAGCCTTTAGTCCTATCATTTATTAGCAAAAAAGGCTTTCTATTGTGGACATTTATTATTGTTGTTTTTTTAGTTTCGGGGATCACTGTCGGGTGCGGGGGTGACTTCCACTTATATTCGTGCCTTTCTGGGTTTGTTATCGGGGAGGCGGATCGGGCTGATGAATCCCATGCAGGACGAAACAGCCGTACCGATTCTCATGATATGAGAAAGGACAATTGAACTGTTAACAAAAGCAGCAGAGGAAAATTTACTAAGAGCCTAAAAGATATTAAACGTTCTTTTTATAAAGGTAAAAAGCCCATGAGGGCTCTGAGAAATAAAACTGTCATCACTATTAGAAATCGTGAGGACATTAGGAAGTGTGTTGAAAAAAATCTTACAATAATTTATATGGAAACACTAAAGGCATAGGTGAAATGGCAGATAAGAATGAAATGGAAGAATCGTCAATATTCAAAGAGAAAGTGAAGTATACCATTCAAATGCATGAAGAATATAAGAAGACTTAATAATAATAAAAGATCTTTGAAATTCTAAACCAGATATAATGAAAAAAATGATTTAAGTCAGGTTTTTTAATGCATAAATTATGTATATTTCTTGCTGAAATACACATCAAAAATATCCGTTTAATGAAAAAAATTATAAAAAATGTAAAAGCTCAAAATAATAAAACATAATTATTTCTGTAATATCTAACTTTAGCGGGAATATTAATTGACATCTTTGTCTTAAATGAGTAATTTGGATTATGAGAAATAAAATTGAATTTCCATCTGCACAGCCTCTTAATGATAAAAATTCTTTAAAATTTCAAAAATTTTAAAAATTACTTTTTCGAGTTTTTTTTTTAGCCACATGGTTCTAGTTTTAAAAATCTGAAAAAAGTAATTTTCAGAATCTTTTCAAGAAAAAGAATTCTTGTTAGAAACTACGATCGATTACAAAACTAAGATTTTTGGTAAGGAAATAAGTGCTATAAGTGCTTAGCGTGACAAAGTTATGACGGGGGGGGGGGGGGTCAAGCAAAAGTTCAAACAAAAATATGCTTGAATATGCAAAGCCAATAAAAAGAAACTTTAAAAGGAGATAAATTCTTGATCCTCTGTATAACAAGGTTAAATGTTAAGGTATTCGTCAGGGATTAGGCAGTCCATTAAGTAAGTTTTCTGCGATCGTTAGCCTAAGAAAGGTAAGTTTAAAAGAGAAACAAAAGAAATGCGTTAAAAAACAAATCAAGCTTCTTGGTGGCCTTGTATTTTTTACATTAATTTGCACTTACATACATATTGCAAATGGTTCAAAATTGCAAATGATTGATTGAAATCTTTGCTTTGCGAAACTCAAAGCACCAGATTTGAGTTTTGCCAGTTCGATTATGTAGATAGTTTGCATACAATGCAGGTAAAAGGCGTTCCTACAAATTCTCAGCTATGTAAGCTGCAGCAGCGTCAATAATTCGAACTATAAAGGGATGGAAAACTTAAGAAAGACATTCCAATTACCAGTTCTGCTCAAAATGCGTCTTATGTTACCTCAGCGTGCGTTACTTTTCAAGTTATTTTATCCTCACCAGTCCAACGAAGGAGTCGCTCTTCGTGAGTTTAGAACCCGTACAGCAATTTCAACACAATGAGTGTAGTAGGCGATTCCCGTTTGCTCTCACGTTTCTTGCCAGAATGGAAGTCGACGATGCTTAGCCTTGGAGGATTCTGCGGGGAGATGAGGCCCATTCTTATCTTGTTGGGATTGTCAACACGCAAAGTTGTCGAATTTGGTTCCGAACCACCTCATGTGTTTCAGGAAATCTATTATATTCACCAAATATCACTGAAGATTTCATCGTAGGGCCATTTGTTTTTGAGAATATTACTCCGAAGGATCAGTAACGTTCCATCACCTCACAGAAATATCGCGATATACTCAACAGTTTCGGAATTGTCAGCTAAGACAATATACGCACGAGATATTTTTATGCAAGATGGAGCACCACCACAAATTGTTCGATCGTACAGTAGCTTCTACGGCATCACTTCACAGACGAAAGAGCCATTAGACGCTTCTTTCCAGTTGCAAGGCCGCCTCGCTTCCCGGATTTAACTCCATCAGACTTTTGGCTGTGGGATAACTTGAAGTATATCTTGGAAGGATCCCGAGCTTGACTAACTTAAAGAACAACGTATCACGAGACTGTCATGAACATCCCTTCAGACATGTTACGTTCGGCTGTAGAGAATGCAATTCAAGGATGCAATTCCTGGTTCACAAGAACGGTGGCCACATTGAACCTCGGCCACTTCCGAATGGGAAAAGTGATTATCTGCAAAAAAAAGGAGACGTTTCAGTTCAGTTTCGACTTAGTTATCCATTGTTATTGGATATGCAGGTATACTGAACGCCAATCATCATCGGACGAGAAAGAATTGAGGAGGTCGATCGGTTTAAGTATTTGGGCAGCGTCATCTCTTCAGATGGTGATGCGGACCTCATATTTCACATCGTCTTGGCAATGCGGCAACGGTCATGCGACGCCTCCAACCGCTGTGGCGTAATAACCCCATTGCGCTTGGGACTAAAGTGCGGTTGCTTAATTCTACCGTAATGCCGACCGCTACCTATGCTTATGAAACGTGGAAGATGACAGCCAGAACTGTCCAGCGTTTAAATGTATTTCAGCAAAGATGTCTTAGACGCATCCTGGAGATCACGTATCACGCATTACAAACGAAGTAGTGCATCATCGGACGAAGACTCGCCCTTTGCCGCAAATTGTGGTTGAACGCCGAATACAATTCGCTGGACATGTTCTCCGGCTGCCTCTGACCAGACTTCCACAAATGGCGATGTTGTGGATACCACGTCAAGGCAACCGGAAGAGGGGACACCCGAGGATCACTTGGCGAAGAACATTTATTGAAGATCTTAGAGCCGTTGACATCTCCTGGGACGAAGCCGAAATCGTTGCGGCCGATCGAATACTATGGAGATCGATTGTCGCCCGATGCGCCGAGAGGCGCGGGAGGATCTGAGAGTAACTGAGACTATCCATTGCAACTGTTTTTTTTATTTTGCTCAGCGCCACATTTTCCCCTATCGGAGACTTCGAATATTTTTTTCCTGTGGAATCCTTCTTTCCGTATTATTACCAAATTTAGTGTCATTCCGATTGTTCGATCGAGCTACAAGTGGCTTTGAGGTGGTGTCAGTTGAATTACGGTCACCTGGTTTATAGAAACCCAAAATATATTTAAATAAAAGTAACAGATACGTGTATCAAGTAATTTAAAATAACAGTATCTGCCTAAGTGCTGAAACTGTGCTAAAACATATAGGAAGAAACAGTTGAAATATTTTCTATTTTACATTTTCAAAATAATTTAAGCTTCTTCTGTCGAAATATGCAGCAACTGAATAACACGGATTGTAGCAAAAGAAATCCACAACAGTATAGAAAGATAGAAGGAATTATATTTGGATAATAATTGTTATTAAATTTTACTAATGTATATACTGAACAGTCTTCATTGTCGGGCTTTTACTCAGATTCAGAGATAAGAACTTGAATGAAAAAATTCTGAAGCATAAAGAAGTATTTCAGAAAAAAAAATCAAATAAAATTATTGAGTAAGACAAGAGAATAGGAAAAGCTAATTCTTAAACATAATTGCTAAGTTTATTTATTTATTTACTGTATTACTCTTCTAAAAACTGATTTAAAACTACTTTCTACTGAATTTATAAATTTGTAATTTTACCCGCCTGATTTAATTGGTTGATGGCTTTACTCAAATATAAGTAGAAGAAGAAAATTGACCAAACATTAGGACACATGAGCCTAGAAAAGAAAAAACAAAGTCACTGGAAAACGTTTCAACAAAGTAAAGAAACAAAGAAAAAAGGCTATTTTAAAAATCTCATTATAAATAGAAAGAAGGTACATTTGGAAAGAATGAAATTGATACAATATATTTAATCATATATTACAATAATATTAATAAAAACACACAAAAATGGGTTAAGAAGAATTTATAACAAAAACAAATCTACATGTCGTTGGGGATCCATTTCCAGTGGCAATTTACTCCTTTTGTATTGAAAGCTATTCAATGGGAAAGATTGGATTCTAGAGACAACTTTGAAAGTTTCTTTTTCAGAGAATTCATCGTCAAACATTTGGACAATTAAATATTTCCCAGCAACTCAATACAAGAAATGATTTTAACCTTTTTTTTTATCCAAAGTTAAGACAATTCTAATAACAAATTAATTAGTGACATAAACTTCTTTTCATCATTTTTAATTCTCACTTTCAAATCAAAGGATAATAATAAAAAAAAGAAAAACCTTCTATTTCTAATTCAAGCTTTTCTGTACATAAACTTAATCAAGTATTTTTTTCTTTTAACATTTCATTGAATTCATTTTTTGCGCAAATAATATTTCTGAATAATTAAGAGCAATTGGGAAATAGAAGAAAGGAGAAATAAAGTGAATGATTATTAAATGAACAAACGATGGAAGCCAGAATCTAAAACTTACGAAGGCCACAACAATATCATAGAAACATAACAAACAAGTGAATAGAATTTTGTGGTAAAGCAGAAATTTAAGGGCGATAACAAGATTTAAAAATAATAATTAAAAAGGAACGTTAGAAAAAATAAAAACAACGTTAGGAAAAATCCACGCGGACATTGAGAAAAAAGATTAAGAGAAGAAAAAAAATAGTAGATACAAGGATTCGAAGCAACAACATTGAGCATACGAGTCCAAGACGCTACAGCTGACAACTGAAATGAGGTGGTTGCATTTCCGAATTTAAGCTAACAGAGGAAATCCAATGAAAACAATGCGAATATCTCGACATGAGGCAAACGTTGGTGCCTAAAAATACCCTCTTCCAAGGTTGTTTGGGCCTCTGAACACGATGATGAAGTCCGTTTGTCAATTCGAGCTACCATTCGTGAAGTTGTTAAGGGGATACAATGACAACTATCTCGAACATGGGGCGGGGGGAGGAGGGCGTCGGCCCCTGAAAATAGCTCATTCCTTTAATGTTTGAGCCTCTGAACACGATGGCGAAATCAGTTTGTCGACCTGACCTTCCGTTCGGGGGTTGTTAGAGGTAGACGGATGACAGGCCAAACGCAATACCTACCAAATGGGTCGCTAAAAATATTGATCACGGAAAGAAAGACAAAAAAAGAAAATTTCGATTTAGAAAAGAAAAACAAAACATTAAAATGTTTATCGTGATAAATAATAATTTCATCCACTTCACCAAGATTCCATTTTTAAGCCTCAAAAATTTATTTTTCAAAACATTATTTTTTTTTTTTTTTTGTTAACAATCATAAGTGTGAAGGTAGGTTTAGGATTAATAGTCTGTATAATTACAGGAAGAAATCAAGTTCCAAAACTAAAACTACTTTCATCTATTTATGGATAGAAAAATTGGCAATATTCAAATATTATTTTTCAAACGAATCCGAGTCAGAGTTGATATTCGTCGATAAAACTAAATTCAAGTAAAGAAAGGAGACAATAATTGGTTGATGGTTTAAAGGACTGTTAAGTTGAACTTCACATCAAATAAGAATAACTAAAAACCTCTGATTAACTTCATAGTAAAACTTTTATCTTACAACGGATAATCGAAATGAGAAGCAAACTAGAAGGAAATACAGGGAAAACGAAACAGCTTCATTGTTTTGGTGTGGTTGTTTTGGAAATCTCTTGGACACATCAATTTTATTTTGAAGGAGGTCAATGGTTGTCGGTAATTTTAATCGCGGCAGTTTCATTACCTAATCGGGATTGCATCTTATCCTTAAAATTTTAAATGGAAAAGATGGTCAAGGGGAGATAGATCGAAAAGTAATGCATAACAATTTTTTACGGAATATTATTTTGGTCCGGATGTTCAAATTGTGGAAGATAGTTTGTTTGAATCTTGTGCTACAGAGAGCAATTGTTCGATCAGGCGTTGCCCTGGCGGAAGGAGCGTGAACTACTGAGTAAAGATGGCGCATCTTCGACTTGTGAAGAGCAGCGATATGTAGTTCATTTTTTGTGGGCAAAACGAAAACCCCCGAGTGAAATCCACAGAGAAATGTTGGAGGTGTATGGTGCTGATTGTCTGGACCGTAGCAACATCTCCAGATGGTGCAGGTTCTTCGAAGAGGGCGGAGTAAACCTTACTGATGAAACGCATTCCGGCTGACCAGTGACCGCTGCAACACCACCCAATGTCACTGGCACTGAGGCGGCAATTTGAAACGATCGGCGCATCAATCTGCGGACCTTGACACAACAATTCAACATTTCTTAAGACACAGTGTACTCGTACGACACTGTGCACGACAGATTGAGATTTCGCAAAGTCAGTAAGCGACGGATTTTTAAAGATCTGTCAGATGTGCAGAAGGGCCAGAGAATGATGTCATGCTTAGACCACTTGGAGCGTTACGCTGAAGAAGGTCATAACTTTCTGGAAGGTGTAGTGAATATTTTACTTCAGGAATATTTTAGAATTTTATTTGTAGATTTTCTCAAAGTTATTTTTAAATATCTCAAAAGAAAGAAAGTTTACTTACTTTATAGTCTGAATCGTAATTTCGAAGATATACTTAAGGACTTTTAAGGAACGACAATACTCAATCCACCTTTTGTTGTTGTTGTTGTTGTTGGTTGAGTTTTTAATGGCACAAAAGCAGCTGTGGCTAAGCTGCGCCATAATAAAGGTAAAAACTTTAAAAGATAAAACATTTAATTGTTTTAAAGCTCTACAGTAAAATAAAATCGCTTGATTTTCCTGTTTTAATATTTATACTGCTAATGAAGAAACTGGATTTACAATGGTTAATATTTATTTTGTTTCAGAAAGTCAACAAAATGTTGGGTTTGCTAAAATTTTAGAAAATCATTAGTAATGAAATTTCCACGATCCTATAAATTTTGAAAGCATAATTGTATTACTACTAGGCCATCTCCCGTGTACAGATTGTTCGTTATAGATATTTGAAGAAGAGATTTATTTAGATGGACGTTGGTTGATATAGATGTTAAATGAAGATCACAGCTTATATACGATACTCCTGGCGACGAATTGATTGCGACTATTCTTTCGAGTGAAGATAACCAAATTCTGATGACTTGTGAATCTAGACAAATTTTCCTCTTTGGCGGAGACTTCAGACAAATTTTACCTGTAGTCAAGAATGGCCGAGATTACGACATTATTAACAGTTCTTTGAAAAGATCTCATCCTTTCTCTCGTTGTCCATTTCGATACTAATTGATTATCGATGATAAAACGATGGTTTATATGAGATAATCCAAGAATAATCGATTCCAATGAAAGGGGTTAAAGCAACATTTTGAAGTTTTGAAGACTCTTTTCAAGCCATCTCTTTTTCAAGCATAATAAAATTGGAATAAGTACAACAAAACAAAATAGTTGGAAGCTTAAACAAATTTCAAAAACACGTGAATCAAAAAGTTTAGTTATTTTTACAAAAATATATTAATAAGGTACAATTCAATTATTAAAAGTAATAATAATAAGAAAATAAAATTTAAGATAATCTAACAAAACTCGATTCCAAAGAAAGCAGTTAACGCATTATTTTGAAGTTCAATAATGCTCATTTTGAATTTGTCGACTTTCTCGTGACAATAAAAAATGAAAAACCGTTTTCCATTGTTGCACTAACATTAGGGCACAACAACAACACAACAATTGCGGAGATATAAGTCAAAAAACAATATGAAAAGAGTTGTAGTCCCTATGGCCTAATGGATAAAACATCCGGCTTCGGATCAGAAGGTTGCATGTTCAATTCCCGTCGTGGAAATTTCATTGTAAAAATTATTTCTATTTTCCATTCGCACAGAAAATTGCTCCGGACAGATAGACACACAAACAGACAGAGAAATAAAAGATTTTAATACTGTAGGTTAGTTTAATCTGTTATTTTAAATTTTGAAAAACCCTGCACAGATTAAAAGAATAAAAAAAATCTCACCGAAACAGATGTAGCAGCCACGGAGTAACTTCGATTGCTGAAACTGTTGATCTGTTGCCATTTTCTTGCTAAAGCCGATAAAACCTGCAGAGGAAAAAAAAATATAAAGCATGTATTTCTCTATACCTTTTTCTTTTTATCAAATATTTCATCGAAACTGGACGAAAAATAAATACACAAGATTATTAATTGCTCTCGTGATTAACAATACTTAGATGTTGTAACTTTGACCAGTTTTCACTAAATGAATTTTGGGCCATTCCATACCAAGTCATCCAGGGCTGACATCCACTTGCCACAGATTTCTTTGAAAATTTATATGTTCAATGTATACACTAAGTTAAGAAAAAAGACAAAATTTCATCCAATTCTAACAATTAGTTTCAGAGTTATAGACTTTTAAAATTTTAGTTGATTTGAACTTCCGAGGGATGTCCAATGGGGAAGTGATGCGCAACATATGTCTCCCAACCGGGACACTTAGCCTCTCCTTCCCAACTCCACTCTCACCTCCACGTGGTGGACCTTGGGGCTTGAGCAACTTAGATGAAGACTGGGTTCTAACCCCAGTGGGATTCTAAGTCAGGTGCTCACGAGAGTCTCTTGAGCTGGTTGATGAATATGCAGGTCATCAACCCAAGTGTGGCAGCGGAAGAAACTAACAAGTTCAACGGTGGCACACACAACTCCGAGTTAGATGGAGCTACTGCAAGGCAGTGTCTGACTCACAATGAGCGACTGCAAACAGCGTCTGTTCTCCATGTTAGGAGCGGCTGCATGAACACTCTGAGACTCACAATCCCAGTTTTATTTTGGATATGGCTCTTGCCATATCCCCCACCAAATCTCAAATAACTATGCATGATGGAAAATTCTTCAAAAGAAACTACTCCAGGAGGTACCTCGAAAGGGAAATCCTCCGTCGCCAGCGGCGGCGCAATCAGGCCTATGGATTCTGGAGAGCCTGGACCAACATGCTCAGGAAGAGAAACAAAGTCCCTAGGAAAGCTGAAGCATAGGATGAAACCGAAAAGGAAATACTTCTTTGGCACCTTGAATGTTAATTCACTCTTGAAAACCGGGAAATTAAAACAAATGACAAAAATGTTAGATGAGCTACAAATTCAGATCATAGCACTCCAAGAAACAAGATTCACAGATGAAAACACTATGGATTCGGAGGGATACAGAATCTTCAAGGGAAAAAGAGGTCGGAACCCTATGAGAGGAGGAATTCCACATCTTGGAACAGGCTTCATTGTGTCACTAAATATCCTAAACTCGGTATCAGATTTTTACTCTCCTAATGAGCGTTTATCCATCTTGACGATAAAGTGTACCAACAAAACATACTCTCTTATTAATGGGCACGCTCCAATCAATAATGATAACAGGACAAATCCTGAAAAAGTTGAAATATTTTGGGAATCCCTTGAACACGAAATATCCAAAATCCCCCCAAAAAACGTTAAAATTCTGTTGGGTGATTTCAATGCCCAAATTGGAAAAGAAAAGAAATTCAGAAAAATTGTCGGTGAATACCCAGCACAACAAAGAACCAATACAAATGGGGAAAGGCTGATAGACCTATGCAAAGGAAACAATCTCAAACTAATGTCGACGAACTTCAAAAAACTGCCGAGAAAACAAAAAACTTGGAGGTCGCCCAACACAAGTCTAGGAGAATTCCAAATTGACCATGTGGCAATCTCCAACAACTACCAGAAAGAAATAATGAATGTAAAAGTGAAAAAAGGCGCCAACATTGAAACAGACAACTACCTTACAACAATCAAAATGAAATTCATACCACAAAATAGGTTACAAAAACATAAACCCAAGATACAGAGAATTGATAGGAAGATGCTAAAATCAAAAGAACAGGAATTTCAACAAAAAATAAATATAGACTCGGACGACTGGGAGGAGATCAAAACTAAAATGGTCAGCACAGCCCTTGAGATTGCCCCACTCAAAAAAAACAAAAAACACAGATGGTGGAATGAAGAATGCGAAAAAGCCCTAAACCTAAGACTACAATTATGGAAGAAATGGCATACCACCAAGAAAAATGAAGATTATGTCAACTTTAAAATCCAAAGATCTCAAACGGCTAAAATAATAAGAACCACAAAAAGAATATTTGAAAAGAATCAACTTAAACAAATTGAGGAGGATTTCAAGAAGAATAATACCAGATCATTCTACAGAATATTTAAACAAAGTCTCCAAGGATATCAGCCCCAAAATTTATGCTTTAAAAATGAAGAGGGGAAACAAAGATAACTGCAATATAGTGGCACAATATTTCAAAAAGCTCCTGAATTGTGAAGAACCGAAAGAAAAATTTGAAAAAATTACCGCAGTACACATTTTCAAGGATTCAGATCCCCCAGATGTGACCGAGATCAAACAAATCATAAAAGATCTGAAAAATGACAAAGCACCGGGGGAAGATTCAATGGTAGCAGAAATGTGGAAACATGTAGATGTGAATACGGTTCAAAAGCTACACAATGTCTTCTAGAACATATGGAAGACAGAGAAAATATCCGAAGAGTGGAAAACTGCTCTAATACATCCGATCCACAAAAAGGGAGACCGAACTGATGCTAACAATTACAGAGGCATCTCACTGCTTCCAGTAACATATAAAATATTATCTAAAATACTACAAAACAGATTGGAAAAACAACTAGATCAACAACTAGGAGAGTATCAAGCAGGATTCAGAAAAGGCAGATCATGCGCCGAACAGATCTTGAATCTAAAACTAATAATCAACTACAGAAAAACAAGAAACAAAAAAATTCATGTGACCTTCGTGGATTTCAAGAAGGCATATGATTCCATTGATAGGGAAACGTTGTTCAATACATTAGAAGAATTTGGAGCTGACAAAAAAACGCTAGCGATTACAAAACAAACCCTAATAGACACTAGGTCCAAAATTAAATTTATGGGAGAAATTTCAGAACCGTTTGAAATCAAGACAGGAGTGAGGCAGGGTGATGGTTTATCTCCATTGCTTTTTAATTGCACACTCGAAAAAGTTATAAGAGAATGGAGAAAAAAAATGGAAATAGAAGGTATACAGAAAGTTAGGATAGGAAGAAAGAAGGACGGTTTGGAATTTGATTGTTTGGCTTTTGCGGATGATCTGGCAATCCTTGCAGAAAGTTACGAAGATGCAGTAAAACAGATAAATATTCTAAAAGAAACAGCAGAAAAAACTGGCCTCTTAATATCATTTGAGAAAACAGAATATATGACAAATGTTAAAGAAGGTCCCAAATACTTAGAAACAAAGTATGGTAAGATAAAGAAAGTCACCAAGTTTAAATACCTGGGAGAAATAATCCAATCAAACGCATTAGATAAAGAAGCTAACTTAGCAAGAACGAGAAAGGTGGAACTTGCATTCCAATTAACAAAAAATGTCTATAACAAAAAATCTATATCCATAAATACAAAACTAAAACATTATGAAACGGTGATTAAACCCGAGAGTCTGTATGCATTGTCTGTAACAATGAATACGGTCACCAAGCTAAATGAACTTGAGAAGAAGGAAAGAAAAGTAATCCGAAAAATTCTTGGTCCAAACTATGAAAATGGAAGATGGAAACTCAAAAGTAACAGAGAAATATACGAGAGAATAGAGAGGATTGTGGACACAATGAGAATGAGGAGAATAACATTCTACGGACACCTTAGTAGAATGAAGGATGACAGATTGTCAAAGCAACTCTTTAACTACTTTGATAAAAAACCCAAAACACATATAACCTGGTTTAAGGAGGTAAAGAGCGACATGGAAGAAATGGGAATAACAGCGGAAAAATTGGAGAATAGGGGGATGCTCAGATCAACAGTTAAAAATTTTGTTGGTTTTCAAGCAAAGCAGAAAAGGAAAACAGGAGGAATCTGGACAGATGAAAGACGAAAGCAACAGAGTGAAAGGATGAAAGAATACTGGAGGAAGAGATTGAATGAAGGAAGAAAATCATGAGGTTATTTTTCGTGGTCCCTAGTTGGCCAAATTCGGAAGAAGAATAAGAAGAAGAACTTCCGAGGACAATTTGGGCACCTAACGAGCTTGTATATATTTGCGTTTTCCTGGATAAAATCAAAATATATAAAGCTAGAGGTTTGAAACTTCATTCATTTGTTCTTAATTTCATACAGAATATGATGACACTATCAACATTGAAATTAAAACCTTTCATCATAGTGAAAACATGCACTAAAAATAAAGAAGTATATTTTTCGGAAACTGTAACATGCATAAAGAAAAGAACTTATAGCTAAAATCTCTCTCCAGATACCCTAACTCAACCATATATCACTGAAAAGAGTGTAAAATTATCTTTCAAATGGTGGAATAAGATTATTGGGGTTTTGAGTTTTAAGAGTTTTATAGCAATGTAAAGTAACAAATAATATTTACGCTGTTACACCCACCAATGTTGGGATTAAAATATGGTTTTATGGCCTTAAAGTAAAAAGTACAATATTCTAAAAAGTCTACTTAGCCTATAGATGGAACAATATAGGGGTAAAAGTGAACATAAATAAGCCTATGGTCACGCCAGTTCACTTAAAAAGAAGAAACTTATATTTGAAAACATATATATATATATATATATATATATATTTATATACATATATTTTTACAAAAATTGTACATATGTTCTGCATTTACTATCTGATCACTTTCTTTAGTGCTTTGAAGGTTTTTCTTCGTTACGGTCCTTTTAACTGTGTCCCCAATGCAGTCACACACAGTTTTGCAATGACTAGTTGCGTGAAATGACCAACTGCCTTTTAGTTGAAAGTCTCTTTCTTGTCAACACAAGTTCATCATAGTTTTAAAATTTTTATACAGTGCACTGCAGCCATCAGTAAAGTATTCAACCTTTTCTACTTGTGGAAAGTTCAACTTAACAAACTCCATAGTTTTTCTTGTACTGAATAAACAAATGCTACATCTTGTTTTAAATGATCTGAAATGAAACAGTGATGTTTCTTTTGTTATGTTATCTTCAGTTTTTGAATAAATCACTACTGGATGTACTGAACAGCTTAAGTGGCTCCAGTGATAAGACTGCACTTCGTTCTGCAATTCTGCACTTTGTTCTGCAAAACGAACAAAGTTGTAATTTTCTGCAAAGTCCATAAGCACTAAAACTTCTTCAGACGCTAAATTATCCTCCCTGTGCTTTATGTAAGAGTTTTGAGCTTTGTTATAAAAGAATGAGGGATAAGAGATTCAATTTTCCGAATAGTATATTCAATGAATTCTTGGTGAGGAAGTAGCATTGTCTGTAGCTTCATTCGGCCATCACTTATCCACTGTGAAAATTTGATTTCATCTTCATCATCAAAATACCTAAATTGAACTTATTTACTAGACCTATTTTGTTCAACCTTTGACCTCTAACTCATTTTTTAATAAACTTCGTGGAGCATAAAATTTTATCGCGTTAAAAATAATTTATAAATTTTATATTGTAATAAAACTCTTATAACTCAAAACCCCACCAATTTTGTTTCAATTTTATCCTCTTTTCAGTGATATATGGTTGTGAAGGGATATCTGGAGAGAGATTTTTGCAAAATGGTTTTTTCTAAATGAGGTACACAATTCCGTAAAATATTTTTTTCATATATTTCAGAATTTTTTTAACTATGATGGAAAGTTAAAGTTTTAACGTTCATAGTGTCATCTGATTCTGTATATAATCTATAACAAATGAGTAAAGTTTGAAACCTCTATCTTTATAAATATAAATTTGGTAACAAAAAACGTAAATACATACAAGCTTGTTTCTGACCCGAACCGTCCTCGGAAATTAAAACCATCTAAAACTTCAAACGGTTGTAACTCAGAAACTACTTGCAATAATTGAGTGAAACTTTGCATTTTTTCTTATTTTCGTAGTCACATATTTTTTACAAATTTTCATTACAATCTGAGTACCTTGGGTTTAAAATCAAGTTTTAGCTGCATGATTTGGCATGGAACGGCCCTTTTCCAATTTTGTGTACTCAAGTAAATCCTTACCTGAATGGATACATGTGATTTTCACGCATCTTGCCATCAACTGCATGTGTTTTATATATTATATTTTGAGTATAAATATTTTATTTTTATTTTACAAAAAAATTATATCTTTTGGTCAGGGTACAACTACGTGTTGTACCTCTGACCGGAGGGTATTGTACCTTTGACCAGGTGGTAGTTGAAACTGACAGTTAGATACAAGTTATTTCAAATAACTTAAATTTAATTAATAAGTTTAATTCCTTCTCCAACTCATGGCATTCATCTGAAAGATCGAAAACACTTTCCCCTGATGAATATTCAGGGGAAATATACATCAGACTCAAAGTCGTGGACAAACAATCGATTGTTTACTCTCTTTGGATAAGATTCGATAAAAAAAATAAAAATTTAGCAAAAAATATTTAAATTCCATCTTACGTAATGCTAAAATGACTATAAGAACTATAAAAACATTTATATATTATTAAGTAATGTTGTACCTTTGACCTGGTCAGAGGAACAACACCCTGCTGTGGTCAAAGGTACAACATCAGTCGAACTTACGTTTCACGCCTTGCTACAATTTTTAGGTTATCCAGTCATCTTAAAAGTCCTAACAATTAATCCATAGGCATATACGTATTATTGTTAAAATAACAATCAAAAGAAACCAAACAATGTTATTAAATAAACATTCACTTGTAAAATACTTACTTTTCGGTGATGGAATTGGAAAAATATTTTTCACTTCTTGCAAGTCAAAGATCTAACTGCTACTAAAGGTTTAAAGGCGTAAATAGTGGGAATGTTACACATTAAACAGAAAATCTTTTAAAGTATGCTGATAGATGACAGCACTAGCAAGGGTGGTCAAAGGTACAATCGGTCAAAGGTACAACACCCTCCCCTACCCGACGAAGCGACAAGAAAGTTGATTTCGCAACTTTGTTTTGCTATTAATTCTCATCTCATTTCACAGCAGAGATAAAGAAAAAGGAAAAAAAAAAGATCCCAGAGGAAGAGAATGTGGTGAATGAAGCTTTGGATTGAAACTACGAGCAAACAATATCCAGATTTCAGTATGAAGTTAACATTGTCATAGTTTTTTAAGTAGATTTTTGTCGCCGCCAATACCGCTGGTGTCAACTTGCTTCTAATATTTGCCGGAATTTAGAACTTGTTTTATTTAGAGCTATAGGCATGATTTTCGGGCAAATGGTAGATTTTCGAGCCACTTGCAACCGGATTCAGGCAGATTTCAGGAGCTTATAAAGCAGCCATAAAGGTTTAGCTCAAAATTTACGGCAGTTATTCAAGGCACAACTTTGAGGTCGTGACCACTTCTAAGGCCCGCCCCCTAAAAACCCGTGAAGTGATTTCGAATTTTTGGATGTTTATTTGTAGTTCAACCGATGCCCTAAAACCTCTGAAAAGTTTATGGGAAGAAGAATTTTAATGGCAAAAATATTCGTTATCTATGATCCCTGATCGGTGTTTATCAAAGATCCCCGGGTTATCCGTTCAGATAGAGGAGAACGAAAGACCCGTATTTTCGATGGTGGGAATCCTAAGGGGTATAAACGAGGTGGGTCAACTTTCTTGAAAGTCCCGCTTATGCACAATGTAACTACAAAAATATTGTTGTTCAACAATTGGAATCAAAGTATTGTTGTGCATACTGATGCCACACATTAATCTGCAGGCAAAAACTAGTTGAGAGGATGGACAAACAATGCTGAAGGATACTTCTACGAGGTTTTCACGACAGATGTAGATTTGCAATGATTCCCTGTGTTTTATGAACTGGGAATTCTTACATTCTCCGATCTCTATTATTAATTTCATATTAAAGGAGATATGGAATTAGTACATCCAGGAGTTACAAAACTCAAATATAACATTACTTTGCACCTATCACGTGATTTTTTTTACCAACTGGGAAACTGTCGAAGTGATCTCACAATTTCAATTCTTTCTCGTTCACATCATTGTTACCCGTACGAAGAACGGGTGTTTTGGTAAAAATAAAATTGAAAACTATGATTGAGGCAAATCAAATATAATAAAAAGAAGCTTAAAATAAGAGAAAGTTTCAGTGTTTTTGATTCGTCTCTGCTTCAAGGTTCCATCTTCAAATTTTCTATTTCAGTCAGTTGAATAAATTAACAGCCCAGAGTGAGCCGATTGGAAATAGTAACAAATGGTTCAAATCCCAAAAAGATATGGATATTTTACGTACAGAAGTCAATTGAATCGTCAATACATTTCTTTTTGTAATTTCTTAAGAAATACATTCGAATTTTCTTTTTCTTTTTAAGCTGTTTTTAGTTCAATTCAAGACAAAGCAGAGACTGATCTGAAATCAAATCAAGAAAACTTTATTATCTTCTCAGTTTTTAAGAGTTCTTTTAAAAAAATTACGCCAAAAACAAAATTATTAATTTTATTGTGTTTTTATTTTACATTTGCATTGATTGTGATTTAAGGTCGGATTTAATAATCAGGATGTAAGGCTTATTTTTACTTCATATTCATTCTAATTACGGTATTTTAAATCTTACATTCATTTTAACAATATTATTCACCTGGTGAACGATTTTCAACTGAAATTTACTTCAAGTTAAAAAAAAAAGGCAAAATATAGTGAAAAACAAAAAAAGATTTTTTTTTTTAAGAATTTAACAAATAAATTAATCATGCATAAAAAATTAACAAAACAACAGAACTAGATCATTTTTGATATAATGCCTACAAATTAAGCAAATATCTAAAATCAGAAAAATAAAAGTTTACTAAAACAGGATTATGGTTTAATTATGGTTTTTTTATTAGTTCTGTAACAAATAATTCTATCAACAACTGAATTAACAACAATTTCTTTATTGAAGAAACAGAGATTTGTAAAAGAAGCCACAAAAGATAAGTTCTCAAATGGTTCAACCTCCCACAAAGGCATTCACCAAATATAGATTCAAAAGAATCAAGGAAGAAGCTTTTTTGCTTCTCTTATTAATAAGAACAAAAGAATTCTTAATTAGACACGAATTCATTAAAAAAATGCTAAAGGATTTTACAATTCAGGCCTAAAATAGTTTTTCTGAAATAACAATTATAAAATAATTTTAAAATATTTTTCCTTAACTGATAAAATAAATTCTTCGATTATTCTTAATTTATTACTAAAGGAATTATTTGGTTTGTACAAATTATTCTGGATGTTATTCGTCTATTTTAAATGGCACCGGACAATAGTTTTAACAAATATAAGTTTTATGTTAAATCACTAAAAATCTATTCTTACTTTCATAAGGAAAATTTTCATCTCCAATTCTTTCGAAGGTAATCAATTTTGGTCATAAAAGAGATAAAAAAATTTCTTATTAACATTTATTTTTCTTTTCAATATAAAAAAAAAACAATTAAGATATTTTGTGAATTCATTTCTGAAGGATTGTTATTTTTAGTCTATTTTAGCTCCAACCCAATGCTTCTGTTAATCCCTGAAGCTGATCTTGAAACTCTCTGTTCCACGAAACAACATTTATCTTAGCCTTAAGGACCTTCGTTTAACCTTAAGATAATAAATCAAGACAAATCTCCCATCGCCTCAGCAATAAACGAAATTACAAGAGTTTACTCGAAACATCTACGAAGGATTAAGGAGCAGCTGCAATAAAGGTTATTCGATTTATACAGTAACAAATTGCTTTTGAATGCAATGACTTATCACGTCCATCAAACAATAATTAAAAATTCACAAAACGAAATTCAGATTTTTTTTTCATAATTTCTCGAATTTACAGCTTCTTTAAGTATTAACAATACTTATTGTTAATTATTCAATTATATAATTTTTGAATTAATCAATTGAGGTATAAATATATAACCATAACCCTAAAATTCTTTTACACTGGAAACAAACCTTTTCAGTGATTTTCATATCTTTTTTTGTTTTAATGTGAAATTGCATACTAAATAAGAAATACTGTGACAATTTGAAACAACATGATCATTATAGCGCCGCATGTCAGTGCCGTCCAATTATTGTGAGGGATGTGATATGATATAGTAAGTTACATGTGTTTGATTCTATTCAGTTTTCGGTTCACATTTCGTCCTGTTTTGCTATTATATGTGATATTACATAACCATTATCAAACATGATTCTCCCCCGTCTTTAAACATGATTCTCTTCATTTAACAATGGCTAATGTCTGAGATATCACAAAATACGTTGATTCTTCATTGGGAAACAGATTAATAGATTTAATAGCTAAGTTTCCAGCCGTTCAAAGAGGATAAATTACCAAATAAACAATTAACAAACCATACCTTCCTAGTTCCGAATTGCACGGTGACTCTAATATTTAGTTCGAAAGTTAACTGACAAAAGTTTATCCATTTAGAGTTAACATTATAATGGAAATGTAGTCATATGATAGTAAGAGCGAATGAATTCTCCTTCTAAGTGCCAATAAAGTTCTTGCGAATTTTCGTGTTTCTACTTCTTACCGTTTCTGAGATCTTAAACATACTTGACCTCTTCTGTGTTTGATTGGAATCCATAAGCACAAAATTTGGAATGGAATTTTTACGAAAAAGCGATCGACAGCAAATCTAAATCACCCTGATGAAAAAAATTTCTATGTCTATGGAGAACTGACTTTCAAGTCTCAGAGGCGAAATTTCACACCACTTGTGAAAAAATGTTATGAGCTTTATTTTGTGTTTAAAGCTGGTGATTTCGATAAAGACTGGGCCCCAAATGTAAGCTGTGTATCATATATTAAGCTTCTCACTGGATGGAAAAATGGTACTCATGATATGCCGTTTTCAGTCCCTATGATTTAGAGGGAACAGAAGGACCATTCAACTGACTGTTATTTCTGCTTAACATTAAAGGAATTACGTCCAAAACAAAATATACAATTAAGTATCCCAATTTAGCCCCTACAGTGAGACCTGGGGCACATAGTGAAGAGTATCCTGTACCAAAGTGTCGAGATTGCATGACCTTAACTGATAACTCCGACCCAGCTCATACTGAAGACGAAAGGAAGGAGGGAAGTGACCCTACATTTGAAGCAAGTAGTTCATCAAAATCTCACTATTTATCTCAAGAAGATTTTATTCCGGATTTCAATTTGTCTAAACAGTCGGCTGAGCTTTTAAGTTCCAGGCTCAAAGGTTGGAATCTACTCCAAAAAGATACACGGATATGCGTTTATCGTAGTCGCAATAGTGACTCTAGACGAAAACTATAGTGAAATAGTGAGTGATCTTCTGACTTCATACAAAGAAATGGGCTGCAACATGTCTTTTTGGACTCCCATCTAGACTTCTTTCCTGAAAACCTTGGGGCTGTCTCTGATCAGCATGGTGAGCGTTTTCATCAGCAGATTTCTACTATGGAAAAGAGATACCAAGGCAAATGGAGTCCTAGTATGCTGACCGACTACTGTTGGACCAAAATGTAGCCGAAAATCATCATATACAACTTTTTAGGTAAGCCAAAATTAGCCATATATTTATTATTTAGTGTTTTTGTGAGTACTAATTATTTTAAAACTTTAAATAAGTGCCACAAAAAACCCTGGCTGATAGAAAAAATCTGAGAACATATTTGAACTCAGCATGGAAAAGATAGTTAGATTCCGTTTATTTAGTTCTTGTGAAAAATTTTTTTTTTTTTTTTGTAGACCAATATTATCAATATTATAAAGGGAAGGGAGGAAGATGATTAAAATTAACTATTTCTCTTTTATTATAGTTGTACTACAGAACGAAAATAATGAATATCTTGTTTCTAAGGCGTGGCCACCTGTCTTTTGTTTTGGAAGTCATTAAAACTCCATCCCTGTATTTCAAAGAACTTTATTAGATAAAAGCGATATGGAATTTATTAACTACACTTTGAAAATAAAAAGGATGTGAGAAAAATGGAATCGGATTTAAATAAAGGAAAGAATAGTTGCGCAAAGGAAGGAACAAAATCTAACATGGAAAGGGAAGACATTGATTTCTCGATTTAACTGAAATTCTCCGTGAGAACCCGAACGAATGACAACAATCTGAATTGAACTCGATAATTCAGAAATGAAATATCAGAAGAACTCAATGAATTATCTAAATTCGTAGTTGTTATGTCTTCAACACTTAAGCTTAACTTTCTTTCCGTCAGTCTATTAGTGAAATTATTATTAGGCTATTAGTGAAAAATTATCATATTTTGAAGTCATTTCAAATCAATTTAAGTATAAAGTTAAAAAGTCTTTGAATTAAATAACACACTTAAGGCCTCGGAGAGGCTATCTGTGTGTTTAGTTATGGTATTTAGTCACTCTTAACTTTGTACTAAATTACGAAATTAGAATCATGAGAAACAATGGAAATTAAATAAAAAATCCAGTTGAGTTTTTACTCAGGTCTTATCAACTAAGTTGAATTTACAATAACATATTTGTATTTTGAATTATTCTTACTAAAATTTGAACCATAATATTTTTTTTTTGCTATAAAACATTTGGTTTGCTGCAGTGCTAAAAAAAATATCAATTAAAAACTAATAAAAATATATTAGGAATCAAACGCAAAGAATAAGTCTCTTACAAACGCTTTTAGTTTCGCAATTCAATAGAAAAATAAAATTCCTAAATATTCTTCGAAAATATCGAATGCTCTTATCATTCAAAGTAAAAAAAAAACATGTGTTCTTGCAGTTGTAGTGTATTTGTTTGAAGGTACCCTGGGTTTTTGTTTTGATTTCTTTTTCGGTTTTACTTTAACTGGGTTCATGTATTTCCCATCATCTGACAGCATAAATCGGCAATTCTCAGTCCTTTTCAAGTTTTGGATAAAATCATTCGCCAAGAATATTTTTTTTTTACTTAACTGTATGAAAAAAAATTAACTTTGCTATAACTGCATTTTAAATTTAAGAGCAGATCAATTAAGTTTTCTACGAAATCAATGATTTAGAAAAGGATTATTTTTTTATGTTTTTTTTTTTAGAAATCGATGAATTCATTTCATTTTAGGGAATAGATGAATGGATGAGAATCTCAGCTGTTTAAAACATTGTCTTGTTTTTCTTTCAATTAATATTTCAATCCATTGAAATTCACTGTAGGGTTTAGGTCAAATAAATCTTTCGAAATAATTTACTACCAAAATTGTGATTTGTTTGAAACAAGTGGAGATAAAACACTAAAAATTAAAAGTTATCAATCGATTAAAATACAAAGTGAAATACACTTACCTCTCCGTTGAAAAAACAGAATAAAGCAGCCACACAAAGACCCTGAAAACAAACACATTAATATTAACTTTCATTCAAAGATTTCTTTCAATACTTTCTTTAAAGATTCTTATTAAAAAATTATTAAAGATCGTATTAAAGATTCTGAAAAGAATGTAATTTAATAACCACTGATGATTCTTGGAAGCAATGTTTCAAAGCAGGATTTAAAGATTTTGTAACAGTTTATATCTTGATCGTTACTTTCAATTAAGAGTCACATTCCTGAGTACATTTCTATTGAAGTAGAAACAATCTGAGAACACTTCTAATGAAATTCAATCAGCAGGGATTTCTTTTTTCTTTTTTTGAAGTAAAAAAAAAGGTGGAAAGGGTTTTATTAAAATACAATCGCGAAATTAAAATTCCATAAAAATTATTTTTATTTTAATGATCTACTTTTAATTAATACAAATAATCTTTCACTAATTCCTTAAGATAAAACTTTCCAGATGTTGACAAACAAAAATGTTTCTGAGCTGAGGATGATTTGGATTCAGAACAAAAGCAGCTAAAAACATCCTCTCCATGGTTAACATTGGATATCTAGAATTTTAGCAAAGATTTAAAACCAATTCACAACATCAAATAAAAACTTAACAACACACAACATTTTTGATTAGAAGCAACGAAAATAACATCCCAGAGTTTTTATTAAAATAACTTTATTAATAAAGTTTCTTTCTTGTTGAATTACATCAGTGACGGAAACGGGGTAGGGTTTATAAAACTTTCTCTCTCATAGATTGAATGTTATTTACCTGTAGTGACGTCACAATAGCCGACACTGTCAGGTAGATTTCTTCTCCGGGAGATCCTTCTTCTGGTTTAAATGGCATCACTAAATAATGAAGACCCAGTAGAGGAATGAGAATGATGGTGGCCCGAACAGCTTTCCTTCAACAGAATCAGAGAAATTAGTTCATTACAAAAGGTAAGAAAAAGTCACTTTCAAATAGATCACATTTGGTATCAGGACATTAAATAAACAAAACTAAATCAAACATTAAAACCAAAATAATAGAAAATGATAAATAATAGAGAGAAATAAAGGAATAAGGTAGGTGACCCAAAGGTGGCCTTGGTTAAGCTTTGCTGATTTTTTATAATTTAACGGTTGCGGGAATATAAAAAAAAATCTAGGGGTCATCATCCTGAACCTTCTCTAAACAAGACATATTGATACTTTTTTCTTAAAATATATTTAGTTTGTTTTACAGTTATTTTATTAAAAAGTTATTTCCGGGCCACCTTCGGAGCAGGTGAACTTAAGGTGGCCCACATACTTATTTTGTTAAAAATTATATTTTCCAGGGGTTGAAAGGACACTTAACACTTTATGACTAAATTCAGTATTTTCTAAGCCGCTAGTTTTACATGCCTAAAGTGCTTTTCTTTTTCAAAAAGTATTGATGTTCACCTCAAATTGAAGCACGGAACAGGCTGTCATTCAAAAGTTTTATACCAATAGGCCTACCCTGTATGTAGATCATTAATTAAAAGTTAAACATATTAATGAACATTTAATATTCCAAAATTGCATATTATGCAAAAGTAATAATAAAAATATGAGATAAATGGATACACGTATTTGTGTTCCCAAAGTGGCCAGGTTGGCGGGCCACCTTGTGAACACATCTCAGCACGTTGTTTTCACAAATAAACAATGTCGTTACCATGAAATTCTTAAACTGTGACAATACGGCCTGAATGAGTAGTGACCGAACTTTAATAAAATATAAAACAACTTGCATTTAACAAACTTTTACACGATTAAATTTAATTTATTACTTACTGGAAAGTAAGAACAACATGCTCAAAAACAAATGTCTTCTCAGTAATGGCCGACGTCTCGTCGAAATGGCTTAGTTTTCAGTAGCCAGCGCTAGAGTGCGACAGCTGTCAAGTAGCAGGTGCCATATACCGACTATTTTGTGTATTACTATTTTATATAAGCAGATGGCCACTTTGTGCACTCTGGCCACCTTTGGGTCACCTACCTTATAATTAATAATATAATAATTAATAACATTTATTTAGATAAATTAACAGTTCTATCTAAGGTATTCTTAATTATTATATTCCATTATAATTATTCTCAATACAAAAGTAATATAATAGATTCAAACAGTCATGAAATTTAAACTGGAATCAAGGACCCTATTAACTTCGCAATAGAAATGTTGCTGTAAGTAGAGGACGAAATGAATAACCAAAATTAACTGTTTTTCAAATTCATAAGAATGGGATAAAGAGTAAAAAAAAAAGTCTACCCTTCCGTTCTGTTTGTAACAAATCAAGAGAAATCCTCTGCCTAATATGAAAACTTTAGCTTCCTAGGATAAATAATTAATTTTAAAGCTTAATTATTAAACTTATAATTAATTATTACTGAGTTTATAATGAAGTGACTTATAACTTAAAAATTTGCAAACCAAGAAAAAGTCATTCTATAAACACGAAATTAAATAGCTACGGCGAGGGTCGATATGAAGAACGTTTGGTGCGATTGCGCTTGGCCGCTCGTCCTATAAAGGCGCTGCAATCGCAAGCCATGGAACTTATAAGGCATACGCAATGGAGTCCACATACACTGCAAAGTGTTCAGATGAGGTCTGTGAGCGATCAACATGCCGCGAAGACATCTTAGACGTACGAACAACTCACGAAGTTTGAGACAGGCCGTATCATCGGGTTGGTCGGCGCGAGGAATTGTCCTCCGCTCCGTTTAGATCGTGTTGGAAGCAATGGACACATAAAGGCACCTCTAGAAGGCGAACCGGCTCAGACAGACCACCAGAACAGAGGATCGTTTAATCGTAAGAGACACGAACAGATCCAAAGGCTTCCTTGTCCATTATCCAGCAACACGTACAAGGGAAATTCAGAACGTAACGCCTCCAAGCCCACTACTTGACCAATAGTACTGCAAACAATCTGAACTTTTGATCATTAATGCACTGATGTTTAAGCTAGAGAATGTCACTTGTTTCACATTCCTATCTCTTCTCGTTCCAGAGAAATGGAGCAATCCATGGCATCCAGTGGTGACCGAGTTAAGAACAATACCCAACTATAACAGATAATCATAGGGAGAGAGGAAAACCATTTGTTTTAATCACCGGTTGACGTTGAACCTTTCAGCAGGGACTGAACAATGTAGAAGTTTTATTAAAATTAATAACTAATTTGTTGAGGTTCGCCCAGGCTCTTATAACTTCATAGATTTTTTTTCAATTTTTTTTTACAGACAGGGCATTGATCAACACGACCGTGTCATTGGCAAAGGACTGGACATAAATTAAATCACCAATGTCATGAACATCATAAAAAAAATGCCAAGGAAGAGAAGAGTTCCTCCATAACCAAAAGCCACAGAGAATGACCAAGGTTACTCCCCTGTGGACCACCTTTCGTAAAGGAGGTAGCCGCCGACCACAAAGAAACGGAACGGCCCTCCAAGAAAGAAGAAATCAAATAATACAAGTTGGAAACACATCGCCTCTTCCCAGAATCAGCAGATGCCAAGCATGATTGAAAGGATTGGCTATGTCCATGGAAACCACAATCACGAATAACATCTCGATGGGGTCCCCGGCCCCATAACGACGAATAACATCTCGAAGGGCCGAAATAGCGCCGACTGTGCTGCGGCCCCTTTTCAATTCAAACTGATTCCGGGAAAGAAAACTGGTAGACTCCATAAAATGGGTTATCCTATTACAACAAAGCTTGTCCAGAATCTTGCGGATAACAATAAGAAGACAAATAGGCAGAAACCTATTGTCACCCTTTGGCAACCAAACCTACACAGTGCGGATTTTGCAAATCTTAGGGGGACAAAATTACATGGTAAGAATAAATCAATTTATAGTAGTTTCTGATATTATATAATATTCACTTAAGTATTTAAATCAACCTAAATCTTTATTTAATCATCAGAATCACTGTCTGTGTCGTGGGTATCATCACTTTCATTTCATTCAGTTCCGGGGAGACTGTTTCTAATGAAGGTGCTTTGATTAATTTAAGAACTTGAGGATGAAGAGCTGCATCACGTCTTTTTGTATCCAAGGGTTTCAGACTTGTTATTAATGGGTCGGAAGATATGAGAAGGTTGTGTAAAATGTCTACATTTGTTTTGCTCTCGAGGCTTTACGAGTGTTCCAGTCGAAATTTCCTGAATTCTTTGATTCTTGATTCTTGGACTTCTTCTGATATTTGCCCAATAGGAAGTAAAAAATGTTTTATGATCTCGGGTCCGTGTAACAATATCTTATATAGCGTTATCGGCATGTGGTACCAATCATAAATGAAACATAAATCAGTTGTTTCATTGCAATAGCTTTTGAATTCTTCTATGTCAATTTCGAATCCACTTGTTAAGGTACATAGTATGACGTAAAATTTTTCAATTAACCTGAGGTCTACTCCCGTTATCTCCAATGTAATAGCAGCATACTTGAAAAATCTCCTTGCACTGTTACCATCATTTGTGTTGCTCTTCTCTTCTTGGGATGTCTAGGAGAAGACCGGTCTCTTTTCGGCAACGATCTATTGTTGCTGGGAATCGCAATGATCGCGTTGCATTATCTCGTCCAGTTTGTTCATTTGTTTGGATGTCGTTAGACAGATGTAACATTTTTGGGTGGTTCGGTTTTTCGCCAAAGTATTACAAACTCTTCCATCAATCATTATTTCTTCAAATGTTTGGAAAACGTCCAGTCTTTGTCCATTAATTTCGACGATAGTTAACATTTTCGAACTCTTCTAAAACTGCACTGTCGCTTTCTTTGGTGAATCTGAACTGAATGGGTCTACAGTATAACGTGGAAGATGGGCGTGGGTTTTGCCAAATTATAACTTTTTGTCCTTGTTTGTCAATCCATATAGCTGTAGAGGTACAATAGATGTCACCAAAACGTTCGAGTCTTCAAATGCCTCCTCGTTGGCTTTTTGTTTATACCTACCTTGTCCTCCACTTCCATCACATCCCCACTTGAAAATCATAGTAATATTTTGGATAGTGATTTTTTCTTCATCGAACAAAGACTGCAAAACTTCATTCTGTACAATGCACAGCCGCTGTACGGTCAGATCCACAATGACTTGCAACTTGATCTCAGCTGATGCTTCATCAATTTTGCAGTCGTCCTCGCATGGATAATAATGCTTTTTAGCTTTTTTTATGTCATCATAATAAGGGTTCATTCTTAGAATCTTACTAAGTGCCATTCTACGGATAGTATGGTACTTCCGAAAGCTCCAGTTCGTCGTCGTAATTAAAGCTAACGCTTTATCAACAGAAAATTTTGATATCTTTTACTATGAAAATTTTTTTTGATTTTTGTAGTTCTCTTAGGCGTTGAGGCCAACTCGTCCAACATAGAAGCAGCATCTCTTTTTCGTGATTTTCGTAATTTCAGGCTGGCAGCGTGTGTTAACTCACTAAGTGTGCTCTTTTCAACTTATGACTTTAATTTACGTGTTTTGTCTTCAAGCTGCTTGAGTCGAAATCTTTATTTGGTCTTCCTGCTTTCTGTGTACTCTGATTTCCACTTGTGCTTGGTAAATCTTGGTTGCTGTTAACCCATTGATTGTATCTGTTTTAAAATGTTTTCTCGTTACGATGACACTGTTTCCACCTTCGATGAAAACTATTGACAAACGAATGTATAACTTGGTTTAGTTCCTTTAACATTGATTCTGAACAATGCTGTAGATTGAATTTGGTCTTTACATACTCCAAAAGCACAATTTCAGGCTCAGACCTACTCGCCGAGAGATATTACTCGCTTCTTGCAACTTTTCACTTAGCTCTTTTCTTGACAAAGTTAGTTGTCTAACTGTAAAAACAGATATATTTTAAAAAACCGCAAATAATTGCAGCTAAGACACAGTGGCGGCGCTAGGCGTCGGCGACGTCGGTGACCGCCGACGGCCTCGCGCCTGAGGGGGCCTCGCAAAAAAGTTTAACAATGTTATTAAAAGTTTAGTTATTCGTATATATTTCCGTACGAGCGGGTAGTATTTATCCAGAGTCGGAGAGTGGTCTGGCAACCCTATGAAAGTTAGGCGATACCGCGCGCGAGACTCGGGGAATCTCCGAGTTCTTTCTGTTTATTCATCGTTCACAAAATTCGCACTCTCCTGCTTTCTTTCACAGACCACAACGTAATATTCATTATCTTAACGTTTTTATTACTAAAGGTGGCCGAACACGTGTCAATTTTCTTCAGTATTGATGGTCAATTTTATTGATATCAACCGTTTCCATCAATAAAAATAATCAATATTGACCAATATTGACCATTTCAAGAAAATTGATGTTGATAACAAAAAAGGATCAACTTCACTTATCAATAAGAATTGATGGTGCGCGAGCGAATCACATGAATGCATGAAATCACGTGACAATGGTGACGTACAAGCATGGCGCCTCTTTGAAGATACGAAACGCACTCTGAGCTTTTTTTTTGAGAAAGAAGGCGTAATCAGCAAAATGGGTCGGCCAAAAAAAGATAATCCGAACAATAACATTTGGTCAATTAATCATGAAAGACTAAAGCATCAATAATCAGGTCAATAATCGATTAGTAAAAACTGTGTGTTCGCGCGTGATATCAACTGTCAATATCAATTTTAATCAATATCGACCGTCAATACTGAAGAAAATTGTCTTGTGTTCGGCCAGCTTTAGTGAGTGAAAAACTAGTTATTTGTTGATTTTAAAGAAGTTTTTGACTTATTTCATATTTGTAAGGTAAGTAAGTATCCAAATTCTTTTCTTAGCATATATTTCATATTTATGTGTAAAACGTCAAAAAAAACTTGCCACCAGAGATCAGCAGCGATGTACGAGATTTGCTAGTTAAGCTTATGTGCGGCCGGCACTCAATATTAATCTAAGAGCATTCTTCACGCCATGCTGATGCCACAGTTGGAATTTGCTTTTGATAGATGCAGCTAACTCTTCTACAATAGCCAAAACATTTTTCGGCTTTATCAATAAAATCTATGTTCTCTTTTCAAAGTCAAGCAAGCGTTGGGATCTTGTAAAAACTAAATTAAAGATGACTTTAAAATCTCTGTCTGAAACACGATGGGCGAGTAGAATCGGAGCAGTCAAAGCGATATTTTTACAATTTGATGATGTTATCGAATGCGTTAATGACTTGAAAAATGAAACTAATGATTCCGAAACTCTAAGTGACTGTGAAGCAGTCTTAAACGAAATGTTAACTTTTGAGTTTATTAAAACTCCATACACTCCATATCCTAGTATTTAAAATTGTTTTATTCCAAATACTACGCGAATTTTCGGGACGAAATTGTATCGTCATCCCTTCTTCAAGCGAAAAATTGTTGCAATACACGTGTGGTACGAGATTTTACTACGTGTGAACAATATAAGTAAACTATGGCAATCGGTTGAAGTGAACTTGAAAGTCGCTATTACATTAATTTTTTAGCTGGATTCAAGAATTCCGTAATACAGGATTTGAAAAAAGCATTGCAGAAGCTCGATTGTTTGTAGAAAAAAGTAGTTACGAAATTGAGTCACAATTTAAAGAAAAAAGAATAGCAAAGAAAAAACGAATGTTCGGTTATGAACTTATTGATGAATCCATACAATCTCTTGAAATGCAGTATAGAGTTAACTTTTTAACACAATGATAGATGCTATCATAGTTGACACCGCATGTCGATTCAAAGCGCTCAATGAATATTATGAACGATTTGGTTTTATTTATGATATCAATTATTTGAAATCTATACCAAAAGAGGATCTTCTCAAGCGTTGTAATGATTTAGGTAGAATACTTCGAGAAGGTGAAAACAGCGACATTCAACCTTATGAACTGTATGAAGAACTCCAGCTTTTAAAATCCAATTCACTAAACTCTGTCAACGATGCAAAAAAACTTATCCAGTACATTTTAGAAAATAATTTGGAAGACGTATATCCAAATGTTTACATAACAATCAGAATAATGCTCACAGTTCCAGTCAGTACAGTTTCTGCTGAGAAAAGTTTTTCAAAGTTAAAATTGATTAAGACCTACTTGAGAAGCACGATGAGCCAAGAGACACTATCTGCGTTATCTGTTCAGCCAATTGCAGCGGAAATAGCGGCTGGTGTTAACTATGACATAATCGTGAAAAAATTTAGTAAGGCTAAAAGCCGAAAAATTAAAATTTATTTTAATTTGTGATTGTTTATGTAATTTTTGTCAACATTTGATTAGCAATAAAACTCATATACTCAAACATCAGTCTCAATCTATTTATCGTTTTCTTTCTGACTAGGAAATGAAAGAGGCCTCGCAAAGCTGATGTCGCCGACGTCTACATTTGGTCTAGCACTGCCACTGCTAAGACAGCTTTGATAGAATCCAGCAAGGGTTTATTATGACACTAAAAATATTATTATGGAATACAAAGGCATACAAAAGTTTGGCAGCCTACTTAATTTAACTATTTTAAAACCCGAAAAAAGTTTATGCATAGCAAAAACAAGTAATTCGAGCGTGTACTTCCGCAACACAACCGTTACAAAGAAGCGTAAGGCGACAACTACAAATTCGCTCGGAGGCGAGCAGGTAGAAACCCGTTTTTAGTTACAGATAACAAAAAAATGCGAGCGCCAATTGTAGTTATACTTTAACTTTCGGTTTGATAGGTTAGTTAGCTATGACTATTAGGTGTTTTTACGTTGAAATTTCATTATTGTTTTTTTTAATATTGTCTCCCTAGATTTGCAAAATCGTACACTGTGCACCGATGCCTTCTTCCAAACAGAGGAAAGGATACCCTTGTCAAGACATTTATTGAGTAAATTTACCCAACGTCTGGCGACGTATCGTCTTTAGCGACGAATCCAGCTTTTGTTTGGGAACGGATGACCACCGTGTCAGGGTTTGGAAAACCACAGATGAGCGCTACAATCTCAACCTCATTTTACAGCTCCATACAGCCCCCACTGCCGGCTTAATCGTCTGGGGCCATCGCATTTGATAGTCGTTCGTCATTAGTAGTGCTACGAGGGAGGGACATTAACAGCCCAGCGGTACGTTCAGAAAATCCTGCGGCCCATGTTCTGCCTTTCCTAGCAGGGCGACCAGGAGCAATTTTCCAACAAGATAACGCTCGTCTGCACACAGCTAGGGTTTCACAGACCTGTCTACGTCATGTGCGACACTTCGCGTGCGACACTTCCTTGCTCGCTCACGTGATTTGTCGCCAATCGAGCGTGTCTAGGACCAGATGGGACGCCAACTGTGTTCATGATTTACAACGTTATTTGCATGAACTGTGGGCAAATCTGCCACAAGATAGCAAACGGCGTCTGTTTGACACTGTGCCCAACCGTATGTATCCAACATGTATCCAGGCACGAAGAGATCCAGCGAGGTACTAAAGATGACCTTATTGTATACAGCAACTCCAGGGGACATCATCTTGCTGCTGTGATATTGTAATCACTCCTATCCTTTGTTCTACCATCACTAATAAAATTTCATTTCAATCCAAAGTTTCCTTCATTGTGTGCAAAATTTTTTATCAATGAGTGGAGATGATGATTTAGGAATTTAAGAATTTCAATCCTCAAAATTTCAATCCTCAACGTTAAGCTTTCAACCCTCAATTTCAATGGAAAGCCAATTTTTATATTTCTTTCATTATTTTGACCTATGTTCTCCGTCACAGTCATCTTATTTCTTGAAGGGTATTGCTAGGCCTTTAAATATGAAATAGGAAAAAGGGAATTAGTTTCGGTCAAATTTCAAAAACAGGTTTCTAAAGTTTTAATCAAAATAAGAATCATTCGTTATCAAAGATCAGAAGAAATCGAAGGATTGCGAATTTAAAAAAAAAAAGAATGATTGCTCCAAATGCTCTGACTGTGGAGGAAGATTCTCCAAGATTAATTCAAAGATAAAAATCTCTTACAGTTGTTAAATCCTTTTTGAATCACCCTGTCTATTGTGTTTGAAAAAATGACTCATCAGCTGAGCCATGAACGATCACGTCGTCAGCGGCAAATAAATTGATCGAATGTCTTTGATTTGGTGGAGCTAAAATTAGCTGGCCATCTGATAGCTCATTCTGGTGTCACGTGGTGTCTAGATCGAGATAAGTAGGAAAATAATTTTGAAAAGTTTCAATTTCAAGAGATACATTGGCGTTTATTTTCCATTGTGGATACTCCCGGTTTCAAAGAGCAATTTTCTCGGTTCCCTCTTTCCCTACCAGTTTTTTTCGGGATTCGGAAACCGAAAAACCGTAAAAATTTCCAGAGAACGGACGGGAAGGAATACCCCGCAGAGAAACACTATGTTAGATCAAACCTATAGCTTCCATAAAAACATCAAATTTTCTATAAATCTGCAATCAATTACAACATCCAAAACAACAATCCAAATATGAAATGAGTTGAGATAAGACACGAAAATAGAAAGACTGCTTAATTCTATCAGAAATTCAGTGAATTAAAAAAATTAAAAACAGACTTCCCGGACAACCAAGAAGACACATTTTCGGTCTAGTTTTGGTTCTTGGGGTCGTTGAAGGTTGGGCTCTAAGACCCCATTGAGGTTGAGTTCAGAACTTTTAGACAGTCCATCTTTAACCACCTGGAAATAGCTTCTGACTATTCTGGAGGAGAAAGAACCCCAACACAAAACTCTATGATTAACACACGGGTTTCATTGCTTGAGCTTCCCATCCAAAAGTAAAATTATTTATCAAAATAAGATAATCACTCACCTCAAAACATTTTCATCCAGTGTATTGACAGCATTCATCTTCTTAATAAGTACAATAACGATGTGAATTAGAAAAATAAAATTCAGCTGAAAAAGAAAATACAACAATCATCAAGAAACTAAACAATGACTGAGAATGGAATGAAGCTTTGTTTTGTTTAGTATTTTATTTTTTTTCCATTTATTCAGCTTACAATGTAATTTCCTAAAATCGAAAAGTTAAAGAGATATTTATAATTTGTAGTAATTTCAATAATAATAATATAAGCCATCAAAAAGTGACTAAAGATGTTGAGGAACAAAAAAAAACCTCATTTATAAATCTCTAAGTTTTCTCACTGCTTCGGTTTATCATTCTAATCTTCACTCATTCTTTCTTTTACAGACTCTGAAACCTATATATTTGCAGATAATCATCCACCTTTTTACTTAATTCTTTTTTCATCATTTCCTTTGATGAAATTCATATAAGATTATAAATGACAAATCGTCTCAAGAAGCAGTAATGTTAGTGACCAACATTCACACATTTCACATATTTACTTCACACATTTGCAGATGTACAAAACAACAAAAGTAATGAAATCAGTTACTCATCTCCTCTTCCTTTTGTACCTCGTACATCTACAAACACACTCATTCAAAATAGCCTTCCTTAAATACTGAACAATCACTTTCAAACCAGCATCTTAAGAAATTATAAAAGCATTGTACGAACCAACATTGAAATGAATCCTGGAACAATCAAGATATAAAGGTAGTTGCTTTCTTCCATCCAACAACTAAAAACAGAAAAGAAAAAAAAGCCCATCAGAAAAAACAAATTACTCTTTCCTGAATTGATTAAACATAATTCAGAACAATCTGTACAAAGAAAACAAGAGGCGTTAATTAGTCCTATCTTATTGAACCCCTTTTCATTCACAAAATAAGAACTGTGTTTTGCCTTTATTATCCCGTTGAAATTACAGCAACTGTATTTAAAAAAATAAAAAGTACATTACTGCTTCGAAGAAATTAGTCCTTATAGATATTAATCCAAAACAAGAAAACATAAGGAGCTAAAAGGGTTAAAAGAAAAAAAAAAGAATGAAAAAAGCAGCTTATATAGGGGACAGGAATTATTTATGCATCGCCAACCATACGTTACATCATCATATTCTTAATATTAACGTCAGTTTTTTTTAACAACATTGTAAAGTGTAGTATTAACTGATTTCAAAGAAATCTTAAAGTTATTTTTACTAAGTAATGTTTTTAATGGGGGAGCTAATTTTTTTTTAAAGTTTTATTTCTGTGTGTTTGTTGGATATTTGGAAATTTAAGATTATACTTTTATCATTTACATTTTGCTTGAAGAAAACTAACTTTAAAATTTTATTTTGCAGATTAATTTATAGGTTTTAAACAACTGTCATTGGTGTTGGCCCAAATATTAGCTGCGTAGTTTATGTTCGAATCAATAAATCATTCTTTATATAAGCATCTTTCGTATATCTTGTAAATAATTTATTCTTAGAAATCCTATTAATATAAGAACTCTTGTGGTACCACCTGAAGAAGTCCTTCGCTAAGAAGGCTGAAATATCGTGGGAAATAAAGGACTTATATTAATTGTAATATAATAGAACCTTATAATATAAGGACCGTTTCGTCCTTTTTAGGACTCATCAGCCAGCCAAACTCCACCGATGACAGATTCAGAAAAAGGACGAAACGATCCGTCCCAGTGTCTTCCCGGTGACAACTCAGGGTGCGAATCCTTTCTTGTGCCTTCGTTTCCTTACTCAATTCTTTGAATCATCGGGAACGTTAAATTTCTTTTCATTTTGATTTTTTATATAATTCACAATTATCCATTTCTTTAAATACTAATAGTTTCACTGATGAATAATTGAATATATATCCGCTAAGGTTTTAGAGTATTATGCAAATATCTCCGAGGTCTTAAAAATATCACATAACTTTCCTATGACTTCTTAAGTGATGCTCTTCACTATTTTCTCGTACTTCATTACAGGACTTACCAAGAATATATAAATGCTTTTGCTAGAATCAAGCTGCTGTAATTTTCATACGAAATTTGTATTATTTGGTTTTGGCTTAACTTGCAATGCAGTCACTGCTAGAAAATGACGTTAATTTTAAATTATGACAAGTTACATTTAATGTGCTTCAGTAAAACATTTTCAAAAGACTTAATTGCAAAATTCTTAATTAGGCTAAATATTTAAAGTTTTTCTTGCCACTATTTACTATTTTTGTTGGAAATTGTGATTTCATCTAAATATCGTACAATTACTTATTTTGTTGATGTTTCATCCAACAAAGAAAAAGTTCAAAGAAACTACAATTATGACTAAGAAGGAGAAGTGTCTTCCTACCACAGAAGATTTTAACCCCAACTTCAGTAAAAGTTTACAGATTAAATCTGTGTGAAAAAAAAAAAACTACGATTACCATCAAAAGCTCAACTTTGAAAAATTTGGATGATGAAGTTAAATCGCCAAAGGAAGACAGGTTTTTGTCGACTAATTTTTTTTCTTAGTTTTGTTTTTGCTCTCATTAATCTATCGATTGATGCCTTTCATCGGTTTTTCCACCTAAGATTCCCTACAGACAGAACTAATGAAAAATGAATCAACTGCACTGAGTAGATTCATGATCGTTATCTGAAAATAATAATAAAAAAAGTCCTCAATTTCGTCCTTCCTTAGTTTGTAAGTGTTAAAATCAACACTTATACTTAAAATGATGTTCCATGAGATTTTTCTGAATTAATTCTACTCTAAATACAATAGTTGAAGAACATTTTATTATACAGTAGAGCCCCGATTATCCGCGAAGCCCTTGCCACCCAATTCCGCGGATAATCGGGGTTCTACTATATAGGCTTTTATTTCAATGTTCTATAAAAATTCAAAATGATGGATCTCCAATTGATCTACTTTTGTCAGTTGGTTGAATTGAATGGTGCAAAAGCAACTTGGCTAAGCTCTGCCAAAAAAGATAAAAATTATAACTAGATAAAATCCATCAACATACAAAACAAGAAAATAAAGAGCAAGCACAGTAGACCTAAAAATAAGGCCAACTTAAAAACTAAGCATATAAAAATTACTAGTATAAATCTGAAAATTATGAAAAGGTTGAAGACCACTTAGATGAATGAATCTTAAAGTCGATGAGATTGGTAAATAGATCATTGTGATTTAACAGCAACGAAATATGGAATTGAATTTAAACAGAGGATAAATTCAATGTTGATTACATGTGGATTAAATTTTCGATTTGGAGAAGCACCAGAAGAACATCCTCTTTTAGAGTTTTACTATTTTAGGAGAGGATGAAACAAGACTAACAAGATGAAGTTAAAGAAGAGATGAAGTTAAGGCTCATCCCCTGGCAGCTCTCAATCGAGCACGAATAATTATATAAATGTCGGAATAGAGATACGTTGCAGTGGCAGACTGTCAACCGATTTCTCAAGAGAATCGATGAATCTGCCGTTCGCGTATTAAATCCTATCCATCATCAAGCCCTCCGTTTATATCTTTCGCACTATATCTATTCAAAGCTTGTACATAGAAGTACATCACTAACTTTTTGTTGGCAAACTTTATCTCTTCAATGTGACAAACTTTATCTCTTCAAACTTTATCTCTTCTATTCCAGATAATCCTGCTAATCAATATGAATGTTCTCCCAGTCAAGGACGACTTTTTACCAATTGTCCTTTATAACACCATTTTGGATATTTTGATGGATATCATGCAACTGATAGACCTAAAAATCTACCAATTCACCATCTACACAATGGCAGTATAAAACGCAAAACTGTGATTTTTTTCACTTTGTAAACATCCTCAATAGATTTTGAGTATCTGCATATGATCAATCGACAGCCACTTTGATTTCACAACTTTTTATAGATGATCCAAAGCAAAGCCTTGTTTTAGAGCAGCCTTTTACATAAAGAACTTCAATACTGCAATTCATCTTCCTTGTGGGATTTCGGTGCTCATTTCTAAACTACATGCCATTTTTTGTGGCTTTAAAATATGGCAGAGAAAAGTTATCAAAAATTTTCATCCATATTGATTTGTAAGAGTACTCTGCGGGCACTGTACGGTTACAAAAGTTCACCCTGTTCTTTTACCCATTTTAGATTTATTACAACGGTTTAAATGTATCATTTGATTCCAGGCCATGTCGAAATTGTTGGCTGTACCAAATACAATGGAAGTACAGTGAAAGTGTCAACTGGGTTCAGGAAAGATCCCTTGATGTCGAGTGAAATGTACACAGACAATCTCTGATGCAGAGAACATAAAAGTCGTTAGAAACATTCCACTCACGTAACCAATTCAAAGCTAACTGTAGCTGTCTCTAGATGTAAGTTAACAAACTGACAATAGATCTGTAAGTCGTCGTTTTATAGTGAGTTGTGGATAGATGGATGCAAAGACGATGTGATTCTATAGTATTATTCTGTATGGAAAAACAGTATAACTGAATGTACAATCCTGAGGTACTGCGAGTTTGAAGATAAATGGAAAGAGTGGATCCCAGGCGATCTTGAAAGGTACAATGCGCAAAAAAAAAGTTTGAATGAAAATAGGCTTGTGGCTATGAAGGTCGTATCTTCGTAAAACCTTCGTAATACTAAATTTCCATATGCGATACGAAGAATTTTTTTCATATCCCCCCCCCCTAATTAGGATCTGAATATCGAAAATTTATCTAATACGTATCGTTTTGATTTTGACAAAGAACAGGAGAGGATGCGGAAGAGAATTACGCAGTTCTTGTTTTTACCATCAGGCGCTAATATGCACAACAATAGTTTAGTACCCATTTTCGCCAGCAGGGGGTTGCTATGTAGCACAACAATATTTTAAGTTCCAATAGTTTTGCACTACACTATTTTTTAAGTTCCAATTGTCGGAATAAGGAGTATATGAGGCGGTATTTCAGGGATTTCATCCCTTTTCAACCTCTTATGGTTAATCGAAATCCTAATAGCTTACTTTTTTTAAGTACAACGTAAGTAAGCTTTCTGCCAAATTTAGGTTCTTGGCCATAAAGTAAATGACATTCTCTTACAAATTTCATTTAAAATTAAATATGTAAGAGAATTAAATGTAAGTCAGTGAGGGCTTTCGCATTTATGTAGATATAAATTAGTATTTTAAATAGCCAAGGGAGTGTATTTAATATAAAGCATATATCGATATATGTGCCCATAGTGTTATATCCACAGCAATGGAATGTGTTCCATATGCAGGCGAGGAGATCGCCTTCCTCTACGACGATGCATGAAGACAGATTTTTAACGGTAGCAGCAAAATATAAAACCTGCACCACTGCTGGTCAGTTTGCGAGTCACCTCCATTCCAGCAGGAACTCTGACAAACTATGGCAAGACGTCTGCGACATGTCACGCTAAGTGCCCTAAGGCCTGCAGTCAGATTACCTCTATTTAGAGCTCACTGTAGCGCACTTTTGCAGTGGTGTTGACTCCAACAAAATTTGACAAGTCATCAACTGCACTCTTCACAGATGAGATTTATTTGTAACAAAATTTTTCTATGTCGTGTTCGATTGTTCCGTGGTACTGTAGGCGAAGACTTTCTATTCATGGATGACAACGCACTCCCTAATTGTTCGAAACCAGTGCAGGCAGTTTTGAAGACTGAGGCAATTCATCGCATCGACTGGCCATCACTCTCCCAGGCCTCAACCCTATCAAACACGTCTGGAACGCAATGGGGAGACGCATTACAGCGGAAACCTCCTCCTGAAACCAAGCAGGGACTCATTCGTGCTCTGTAGGAGGAACTCCTGGATAACTTGGTGCTAAGCATGCCATGATATTGTGCGACCTGCTTCGCAGTTTGGGGTAGCCATATTCAATACTGGCATCTCTCTCAACTGGCTATCTGCCAGCAATGTACATCCATTTTCCATCTATGTCCTTCGGAAACTTGTGACTTTGCAAACAAACTTAAATACAACTTACTTTTTATTTCATTTATATCATTGTTACTATGTTCATAGCATGTGTTCCTATTCTAGCAAACATCTATATTTAGATTTGGCTACAGTCATGAACTGTTTTTCAAATACAGGTACAAAAGTGTCCGTCCTTAGGGTTTGCACGCCAGTATATATAGTTTGTACTTGGAGCCATTTTGAGCCGCTTCCTCTGGAAGAGGAAGGGACCGCAGACGGAACTCACGTTTTTCCCTACCTCTACAAATTATCAGGGTTCCAACAAGGTATGAATAGTACTGTACTACAGTTTTCCAATTTGTCTACTGAACACAGGACAAATCCACAGTATCAAAATGATGGGTTTATTATTTCATGAAAAACAAATTAATTTCTTTTCTTGAACTGGTTCTTAAGAATTTTACTTATGTACAATAAAACATTTTAAAATTAAAATAAATTTCATTACACTTTTTTCAATGTTATTAAAAAAAAAATTGCCTTTGATATCAATTTAAGCTAATAGTTTGTATTCCTTTATCTCAATTGTAAAATTCACACAATTAAAAAATGGATTAATTTAATTTAAACTTCAAGTAATTTAATACTTTTTTATGTTTGAAAGGAAATGTATTAATCAAAATCGTTTTCTTTTTCTAGATTATTCTTAGAATAGTTAACTGTAATAAGAAATAAGGCTTAGAATTAATCAATCTTTTGATACAACATTATTAAACTATTTAATTTTAGTAACCTTTTAACCAAATTTGTTAAGAAGCTAGGGGATGACGCCGTGAATTGATTTTTAAGTATAGAGTACATGTATGAAAGATGAATGCAATTATGTTTTGATACCAAGTGAAAATAGTGACTGTAGATATAATAACAAAACAAAAACAATCATTATTCTATCAGAATGTGAAACTCGTTACCTGTCATCTTCTACTGAATTAATTCCCCTTAGAATTCCGTAAATTATACTAAAAATGGCAGGGATTCCTAATTAAAAGAAAAGAAAAATATAAATATTTTTTGTTTAAAAGAAAGATAAAGATTTTTCTCTCTGCTAAGAGAAAATAAAGAGTAAAAACTGAAATGCAAGGAAAATGTTTATCTAATGCTTTTTATAACTTTTTTTTTTAAAGAGTTAAAGCATTTCCAGGATTTTTCATTGTCATTTAGAGCTTCAACTGATCCCCAGATGTGCAAAAATGAAACAGCCTTAGGCAATCCACAACACAAAGGAAAAAATAAAGAAATAAATAAAATAAACACTTGAAACCGCCGTTGACAAAAATTGTGGATTCAGTAATTCAGCGAGAAAAGTAAACAATCAACTTTTACTTAGATTTTTTTTTTAAATGAATGATTCAAATAGAAAGATATTTACCCCATCCAATGCCAAAGAGCCACTTCATAATTCCTTCTTCATTGATGAAGGCCCTCACTAAGACTGTGTGTAAATAAATTCCCTCACAAAACATCCAAAAATAATTGCACAATAGATTATAGTAAGTGATGACGTGGAGAATGTAGCAACCAATCTAAAATGTAGAAAAAAAATGATAAAAGCTAATAGTTGTTTTGTTAATATGCATTTTAATACTCACTAAAAAGTCTGCTATTATAATACATTGTTGTCAAAATATATGGGAGTTTGCGAAATGAATATAATGCAGCCAAAATCAGAGGCATTTGAGTTTATTTATTAAAGAACATCATCAGAGAAGCAAATGATACAAAAATGGAAGTTATCTGAATATGCAAATGTGGTGCAAAACGTAAATTTGCATGTTTGCCCACAACCTTGTACAAAGAGGCCGGCTCTGCTGGGTTATCTTCACTTTCCTGGATCAACAACAAGTGGCAGAACCGTTGAGCATCACTTGAAAATGCTCCTGCAACGTGATTTACCCGAATCGGAAGCATAGAGAGTCATAGGGCGTCTTGAAACTGCAAGATTGCAGTGGCAGCAGCGGTTGGAACCTCCCAAAGCGTGATTAGCAAACTCTAGAATCGCTTCAGAGAGATTGCCACAATACGAAAAAGATCAGGGCAGGGCCGCCCACGTGCCACCAAGAGATGATCGCTACTTGATGCTCATAGCACGAAGGAACCGGTGAAGCAATGCGACTGAGCTACAGGGACATTTTCTCGCTGCTGAACGACGGGCGACTACTCAGATCATGCGAAATCGACTCCGTCACTGTGGACTTTATGCGACCAAAGATATGCATTCCGTTAATTGCTGAACATCGCAGAACCCGCAGAAGGTAGGCTGAAATGCATCTTCCTTGGCCACGTAAAAAGTGGTCCACGGTTCTCTTCAGTGACGAGCCAAGATTCAACCTGCAGCCTGACAATCGTCGTGCCCTGATCTGGCGTGAACGTGGAACACAGGAGAATCCATGTTTCAAGCAAGAAAGACATTCCTTTGGTGGAGGTGGAATCATGGTGCGGGCAGGCATCAGCATTGGTGGCCTGCCCACACCATGTTGTTAGAAATGGAACGGTGAATGTTGTAAGATATCGGGATGAAATTCTACAGCCTATAGTGGTACTCTACACTGGAGCAGTTGCGGCCAACTTTCATTTTCTGGAATATAATGCACGCCCCCACCGTGCACGTCCCCACGTGAACATCAAAAATATGCTGCAAGAGGCTGGAATCGAGCACATGAACTGACCACGTTCTCAGACCTGAATCCCATCGAACACGCTTGGGATGCACTAGGAAGACGTATTGCCAATCACCAATCACCTCCCATAACACTTCCTCAGCTGAAAGTTGCCCTAGTGCGCGAGTGGCCATGAATCCCACAGGAACTGCTGGACAATTTGATCCTCTCCATGCCTCATCGCTGCAGGGTGTTGTAGTAGTGTCAGATACGCCCAACTGAACAGTCAATGTGCGATACATTTTCACGTTTGACAAGCGAATGTTAACCCCCGTCCATGGGTCACATCCTGCTCAATCCCTATAAATGGATTCAGCACCTCATTTGTAAATTCAGTCAACTTCCATTTTCGTGTCATTTGCTTCTCTGATGATGTTCTTTAATAATAAACTCAAATGCCTCTGTTTTTTGTGTGTATTATATTTATTTTGCAATATCCTCTAAATTTCGTGAGCATTATAGTATAGTGATCTACATCCATGCTCAAAAGTTCAGTGATCGGCAGCGTCGGACCTTTTCAGGTATCCGAATGTCACCAAACTTGATAGAAAGATCCAGTTGGTCCTGCAGGCACTAATACAAAATTAAACACAAAACATAAATGTGGTAGAAACACTGGTGCGGGAAAAAAAATGCCGAAAACATCAGGTGGCAGCAGAACCTTTCATTGCTTAATATGCCACATAACGTACTGAATGAATCTTTTGACTCCATCAATGCTTAATTACAGTTTGCAATGTCAAAGCGTATCCATCTGCATGACATAACAACTGGTAGAGTCACTGGACGTGTGAAAACTGTTGGATTACAGTTGGAGGTGTCACACATCCAGAACAGGAGGGGAACATTCGTCAGCGCTTTGGACGTGGACATCCAAGAATTTCCACGTCCCAGGAGAACCGATACCTTACGCCAGGCGACAGAACCAGAGAGGGACAACTGCATCGAGGCTTACCGTCTACAGGCGATTAAATGAGACCGACTGTATGCAAGGAAAAGATCTTGCGATGCATCCCCTTGATATTGATCTTCAGACCGTCTTACGTATTGTAGAGAACTCAGCATGGACACAAACGCAGTGAAACCATGTAATGTTTTATGATGACTCTCCAGATGTGTCAACATCTGAAGAGAGCCCGGGAGTAGATACAGGCCATCCAACATGATCGAACACGACCACTATTATGGCATAATATTGGGTACACATACACCACTCCATATCTTCGAAGGTGCGCCGTAATGAGCCAGGTATATCGCAACTGTATCCTTCAATAAGATGTGCGACTTTATAGGAAAGCGGTGGGCCTGACTTCTCTATATGAACAACCAACGCCCGTCCGCGTAGAACTGGACTGGTGGAGGCGTACCATATCTAAGAGGATATGCGACGAATGGTTTGGCCAGCCTTTTCCTCGGATCTGAATCGGATCCGAATTTGCCTAATACGCTTTTGCGCAACACCAGCCACCTCCATGGTCTCTCCACGAGCTTCGAACAACATTGGTTCAGAAGTGGGAATTATTCACAAGTGCTACAATGCGAATTCTTTTAAATCTCCTGTAACCTACTAAAAAACGAAGGATACATGAAAAGAAGACAACGTTTCCAATTCCTCGCATCAACACAAGAAGTTCTTAGTACTTGAGATCTGAATTATAAAAAGGAATTTTTTTATGATTATGTTTTGCAAAAGCGAGCATTTTTAAGAGAAGTAGTGTCTCATTAAATTTTTAATTTTTGCTTCTGAAACTAAGGAAAGATAAAAATATAATAAGAATAAATATCCTTCAAGATTAAGATCCTCAACGATTGGCTTTAGCAAAAGAGATTTAAGCAGAGACTTCAGTGCCTGCTTCACAACTCTGATAAGTTTCAGGTAAACTATTTGCTACGTAAATCCATAAAAAATTTTCTACTTTCAAATTTATCTTCTAGGTATCACTTATCTAGAACCTGTGAAACAGTTCTTAGGTCTATTAACTAAAACTGAAGCCCAACGCATTATACTTTTCTTTTTCTTCGGGTGTTAAAACACTTACAATGCAATAAATTTTCTATTTTGTAAAATGCTTCAAGTAAATCTCCCCCCCCCTCATCCCCATCCACACAAAAAAAAATAAGATCCTGGCTACGTCCTTGCTTGAGGAAAAATACTTTTTATATAAAAATTGTGCAAGGGTTGAGTAGCAGAAATTGATATAAATACGATCGATCCCTAAATCTGATCCTGCATAGGATTATTATTTTTAATTTAATTTCAGGGTATCCCCTTTAATCTTGAGTTAAATAAGTACTGAAGTCTCTATTAAAATAGTAAGTAACAGTTTACAGATTAGCATAAAAAATTCAAAACACGCTTCACCGGAGGTTTTCCAATCGGATTAACGATATTTATGCTAATGGTTAATAAATTATGATTTTTGAAATATATTACATTAAATTTCAATGATTAAATCTTACCCCTAAAGCTCTAACAGAATTATTATCCAAGATTATGGTGTACCAAATGATCCAACTGAAGTTATTAAAGATGAAAGATAGGAACAGGTTCTTGTGAATAGTAATACGAGTGCAGTTTAAAGATCTAAGAGAGTCAAAAATAATCAAAAGTTAAATAATGAACTATTAAATAAAAAAATAAATAAAACACAATTGGATTAAGTTATACTTTCAGAATTGTCATTATCATCTACTCTGTATTTAAATGGATAAAATAAGTTAAATATTGGGGATGAAATAAATATGATTTAAGGTTTTATTGGTATATTAAAGGAAATAATGCATTAAAAGCTTTGCTTTCGCTTTTCAGGAGATTGTTGTCATTCTTAACTAAACATGAATGGTAAGCAGACATTTGTTTGTTTGTTTTTTTGGAGCATTAAAATATGAAAAGTATTGTATCTTTTTCTTTCAACATTCAAAATTTTTATTCCATCCTGAAAGATTTTAAAAAATAATATGAAATGTTTTCTATTCTTTTTGATCTCTATGTCACTAAAAGGCCAACACACAAGCATAAATTCAGTAGAACCTCGATTAACCGCAGTTGTCGGGACCGGATCTCCGTCAGTAACTCGAAGATTCCGCATAAGAGAGATCACAAGGGGGATGGAGGGGAAGAAATTGTTTCTTTACCAAAAAAAAAATTAAGGAAACCGACGCGACGTCGGTTAAACAAGGGTCCGGGTAAAACAGTGTCGGATAATCGAGGTGCTACTGTAAGACAAATTTAAAATTCCAGACACCGTTTCGACCCATGCTACAGGACTTTTTCAATAGTAATGTCTTTACAGAAGGAAGGAAGAACTGTATGGAAAGCAGGATCAATGAAGCAGGGTCTGTGGACCCTATAGCAACAAAATCAATCCTGAGGCAGGGAGGAGGAGTCATTATCGTCTTAGTATATCAGTATCCGGGATATAGAACGACAGTTACTTCCGGTAGGTTGATGACCTGTTGTTGTATACCTCGGATACTGTTATAAATCTAGTATTGGAGGCGTTTGCTGCTATTCATCCTGATATTCAATTCAGTATGGAGAGGGCAAAGGATGGTTCAATTCCTTTTTTGGATGCTCTCATTTCGGACGTGAGTTCTCGTTTCCACACGCAATTTTAGAGGATAAAAATTTTATGCAGGTATTACTCTTTAATTTCTAATCTTTCTGCCCTGTATCCTACAAAATAAATGTTATAACAATAGCGATTAGAAGAGCATTTAAATTGTCTAGTTTCGTTACAACCTTCAATTTGGAAGTTTCCACTATCTTTAGGCTATTGGTAAGAACAATTATCTTCCAGGGTTACATATCAGACTTATTAGGTCTTTTCAACCTAAACAATACGGGAATCCATGGACTTCAACTTCCGTGTTCCCAGCCATTTCAAAGATCTTGAGAAATTACATTATTTCAGTTATGTCCGCATGTCGTAATACCTCCCGTATGCTACTTAATAGGTTTAAAAAGAAAAGAGAGATGAATAGGCGGAAAGCCGTGGTTTACGCCTTATAGTGCACGCCTTATAGTGCGTTGAAGATGCGTGCCAATACATTGGAGAGATCCAGCGTATGTTATCGAATCGAGTTTAAGACCACCAAAGGGCCTGCATTAAAAAAGATCTCTCCTATGCTACTGTCCAGCATTCGCGGGACACAGGTCACTCAATTCACTATGATAATTCTATTGTCTTGGCAGAGGCAAAACCTAATTTCCAACGTAAATGTATGGAGTCTATATTTATTATGTCGACGGATGCAAGTTATGACTGTCTTTCTGTTTGAAGCATTAACCAATATGGTTTTTTTCAGTTTATTTCTTTATTCTTCAGATTGTTGTCGAAATGGCCTCCTCCCTGCCTCAGGATTGGTTTTCCATCTATCGATTAGTATTAGTTATTTATTTAAAGTATACTTTCTATTAAAAAATTATGAGATTTACTTTTCTCATATTTTTTCTTTTGAACAGCTGTACTTATTAACATTAATGAAAATGTAACATAAATAAAAAAACATGAAAGAATTCGTTATAAGAGATTGGGAAATTTTAAAAGTTTTCTTACTTACTTGAAATAACAGAAAATGAACATGGAAATGACCAGGGCTATAATAGAGATGGAATAACCGGCTGTGTACAGGGTCGTTATCCTAAGCTGTATCTGAAATACACAAAATATATATATTCTTAATTTTTTTACAAAATTGTCCGATTCAATTCTTAAGAAAAATATCAGAGTCTACTTTGTATTTCACTTTAAAAAGGTATAATAATTCACTTTGCCACTTTTAAGCACTGATTTCTGATCACAAAGTTCCCCCCCCCCCCCCCCACAAAAAAAAAAAAAAAAAAAAACTCCTTTCCAAAGTTTTTGGGAGAGGGTGCCAAGGTCCTCACATCCGACCATTCAACTCAAAAACAAAAAGATAAATCTCTTCTAAAATACTTCAAGATTTCGGGGGGAGGACACAGCCCCAGTCAGCCCTCCCTTTTGCTCATTTTCCTAAACAAGTAGGCTAAAAAGTACGGAATTTACCAGCGAAGCGATAAACTTTACAATAATTCATTTGTTGTGTAGGATTATGGAAATAGGAAAAAGGAACATTAAAGTATTTACATTAAAATATTAGATTATCAAATTAAAAAAAAAAGTCTTAAGCTTTTTATCCTAATCAGATAAGCTCGTTCAGAGATTTTTTCCGGTTTCCGTTAATAAAAACTGAATTGAGAAGGATTATTTAATGAAATTTAATGTTATTGAAATAAAAATCGATCTAGACTTATTACATCAAACAAGAATTATTTTGAAATAAGTAAAGATGGAATTTTAGTAAATTCTTAAAAAAAAATTGTTTTTCAAAAAGTAAAGCTTTTTAGTAATTTCTTTGTACCCTTTGAACTGTTCATTTATTGAAATAAAAATATGAATCTGTTCCTCCGTTTTTATGAAACTTAAAATTAATGAAGGTTACGGTTCCAGCTCAAATTCATTCGAAAAGGAAGACCTCTATACTTTGTTTAACTTTGTTGGACGGATCCCAAGGAATAACCATTCAAAATTCCTGGGAACGGTCGTTATTTTTTGGTAAAAAAGCTTCTCTAAATTAATAACACTCTAGCTAAAGAGAAAATTTATAAATATTGTAATACTTACATCTAGTCTTGTTGTATCAACGCAATTAGTGTAATTGGACCAGGTTTTATTGGTATCTGGGTGTTGAAACCATGTTCCATCATCCATGCAGACTTTGTGAGACCATTCTAACAAAAATTAAAAATATAGTTTTTCATCTATGCTGAGAATACAAATGGCATCTGCTCCACAAAATAAAAGTTCAACATAAAACGAATCCTTGTTTTATATATATATATATATATATATATATATAATATAAATACAGTTAAACATATAAAGCTTTAAATTTAACATTTAAAGCTTTTTAAAGTAAAATTTAAATTTAAATTTTATATATATATATATATAATGTTTTCTGAATTAAAAATATTATGATTTTTTAGTTTTTTATTGATTTTCTTTTTACTAGTAGTAATTTGAAGACGAGTGAATTCATAAGATATTGCTTTATTAGGAAAAATGGTTGTTTTAAACAATTTTAGAAACAGTTGCTTCTAGTTTAAATATGACAGCAAACAGAAACCATTCGCCTACATTACGTAGTTATAAATATGCTTACTCAAAAATCCGCTAAAATTTTCTAAATTCGATTAAAACAATCGCAGTGGTTTTCCAATATTCGTAAAAACTATAATTGAAGAAGCTAAGAATCCAGAAGTTTAAAATTTAGAATTACTATCTATATTTTTATAAACCTATTAAAAACTATAATTGAAAACCTAATTGGTTTATAAAAATATAGATGCTAACTCTAAATCTAAACTTCTAGAAAATGAGTTCTAGAAACTAAAATTTTTCTGTTATTTTTGTCAGACTGTTTCTCAATAAAAAAATAGAATTAAAATCATTCAAACATTCTTTCTTTCTTTATTAATTTTCTATGATAAGGATTAGCCATTGGATTTACTTTGGTTACATTTACTTTACTTTGATTTAAAATTAAAGATACGATTCATCTTCCACTGACAAAAGAACTCTTCGTTATTGACTGAGTTTTCTAATAATTACGACATCTTCGCTGTGACTCAGTTTTCGATTCACTTGGAAATGAAATTAGATGTTATTATTTCAAAGTTCTCTTATTTATTATCTTTTCATTGGAACATTGAAAATACTTCAAATTAAAACTTTTCTGCATAAAATAATACAAATTTCTCTGTAGTAAATAAATATTACCTTATTTTTATTTTATTAAAGAGCTTCAAAAACGAATAACTGAAATTATAAATCAGGCATAAGATTTATGTTTTTTTTAAAAATAATTATAAAGACTTTTCTTATTTAGTTCAACTGTTTGAAATAATTTGTGTTTTTATAATAAAAAACTTTAATAATTAAAACTATGCAAAATTTAACGATGTATTGTTAAACCTGCAGTTGACTTCAATATTTCGATAACCATATAGAATAGAAAGATATAACTTTTACTTACTAGTTGAGTCAAATACATGAATATATTCAGGGCATGGATTGTAGGCTACTTCTCCTGCTGGAGTGTCATTCCAACAAGACCAACCATCCCATGTTCTATTGCAATACAGTGTATCTAAAGAAATGAAAAACAACAAAATTAAGATTTGTAATCAATTAAATCATCAACTTCACATTCGTTAACATAAAGCAAGCATTTAATAGCCAATACAGCAAGGTACATTCAGCAAGATTATGCCTTAAAAAAATTGGCTGCAGTTTATACAGAAGCAGAGTAGTTTAAATATTGATTGTAATATTTTATTTTTTTCTCTTGATGTGATCTTTTTACTAGTATTTCGATGGATCTTAATAATAATACTTTTTCTAAATTTTCTGAGAATCATTACCAGTTGATCAAGGACTGCGTTATTATTGATTTGGAATTTTTAACTACATTTGTTGGAAACATTTTGCATTTCCAAATTTAATAGGGAGCTTTTTACGCAATCTAAAGGTTCTTCTATGGGATTACCAAGTTCGGCGATGATCGTCGAATGGGTGATGTGGTGTATTGAAAATATGACTTGAGACAGATAAGAAAGGACAAGGAGACCAGTATCTACAAAACAGATGTTTGGTCTCTTGTTTGAAAATATGACTATGAAGTTTGTATCCCCTTATATAGGAGGTACATCGATGATCTGTTTTTTTATTTCCCAACCTGGCATTCAAAGGGTGATTAAGGATGTATTCGAACAAATTCATGAGAATATAAAATTTGAAATGAAATGGAGAAGGTTGGGTGCATTTCATTTTTATGGACGTAATGATTAGGAAATGGATGTGATTGTACAAATTTTTCTTTCTAACGATTACCCATTGAATTTCATTTAAAAACCTAATAAAAGGGACTCTTAATAAATATTATGTTATTGATAATTGTGTGCCTTCCAAAATAATAAGTTAATTATTCTTCTTTTTGTATAAACATTGGCTCCGACTCTAACAACATTGTTTAGTAAAATTAATTTTAAGATTTCTTTTAAATCAGATAATATAGTACTTCAAAAAAAATGAAGAATATTAAGAAGATATTGATGTTAATATTAATTATATGAGTGATGTAAAGCATGGTTGGCAATCCATAAATAATTCCTGTCTTTATATTGGAGAGACTTCCCGTCCTCTACATAAACTGCTACTTGAGCACGACCGAGCTATTAGAACGGGAAATAGTTCCTACGCCCCCGTCAGACATTGTAGTGCACATTCCCATAGGCTGAACTTGGATGAATCCATTATTTTCGGGCAAGAAAATAAGTCATTTCGTAGAAAGTGCCAGAAGAGTATGTTCATTTTACAAAAGAAAGATTCATATAATGACGGTTTTCCGGTTAATAGTGTCACTGTATATATTGTCCTCCAAATGAAAGGTGGCCGGCGGAAGTTTGAACTGCGTAGCCCTTCCGGTAGCTGATCAATTATGTTTTCCTGTCACAATGGACGACGGGGTCTGTTTTCACTGAGAAAGACATGTTGATAACGCCAAATTAAAACTTCTCTCGACTATTTAGCGTTATTTCAATACCAGTTGTTAACAATAAGTATTTATATAAATAAATAAATATATATTATTTATAAATACAATGCTCTTTTGCAAAGTAACAAGCGATTACCGTAATGGCGGCGTCCTGTCATAAAATCAGACGGAAGTGCCTGACCAGACTAATCGATCATACATGCGCAGATCTCACAAAAACAGGGCGGCCATCTCTCATTTGGAGGGCAATAAGTACCACAACATAAATAAAGAAAAAGAAAAAAAAAATAGAGGAAAGAAGGGAAGTGGAAATATGAATAAAGGTAATTACTTATGCTTTTATTTTGTTGTAGATTAGTTTTGTCATGGCTACGTTGCCTTTGTGAGGATATATTTCTGTATTTACAATCCCTTCAGCCATTATCGTTGGTAGTGAAAAAGCCATGAATAAAAAATAAAAGCTATAGCGAATAAAAACCGGTCTTATTAAATATTTTTTTTAAAGTTTTATTTTTGTGTTTGTTGGATATTTGGTCATAGCAAGGCTATTTAAGCAAAACAAAAAAAAAACTTATTAAGAACAATGGATAAGACCAAATTATTTATAAGTGTCAAAAAACTTATTAGTTACAAGTTGGTGATTTATTTGGGTTTTTAAAATTAAGTACAGCACGAGTTATCCAAATAGTATTTCCCATACTAGATACTATCCATGTAGTACTTCCCATACTACATACTATCAACGTAGTACTTCCCATACTAGATACTATCCATATAGTACTTCGCATACTAGATACTATCCATATAATACTTCCCATGCTAGATACTATCCATGTAGTACTTCCCATACTAGATACTCTCAATATAGTAGTTCCCATGCTAGATACTATCCATATAATACTTCCCATGCTAGCTACTATCCATGTAGTACTTCCCATACTAGATACAATCCATATAGTACTTCTCATATAGATACTATCCAAAAAGTATCTTTTCACTTTTCTTTTAATCATTAATCCTGGATTCGGCTTTAATCTGCCTTTCTCTGTAACTAAGTACATCAAGAAATCTTGGAAAAATTAAATTTCGAGAAACTTGGTAGTAACTTCTTCCATTCGATGATGTTAGATAATTGATTTTCTGATGTATTTTAATCTGATTAATTAAAGATGAAAATAGTATTCAACTGCAAATAATTAGAATGTGTTCTTTTTGAATAAAATATCCATGTTTCTCTAATTAATAGTTTTCTTTGCGTTCCAAACTAGTCTGCTGATTAAACTAAAGACAAAAGCAGTTTAGTAATATTCAAACCATACATTGTCTTATTTTATTTTTTTCTCAGCAGAAAAAAGTATCTTAGTTTTAAAATTCAAACAAACTCGATTTACTTTCTAAACTTATTTAAATCAGTAAATTTCCTTTTAATTTAGGCATTCTTACTTTCCATTTTTTTCTTTTGTTTCTTTTTAAACAGTTCTTAAATACTGTTATGAAACTTCACAGGAGTATTTCGTTTGCCCACAATGAAAACAACTTCTTTTCTCACCAATATTCGATTTAAAAAGAAAACAAAATAGAGAAAAATTTCTACATTTTTGGAACATGGTGCTTGGCCGGTTCACTGAACTCTTGTTGGTAATGATCATTAAAAAATATTATTCAACATTATAATAAGTTCAGGAAGTTGCAATTACCAGAGCCAATTATGTTTTTCCTTTGGGACAGGGGAGGGGATTCTTAGTGGGAATAATAAGAATGGAGTGATAAAATGGACTCTATTTTATTATTGTCATTCTTATCCATTAATTATGGGAGAACAATTGCCAAGATACCAAACAAATATTTGATTCAAGATAATTTAATCATCCTTTCAATTTTCCTTTGAGGAGACTTACTATTTAAAAGAGACCCTTTATTATGCTTGGGGTGCTTTATTGGTCGTAAATAATAAGGTTATTATTAAGCGCAAAATATATATAAAAGTTACCTTATTATACTTCTTAGATATCTTAATTTGGTCGAGATTTTAAAATTTTTAAATTTACTAATTAGGACAAAGAAATCGAAATGCAGTTATTCCTGTCTGGCTTCAGAATCATGTGAAAACTAAAAATGATATTCTGGTACGTAGCGATGAAGTGAACTGAATAGAAGTAAACATATCAGTTCATTTATAAATTGAGAGTATTACTATTTGTAAAATCAATACAATATTTTAATAAAGGAAATTAAATCGTAATGAAATTGTTTGTCCTTAGCTTTTCTGGTCTAGATGCAATTCTTTGCTATATAACTATTGACTCTAATCACGTGATTAATCTATCAGCTGCCAAATCAAAGTTCAGTCATTTATTATATTATAACAAATGGCATGAATTTTGTGAGAAAAAATTCATCTGTGATTTTCAATACAGCCATAGGTGATTTTTTAATAAAAACCGAAGAAGAAATATTAGATTCTCTAAAACAGCTGAGATTACTCTTTGCTTGTGAATCCCCAAAGACTATCAATGAAAGCCTATTTTCTTGGATTTAATTTCTTCCAAGATATTTAAACGGAAGAATCTATGACAGGAGACATGAATACAAGACATCGGATCAATCAATTTCAATTTATTCAAAAATTAAATATTACTATTATCAAAGCTGTAGAGACATTTCCTTAATTGCTTGTTAATTTACTATTAAATTCTTCTGAAAACAATTCCACGACCATCAATTTCTTTTTTCTTTTTACTGCGTTACTCTAAATATTCAATTATTCGTATTCTGTAAGGGAAAAAACCCTACGTTTTCATTTGGTGATATGAATTCAATTCATAGTATTGAAAACCACAATTCCTAAGAAAACCTAATATTATTTAGAAAGCTTTGCTTAATCGCCTCTAGATTAAAATGCATTCGGATCATAGTTAAAAAAAAAAAAAATAATTTCATTCAATTTACAAAAAAGTCCTTTTCATCGAAGTCTTCAGACTAAGGTTTAAGAGGTAGAAACATTTGTTAAACCTTATTGAAAGTTAAAATTAAATCCCTTTTTTTCGAAATTACAGTATTCTTGATGTAATGGATCTCTCCAACATTAATAAAGGGAGAAAATTTAGGTAAATATAACATATAAATGGAATTTACAGAAAGGGATAGTCTATTTATAACTGGATCACAATAGAAACTAACTCACTATTTCTTCTAATAACATTTCCTTACAGAATAAGAGCAGCAAACTATTTCTTGCACTTATTAGCTTTCCATTCTGATGAAGGTATTGATTATTATTCCTATCATATCATCTTAAGGGACCTACTGTTTGTGCTCTTTCCCTGAATTAAAGAGATAGGGTCACTCGAATTACCTGAGAGCTCTACTATTTTATTACTAAAACGAGCTACCCTTAGATACTCAGGAGAAATTGCAATCTGGGAAAGTTTAGTCCCAGGTGACTTATAGGATTCCCTTCGTCTCTAATGCCCTTAGCTGTAAATTACTGGGCTCTCATTCTTCACTGGTGGACTGATCAAATCTGCAAATTATACACTATGAGATTAGCACACTGTGACGTCGTCCAAAGTATCCCTTTCTGGCCAATTGAGATGATGAGAAAGTTTCACTACAGATGTTTATATGGACTCAATGTATTAGCATCAGAGAAATTAAACTAAGAAATAACAACGACTTTGCAGCCGTGGAACTTTAATGATCAAAAATTAAAAGTTAAGAAAAGAAAATAGATGTTATGGTTTCTTGCGAAAGATTAGAGATTGAACAGATTAAGATAAGTATTAGTTTTGAGAAGTTAAAAATAGTAATAATTTACCTTTCAGCCTTCAGGAAAAAATGATGATTCTAAAAGCCAATAATTCAAATAAGCCAATAAAGACTTATTATCAAATAATAGGCAGCTGGTAAAATAGTGTTGCTTCACAATACGTTCTTCACTTCGACGTTATAAGTAAAGTGACTTTTGAAATGAGAAGTGATGATAAATGGTCGATAAATTTATACCAAATATATAAATATATATTTTTATATATATATATAATTTTTCAAATTTCAGATTACTGTCCGGCTTTATATATATATATATATAAAATGCAATGTTTTGGGTCACAACTTAGCTTAGTTGATGTAGTGTTTCATTAATATGAATGGGAAGTTACAGAAAAAGACTGGTTGATTTGAATCTTTCTATAAGTATAGTTTTGTGACTGAGAACTCCTCCCTAAGAAATTTGTTGCCTGCTTAGGCTACTATAAACCGATTCTGCTATTCTTATCTATATATCGTGCAAACTCATAGATTACTGTAATCGAACTCTCTCCAAATGCCATGTTGATTTTCTTCGCCACCTGGCTCGCGTTGCTGCCCATCTTCAACTATTAAGAGCAATTACACGAATATTGTTACACTCCAAGTAGGGGCTTAAGGAACCACTGAGATGCTTGGGTGAGATCGGAGGCTTATCGACAATGATATGCCTACCTTCTGGTCAAATGTCAAACGTTCCTTCCGATCAGTCAATGCGGGGAATGGGATTCCTTTTATTTTACTGCAACTACCTGATACTTCCTTTTTATTATTATTTTTAAATTTTGTTATTATGGATCGCCCTTACATTTAAGCTTTAAAATTATATTCATTGTTTTTTTTTTAGTTGCAATTTCTTTGGTAATTCTAACTTTCTAATTTTGTATTTGTACATTATATTATAAAACCAATCGCCGATTTAATTTGCTTTTTTAAATTTAAATAGGATAAAGCATTTGCTCAAAAAAAATAATCTCCTTAAAACAGCAAATTAACTTGGATTTTATTTATAAGACAGAATCCAATAAGTATTGTAGTCACACTCAGCAACGATGAGTCAATGCCATTTCAAAAATGTTGAATTCGACTCTTAGATAATTTTTTAAAATGAAATATCACCAAATAGGTAGATTCCTGTTGAGTTAAGATTCCAGAATAACTTTGGTTGACTTCTTATAGACCAGACACCAAGACTCAAAAACGACTTTGGTTCATCCTCAACAGAGTTGTAGTTCAACTCTACAGAATATTGAGCGTCAACTGTGAGAAATTGTTTCTTAGTCCTTCAGATGCGATAAATGTATCGTCATGAGTGGTATGATGACACGATTACTGAATATTAAAATGCCAGAAACAAAGAACGGGTGAAAAAATGAAAAGGACACAAGTAAAACTTCCAGAAGAAGGGGAAGGATTTCATGATCCCATTAAGAAAGTCCAGCCAAGAAAGACAACAAAAACTGTACCTTCTAATAAGGACTGATATTCTATCGTGTCAAAAATCTGTTTGAAACAATTATTTCTATTGCAGACAGCAAGTTTCTTAATAAGCACTGTTTTTGACCATCCACTAGCACCATTGCCCTGAAATTCCTAGGAAATAGCTTTGTTAAAAAACAAATAACTCATCTCTAGCATATTAGTTGGAAACTCATACATCTTTTGTGGGACTATCTAAAACGAATCTAAAAAAAATGTACAGAGAATTTAGAACTTTTGATAAATTCCTCCCATACTGTTCTTCACTCTATGTTATTAGGCAATGAAGTCAAACTATATTGTTAGAATGGACTGATATCAATCAGGATTAAGTCATCAGTCCAACTCATACATTATCAACGAAGTAAAAAAAATAAGATAAAGCTACCAATATCTTTGGTAAAGATGGTTTTTTTGGTATCGCTCTATTAAACAAATACACTGATTGTACTGATGAGAAACCTGGTGTTTTTAAATTATGTAAATTTTAATTGTATATTGCTTTAATATTAGTTTAATTATAGTTTTTAAAAATTTTTAAAGTATAGTTTGAATTACTTTTTAATTTAATCAGGTGCGTCGGCTTGGACTTTGAATCTCATCAATATTCAAGCATGTTAATAAATATTACTTATATTTAATTTACTAATTATTATAAATGTGATTGTTGTGAAAGACGCCATTGTTGCGATTGTTGTCATTGTTGCTAATGAGATTTTAATGATACTTGTCCCCAGACAAAACGGGAATATTAGTCCCCTGATCCTTATCAGAAGACTAAAAAATACAAGGAATTCCATGTATGATCCTCAGTTCCGAAATTCACCGCCAGGATACGAAGAGGACTGATGAGTCATGCTCCAACACGTTGCATCGAGTTGTGTTTATGGAATCAGTCTGAATCGAGAGAGCTCTGATCTTGGGAAGTGAATTACTGTTGTTATTCATGAAGGTTGGTATTTGTGAAAATTCAGAAGAAAAAATGCCTCTTGGCTGTATAAATAACCCGAATAGGTTTTGTTATATCTGTTGAGTTAACTCTGAAATCGCGAAAACTTCATCTTCTTGTAAGAAAATGCTGTGAACTTTTTTTTGGGGTGCATGGTTGGCGACCAAAACAAGAAATGGGAACCCCCCCCCCCCACATATGCTGTTTGACATGTATTACACTCCTGACAGGCTGGTTAAAAGGATCACGTCACGTGTCCTTTGTTGTCCCCATGATTTGGAGGGAACCAACGGATCACACAACAGACTGTTATTTCTGAATGACAAAAATAGCTGGAATTACCTCTAAAACAAATAAAACTGCGCAATACCCTAATTTGCCATCTGCTTTAAGACCTACATGTCTCAGTTAGGAACTGCCAGTACCAGTGCCTCCTGAGAATGTGACGGTGAGTGAAGATGAATACAGAGACGAACACCCAAAAGACAGAGAAGGAGATATGCAGGTCGACCCAACATTTGAAGCCTCCTGTGAATCAAACGAGCCACAATGTTTTCTCAAGGGGATTTCAATGATCTTATTCATGATTTAAAATTGTCGAAACAACTGGCTAAACTTCTAGCTTCACGATTAAAAGACAGGAATCTTCTTCCTAATACGAAAGTGAGTGTTTATCATGCTAATTTTTTTTCTGAATATTTCTCCAAGGAAGATGATATAGTTTTTGTAATGACATCCAATTCATTATGGAGACTCTTGGCCATGGTTTCAGTGTAAGTGATTGGCGCTTGTTCATAGATTCTAGCAAACTTCGTCTGAAAGCTAAACTTCTCCACAATGGGAACACATTTCTTTCTGTTCCGATTGCTCATGCAGTTAACACGAACGAGACATATGAGAACTTTAAACTGTTATTCACACATATCCAATATGAAAAATACAAATGGCATAAGTGGAGATCTCAAGGTTATTGCAATTCTGTTCTCCTTTTAGCAGATAATTATAATACATAGACTGACGTAAGTATTTACCATCATCACATGGAAACTGAGGCCGATACGGAAATTCTGGAATTAGATCTGAATTCAGGGGCGAATTATCTTCCAGAAACAGCATGTTTTGTTCTTGTGACTAAAATTTTACTTTTTTTTTGTAGACCAGTGTAACAGCCAAGAATGTCAGCACAAATGCCAATGAGCATAAACCACTTTTCAACTACTACTTCTCAACAAGAATTCTCTTCCAAATGAAAACTAAATCTTGTTGACAAGTAGCAGTTGAAAACTTAGTGAAATGTTTTTGTTTTGTTTTTTTTAAAAAAGTTCTCTTAAGTTGCGTTGCTTTGACATCTGAATAAAACCATTCTTTTGTCATTTGTTTGCTAAACAGTTGAATACTTCGATTAGTGAGTCATTCTGTTTTTGTGTGAAACTTCTGAAACCCACGAACTAAACATGACATTGATGTAGACTGTGAATGGATCTTTTTATAAAATCTGATTGTGTCAGTATTTACTAAACACTGCAACAGAGTTCTACTACTTTGTTAAAACAAATTTCGATTAATGCATGTTCAGGCAAGATGGAGAGTATTTAAACTAGTGTGCAAAACTTAAGCAACATTGCTAACTTTGCTGCAAATCCGCACAAACTCAACTGGGAGACATGAAATTCATAGTATAGAGGCACAAAGTAGTACTGAAAGGATGACGAAAGAATAGTAGCACCGAAAATAATAGGACACAGAGTATGGAACGAAGCAGAAAAAGGCTTTATTGACAGAATGGCGTTGGCACAAAACTGACCAAGAGGGAGAACAACAACCCAACGTCCCTTAGTAAGAGATGTGACCTCCCCTAACTGCAATGGTTGGTGGCATCATCTCTCCATACTCAACACCAGATTATCCAACAGTTTTTGGAATAAGAGTGCCCATTCCTCGATGAGCATTTGCATCAGTTGTCTGGTGGTCTCCGGAGGCATCGGAGACGCCAGGCGTCTCCCCAAAGCATCCCACACATGTTCAATGGGATATAAATCAGAGAGAACGCTGGCCAATCAATTCGACGGATATCTCAGTTTCGAGTAGGTCCTGCACAGCACGGTCCTGCGTGGCCTTGCGTTGTCGTCCATAAAAACAAAGACCAATAGTACCTCGGAACAGAAGCATGTGGGGGAGGATAACTTCATCACAGTAACGATCTCCGGTAACTGAATCTCTGTCGAAAATGTGGAGCTCCGTCCTTCCGTTCATTTCTATTCATTAAGTTGATGGAAAAAATTTTAATGTAAATCATTTACTTATAATTTCTGATAATTACTATCAATATCTAAAATTTTGATGTTATCCCTATTAATAATAAGATTTGGAAATTTGCTTAAATGTTGAGTAATAGCTGATTTAAAATTTGTAGAATTTTGAGTTGTGAAGAGTTTTTGATCTCTGATTGGTATTATTTAATTCTTTTATATAAATTTTGCTTAGTAAGACCAATATATTTAAGATTACATGATTTACAATCAATTTGATAAATCCTTCCTATTTTTGGTTCTACAAAATAGCATCTTTAACAGGAGATAATAGATTAAGAATTTTATTTACAGGTTTAAAGATTAATATTTAAAATTTAATAACACTGTCTAGACCTGACAAGTTGTTATTATAAACAAAATTTATGGCTACTTATCTAAGAGTGTAAACTCTGAGACAATTTGGCCTATTTTTTAAAGTACAAATAGTCACTTAATTTAATCCACGTATTTCTGTTGTTTATGAAACATTTTTTAAAGGATTTGACATTTCGTTTGTATTGTTGTTGTTGTTTTTGTTCGTTCTTTTAAAGAATTTCTAATCTTTCTGCTCATTTCTGATTCTGTCTCATTGTTATTGATGTTAGTGAAGTTTGGCTTTAATATTTTGTCTGTTTCTCTGAGAATGGATTCTTCCACTTAATTCAATTACTTATTCATTTACTTTGAGCAACCAACCGAAATCTCTGTTCAGTCGAAGTCTTTCAAACTATTATCAAAAGATAAACAAAATTTAACTTTATTGTAAATCTTTATTCATGTTATTTTTGTTTCCTTAATTTTAAGTAAAAAAGATTTGCCGCTGACTGAAAAGAGAAGAAAAGTTTAAAGTGTTCTAATACAGACACACGTCAGTCAGGAAAAGTACTTTATTGGTAATTGGAGGGATGCAAAAGAGCAGAGTGCTAATCATCCGGAATTACATCTTTCATCAATGATTTTTTTAACAAATTATTGTTTATTATTGACTTTATTACATTTTAAAGATTTATCTTCTTATTCTTATCATTATTTAAATTTTCTTTATTAATTTTGTTAAGTTACTTTAACCACACATTAAAGGGTTTTCTGTAGTTCCCGACACTCCATTATTAACTTGAGATCATCTTGAACTCTCGGAAAAGAAATCCGGATACACATTCCATAAAGGGCTGGGTGGACCCTTCCGGAAGAGGATTCAGACAGAAAAATTCCGTAATTCATCCGGGGTTCTGCAGCCCACAGGCCTTCCTTACTTATCTGATTTTTTCTAACTTTTGATGTTTTATTGTAATAAGATGCAAATAACTATTCTTTTTACAAAGTAGTTACATCAAAATGAAGTTAAAGCCAAAAACATGACCAGTAAAGAACCATTTCTAGAATAAATCTAACTTAATTTACTCGGAAAATCTGAAAGTATCTGAAAATATAGATGACAACTATTTGAGGATCTTATCAAGTGGTTAATGCTCTGTTCACATTTTAGAGTTTTTAATTGACAGTTATTAATATTTATTTAGTAATCTGCTTTTGCAAGAAAAACAAAAATATCATGCATCATTCTCATCTTCCCATTGATAAAGTAAAGCCAAAATCCTTAAACTGTTTCCTATCATTTGTATTTTGATCATCGCTTTTTCTTCTCATTTCTTCTGTTCGTTTTATTATTTCTAATCAATCCTATTACATCACTTATCTAATAAGATAAAAAGAGTTGGGCTGATTAATTTAGTTTCTAAGAATGTCTTCTAAATCTTACCGTTATCTGGAAAAGGTTGAGACAGAACTGTTTCGTTACACAGTTGTTTCGCTTTTACAAGCTGTTCTTCATCAATTTCCACCATCTATTCAAAGAAAGCATATTAACATTAAACTAACATATCAGAGAATAGAAAATAGATTTCGACTTCACTTTAAGTCAAAGGCTAATTATTTGTAATGTAATATTTCTAATTAATTAATATTAATTTGTTAAACTATCTAAATTATATTTTTTTTATTTAAATAAAACAAAACATCATAGCTGTGTTACGTGAGTATAAATATAACTATTTGTATATAATTATTTATGCTTAATTATAATATTAAACCTTAACACAAACAAAAAAAAATTACATGTGATGCAATTTGTAATTTTTTAAACAAAAGTTTTCTCGTTAACTATACAAATATAATAATTACTTAATTTCCAAATTACAGATCAAAGATTTCAGTTCAATTCTTTCATTTAAAAACTGCTATGAAATAAAAAATAGGACAAATGTTTTTCTGTCCTCACCATAGACGAAACAGTAACATGAAAACGATGTCAATAATAATGAAAACGATGTAGCAGTATAAAAATAATTTCGCAACATCATCATTATTAAACTCCTATAGTTCCGGTTTATTAAGAATAAAATAAAAGAAAAATATATTTCTAACTGGAACTATATTTTTCTTTTATTCTATTCTTAATAAATACAATGGAAGCTGAACAAAAGCTATATTAAGCTATATCTTATGATTTGTAGTTTGGTTGCAATTTTGGCAGTTCATTAGCTATAACCAAACTGTTTCCTCTAACCCACAAAAAATTAATTCAATCATTTTAGTCTTTTTTAAAGACCACACTGAATACTTAATACCTAATGCTATTTTTACCTATACAATTGCAAAAAGAAAATAATGCTGCTTTAGTAGTATTATCATTTTCGCTTTCTTTAATCCAATTAACAGAAAGTAATAAACTTACAATTTTTACTTAATAAATACAAAACAATAACTAACCAATTTTATATATCTTTTAGCAATAAATACATCATTGTAAAATATAACATCTACACTAACCTGAACTTCACACCAAAACCATTAGCAGATTTGCTACCATCCGGAAGCGAAGTATTAATACCGTGTACTTATAAGATAATCTTCTAAACATAAACTGATAATCTTTTGTGTAGTACATTACCTCATACAAGCAGGGTTGGAGATAAACTTGTAATTTCTTAGCTCTTTGCATATCTTTAATTTCCAGAATTATTAAATCATAACTGCACTTACTACTTCAACAATTTCATAGAAAAGCTATAATTTAATTATTCGAAAAAGAATTTTCCTTTGTATTTTTAGTAAAAACTTCCTGAATTCTAATTTCTCAACTGCAGTATACCAAATTTCAGAAGCGTAAACCAAATTAAAGTTCAAGCATCCATCATAAATAAATTTCGTAGTTTCATATTGCAATCCTCAAGTATTATGAGAACATCTAAGAGTATTATCCATCCAATTTATTTCTAAAGATTCAAGGTGTTTTCTCCATGACAGTTTATCATCAATTGTCATCCCAAAATAAACAACATTTTGTTAAAACAAATTGGTTTTATTAATATTTTTGAAAGACATAGAAACAAGTTATAATTTGCTTGTTTCTAACCAATCTTCAATATTTTTAAGAGCATTATTGTGTCACGTGGAAGTTATAGATGATCGTTCTGATCCCGCTGGGCCCAAACAGAATCAGAAGAAAGTAGAGAAATGTCGGATAAACGAATAAAAGAGGAAACACGCAAAATCCTGATATAATTTACAATAAACAAGTTTAATAAATAGGATGAATCTACAAGGGTAAAATAAATAAATTAGATAAGGAGATAAAAATAAGAAATACTTGGGGAAATTACATAATCTGATAAATAAGAAAGATAACTAGTTCAGGAGAAAAGCACTGAAAGATGACCTGCTAGTCTTTAAAAGAATAAAATACCATAAAATACTAAAATTGCAGTTCTGTAGAAATGCAGTTGACAAAGCTGATATCCACTAGTTGCAGTCTCTCCGATCTGATCGCAGGAAAAATGAAGACAAAGTTACTTACATTATTTTCCCGAGTCTTTAAATCAGTGGATGCCTGCAGATTGAACTGTAGTTGTATTTATCTGACCAGATTTGCTGATTCTTGATGCACAAACAGCACAATGAATTAACACAAATTCCAAAGTTTCCTGAACTTTGGCGATGAAAGCACGGATAAAACGAGCCCGTCCGCTCATTGTCCGTCAAACCGTCTACTCGTTACTGCATTAAAATCCATATCGTCCTGTTAGGTAGGAGACTACTAGATTCGTGGTTAGTTGAGTGAAGCCGGGACCATCTCTGCGAAACATCCAAAAATAATCTAAAACCGAAGGGGAGGGTGGGTTTCCACAGAAAATAAAAAGCCTAAGATAATCGGTTATGGATGAAAGAAGAAAGTAAGAAAAACAAACAAACACAAGACAGTTCAAAATATAGTGATGAGCGCAAAAAGAAAGAGAGGTCAAGTTCCCACTGGAAAATAGTTGCCAATAAAGAAAAAGAAAGGCTGCCATGGCAACTGGGCAAAAACAAGTAGAAACGAGAGAAAAATAGGATGAAAAATAAATTATACAAGGAAAAAAAACCTTTCCCAAGTTTTAAATAATAAATAAGGAAGAAAATAAAATAAATGAGTTAAAAATAGAGGTAAATAAAAATAAAATGGCACGATAAAATATTCGTGACAATTGCTAGACTGAATAATTTCTATAATTACTTTTAACAATTTGTAATGTATCGTCTGCATATTCAGAAATACCATCATTTATATCACTCATACTATTTAATACACCTTTATCAAAAAACCCGAAGGACCCAATTTGATGCTTGTTTGTATGAGGAAAATTATGAATGACTCATTCTCAAGAAAATGGCTAATATATAACAAATAAAATAGGTGCTTATTTTGTTCATGGTATTTGAATCTCCCACCACTTGTACTCCATCACCCTTTGTCGGTGGCTTTAGTGACTACAGAAGTATTTAGTCACAGCCTGACTTTACACGAATCGACAACAACAAACGTCAGAAATGCTCAGCTGTATCAGTGTGGTTAACGATGGAACCTTAGGTAATTTTTTTTTGCAGCATCACTAATTAAAGGACAGTATTAGTATTCCAACAGAGAAGTATTGTCATGAGGATTATAGACATCATAAAGATGTTAGGTATGCAAGCACTTTCTTTTCGAGGTCACAGAAATGAATCTGCCTACACTCTAGATAATGAGGTTCTGATTCATGGCAATTTTTTTTTACCTTCAGTGCAGTTGAAGCTAAAAGCTCACGTTTTTGCAGTGCAAAACACATCTAGACAAAGAAAAACTATTAGAACACCAAGAACTGAGAATAAGCCTCATTTGCTCCATCAGACCCCTTTACACACTTCAAAATCATTGTATACTGTGATCTTACTGCATCGTGTATCATCGAGCCGTACTTTCTCGAAGAAAATCGCCAGACATAGTTAGTGGCTTGTATCCTCTTTGAGAGATGATGATCAACTTTGTTGTTCTGCAACTTAACCAGCGAAGATGCATCAACTCTACAGTATTCATGCAGGATGGTGCATCACCTCACACTGGATTACTCGTACAGCAAGTATTACAACAGTTCACGGAAAACAGCAGTGATTAGTCATATACACTGCTCACAAAAGTTAGGGGATATTCCGAAATGAATATAACACACACCCCCCAAAAAAAAGGCATTTGAGTTTATTTATTAAAGAACATCATCAGAGAAGCAAATGACACGAAAAGGGAAGTTCTCTGAATATGCAAATAAGGTGCTTAATTGAGGACGATGAGACACATAGACAGGGGGGAACATTCGCATGTCAAACATGAAAAATGTATTGCACATTGACTGCTCAGTTGGGTATATGAGACTGCTACAATACACTGATAGCGAAGAGGCATGGAGAGGATCAAATTGTCCAGCAGCTCCAGTGGGATTCGTGGCCACTCGCGCACCAGGGCAACATCCAGCTGATGATGTGTTATGGGAGGTGATTGGTGACGGCTATACGTCTTCCTAGTGCATCCCAAGCCTTTTCGATGGGATTCAGGTCTGAAGAACGTAATGGCCAGTGTATGCGCTCGATTCCAGCTTCTTGCAGCATTTTATCTGATGAGCTGCGCACGGTGGGGCCGTGCATTATCATCCTTAAAAAGAAAGTTGCTCCCAACTCTCCAGCGTAGGGTACCACTACAGGCTGTAGAATATCATCCCGATATCTTACAGCATTCACCATTCCATTTTAACAACACGTCGTTAACAGAATTCAGTTCTTAGAATTTCTGAACGGAAGAATATTCAATACTTAATACATCTGAAGCTTACAGCAACATAAAAGTTGACTTACAGTGCCTCTTGTAGCCATTACTCTTTCAATTTATCGTAAACCAAGCGTTTCTAGAGTCAAATTTCCTCTAGACACAACATTTTGGTTCTATAAATCGAAAGCGATGTTTCAGAGAGTATTTACATCAAGTCTCGTTGAATTTTTTTCGCTACAGCGTTCTGAACACATTCCGTTTAATTATATCT